>JAWMQZ010000095.1:3864322-3876068 GCA_035584835.1 Tangara arthus
GCACCCTTCTGATGGAGTCGTGGTACTTTGTGCTGTGTCCTGCTCTATAATGACACTTAATTTGCTAAAGAGCTGCAGAACAGAACTGCCTGGGATGGGTACAGCTCATCTAACTTAACTCTGCCCTCATCACTCAGGTTGTCTTTGTAGCCAAGAGGAGGAAAGCAGCCCCTCCAGCCAGCAGCTCCTCACAGAGAGGATGGGATCATCACCCCTGGAGCATCCTGTCCTCTGCCTGGGGAAGGGGAGAGCACTGCAGAGGAAAGAGCTGCTCTCAGGGCAGGCAGACAAATCCTGTCCTGAGGAACAAACGCATAGGGATGAGCCCAGATGACACCATTTCAATATTAAAATGAGTTTTGATTTGGTTTTTGTGTTCAGACATGTCTGAGCCAGCCCCAGGCAGGAGCAGGAGTGCAGGAAAGCAGCCCCTCCAGCCAGCAACTCCTCAGCCCGATAGGCAGAGAGGATGTGATAATCACCCCTGGAGCATCCTGTCCTCTGCCTGGACGAGGGGAGAGCACTGCAGAGGAAAGGGCAGGCAGACAAATCCTGTCCTGAGGAACGAATGCACAGGGATGAGCCCAGATGACACCATTTCAATATTAAAATGGGCTTTGATTTGGTTTTTGTGTTCAGACATGTCTGAGCCAGCCCCAGACAGGAGCAGGAGTCCAGGAAAGCAGCCCCTCCAGCCAGCAGCTCCTCATAGAGAGGATGTGATTATCACCCCTGGAGCATCCTGTCCTCTGCCTGGACAAGGGGAGAGCACTGCAGAGGAAAGAGTTGCTCTCTTGTAACCAACGGGCAGTGAATGTGTGTGTTGAGTGAATGTAAATATCTTGTAAAAGTACAAGAGCAACATGTTGCTGTAATGAATCTCTCTTGCACCCTTCTGATGGAGCCGTGGTACTTTGTGCTGTGTTGTACTCTCTAACACTTAATTTGCTGAAGGGCTGCAGAACAGGGGTGCAGAGCTGCCTGGGATGGGGTGCAGCTCATCTAATTTAACTCTGCCCTCATCACTCAGGTTGCCTTTGTAGCCAAGAGGAGGAAAGCAGCAGCTCCTCAGCCTGGCAGGCAGAGAGGGTGTGATCATCACCCCTGGAGCATCCTGTCCATGCAGAGCACTGCAGAGGAAAGAGCTGCTCTCAGGGCAGGCAGACAAATCCTGTCCTGAGGAGCAAATGCATAGGGATGAGCCCAGATGACACCATTTCAATATTAAAATGAGTTTTGATTTGGTTTTTGTGTTCAGACACGTCTGAGCCAGCCTCAGACAGGAGCAGGAGTGCTCCTTGGCCTTCCTGGTAACACATTCATCTGGGAATTGAGTTTGTGCTGGTCACTCTGCTTTGCTGCAGGAATACTTGCAGTTAATGCTGGCTTTTACTGGAAGAGGATCTGGCAAATCCCATCAAGTTTTGCTCCAAGAGTCAAATATTTTGAGTTTATCTGGGGTGAGATGATTTGTGGAAGAGCTAAGGATGAATGAAAGGCTCCCTGTGTGTCACCAAATCCAAAGATTTGTGATGAGTAAGTGACTCTGCTGGGAGCTGTGAGCCAAAATAGAATCCCAGGCTGGTTTGGGATGGAAGGGACCTTAAAAATAATCTCATCCCACCCCCTTCCACTATCCCAGGCTGCTCCAACCTGGCCTTGGACACTTCCAGGGATGGGGCAGCCACACCACCCTCACAGGGAGGAATTTCTTCTGAATATCCAATCTAAATCTGCTCTGTTTTGACAAGAGGGAAAACAAAGAGACTCCTTTTGGTGCTGGGTCTGACCTGAGTGGTTCCCAGTGTGCAGGAGGCTCTTCCTCCCCTGGGATAAATGCCCCATGGCTTTGGAGGTGGAAGAGAGGAGTCGAAATAGAACCAAATTACAGGAGATGCTCTGAGCTTAATAAGGTGAAGGACTATGAGGTGCAAAAGATGTTTGTGTTCTTGATAACACTGGGAAAATATGGAAAAAGCAGGGGGTAACTGAGTTATCCTGTCAAATGAGCTTTGTTGTGTTTCCCTTGCTGCTTTGCAGCCTGCCCTGCAGAGCTCCACACAGCATCAGGGTCCAGCCTGGCTGAATTCTGGGTGCCAGTTTGGGTGATTATTGAGAGGCTCTGCCTGCAGACCCTTCCCAGGGCAGTGTGAGGGTGCTGGGGGGGCCACAGGGCAGGGATGGAGCTGCAGCTGTTTGGGGTTAATCAGCCACAGGGCAGGGATGGAGCTGCAGCTGTTTGGGGTTAATCAGCCACAGGGCAGGGATGGAGCTGCAGTTCTTTGGGGGTTTGGGAGCAGCAGGGTCCCAGCAGCCGTGCCGGGGTTAATCAGCCCCGCTGCCTCCCGGCAGTAATTGCTGTTTGCACAGCACTCTGCAAATATGAAAGCAGTGCTGAAATGCAAATGAGAAGTGGGCTGGCTCCCAGGCTGCCTCTGGAGCCTGCCCTCTCTGCTAATGAGGCAGGCTGGCGTTTGGGATGAGTGGAAAATACGGGGTTGGATCAAACGTGCCACAGCGGGGTCTGTCTGGATGGGCTCATCCCCTCAAAGGCAGCTGAGCTCAGAAAACTCTGAGGGGAGGAATGTGCAGCACTCTGGGATCCTGACTCCACAGAGTGCCCTGAAAGCCATGCAAACAGTGGTTAATTCATGTGGGATCTTGTGCCATGAGGGTTGCAGTGTTTGGGTTTTCACCCTTGGTGCCGACATTAGTTTAATTTTGGGAACATGCACAGCTCAGTTACTGACCCAAGGATTTACTGGACATGAAACATGCACTTCTCAGCAATAATAAACTCCTCCTTCAGCTCCTTGGGATTGTTTGAAACTGCACAGAGAGTGCAGTGGGATGACTAAAAAAGATCCAAAATGTGTGTTGTTTTTACTGTTATTATTATTATTATTATTATTATTATTCCTCTCTCCTATGAAAAGTGTAATCACAGCAAATTAAAATTTGCCTAATTCCTGTGAGCTCTTGTGCCGTGAGGGTTGCAGTATTTCGGTTTTCACCCTTGGTACCAACATCCATTTAATTTTGGGGACGTGCACAGCTCAGTCACTGACCCAGGGATTTATTGGACATGAACCATGAGCTTCTCAACAATAATAAACTCCATCCTTAACTCCTTGGGATTGTGTGAAACTGCACAGAGAGTGCGGTGGGCTGACTAAAAAAGATCCAAAATGTGTATACTATTATTATTATTCCTCTCTCCTATGAAAAGTGTAATCACACCAAATTCAAATTTGCTTAATTCCTGTGAGCTCTTGTGCCACGAGGGCTGCAGTATTTCGGTTTTCACCCTTGATGCTCACATCCATTTAATTTTGGGGACGTGCATAGCTCAGTTATTGACCCAGGGATTTACTGGACATGAACCATGAGCTTCTCAACAATAATAAACTCCATCTTTAACTCCTTGGGATTGTGTGAAACTGCACAGAGAGTGCAGTGGGATGACTAAAAAAGATCCAAAATTTTTATATTATTATTATTATTCCTTTCTCCTATGAAAACTATAATCACAGCAAATTAAAATACAAGAGGTAGCGTTCTCCTCCTTGGAAAGGAAGTCAGATACTTTGATATTTCATGTACACAGAATAATACTTTCAATTTAGCTGTTGCAGAACCCAGAAAATTTACCCTGCTTGGCACTGGCTTCCCAACATGTAGGAGTTTGGGCTGCTGCATCATTTGGAAGCAGATTACTCTTTAACATAATGTATTTTAAGATTAATAATTTCAGAAGTTTCTGGGCATCCATTCAAGAGAACAGCTCTTTGGAACAATGTCTGGTTTTATTGGGTTATTGCACAAAATCAGCATTGCATTCAGATATTGCTGCCTCGCAGTATCACCCTGAAGGATTTTATTCAGCTACTGAAGGGATACTACAAAATGAGCATAATTTTACCATGTGAAACCAACCAGCAGAAAGGAGGAATTATATGCAATGCTAGCAGGAAACAAAGGCTGGAACATGGTGGTAAAAGAGTTTTGCAAAGTTCAGAAAAGGAAAATTGCATCATAAAGAAAATTGGGCTTGATAAATTACCAGTCCTGTGGGAATTGTCTTGTACTCTGAGAAGTAATTCTGGGTATTTCTTCTCATCAGGATGATGAATGGGCTGGTTCTGCCTAAGGGAGCGTGTTTAAGCACAAGGTAAGCACTAAAATTGAAAGCTCTGTGTTTCTGCAGCTGCCCTGTGTGAAATTGGCTCCTCTGAGGAAGAAGCAGAAATTAGGGTGGTTCCAAAGGAAGCTGGGCCAGTGAAATAGAGCGGTTTTATTTTGTTCCATCAGAGAGAGATTATCCTTGGAGAAGTCCCTGCCTTATTCAAACCATCTCAGCTACCTCAGGCACTTGGTTGTGGGTTCAAATTAGGAGCCAGGAGCTTCCCAGCTCTCCAGAACCTGTCAGCAGCAGCCTTTGGGCCCACCCAAACCCCCAGCCATGGAGAAGGAGCTGCACATCAGTTCCTGGACACCCTTTTTTTATTTCTTAACATTTTTAATTTTGATTTTTTTTTTTTTTTTGATTGCTGAGTCCCTTTCCTGCAGGGCCAGGTGGCTCTTGAAGGTCTGTCAGGTCCAGGGCTCTGGATCAGCAGGTGATTTACACCTGCCTGCCTTCCTCCGGGGGTGACTCACAGGCTGGAGAGTTTCAGCCCAGTTTCTATTTTAAGTTGCTACACCTTGTTGGTTCCTCCTGAGAGGGGCTGGATCTCGTGGCTGATATCACTGACATCTCCAGTGATAATCTGTGGCTGTCAGCAGGGTAAAAATCCCAAGCTTGGGCTGCAGCAAATGGGTAAGGCTGAGCCGGGTCCAGTTCCTGGGGGACAATGACTCCACTTCCCCAATTCCCATCTTTTTTCTGGGGGTGTTCTCATGCTGCACTCCTGATTTAATGTCTCTTTTTCAATTTTAAACAGTTAAAATGTTTCAATTTTAATTTCATTTTTATGCCTTTTCAGCTGGAAGAGAAATCACAAGCAGGTGTTGTGACCCTACAAATGCTGCTGCGGGTTCAGAGATACATTTGCAGCCACAGCAAGCCGAATATGGATTTAATTTTGTGCGTTTTCCCTGGATTTTTGCTCTGGCAAAAGCCTGGCTGTGGCACTGGGTGTGCTGTGCAGGAGAGGGAGCTTTCACTTTTGGATGTCACATCCCTGGTTGTGATGGATTCCTTTGGTTTTGTGAGTGTGTGGGGTTTGTTGCATTACAGAGCTTGTTTGGGGAGATAATCCACTTATCAGGCCAAGAACACCTTCTCTCCCTAGCAGACAACAAATTAGTTCTTCCCTTTCTGAGGGAGATAAAAAGGGATATCCTCACCCAGAGGAACAGGGCCGCGGCATGGGGCTGGCAGGATCAGAAACAAGAGGAGAGGAAGGAAAAAGAAAAATGCGTTTGTTGAAGAATGGCTGCAAAATCTGAGTGATTTACTGCAGCAACTCATTCATCAGGGGAATTTGGCCTTGCCTCACTCTAATCTAAATTGAATCTAATTTAGATTCCAAGCAAGGGATGGGAATCCTTTCCTGAACCAAAACAAGCCTTGCCACCTCCTACCTATTCATTACTCATTCCTTAATTTGTTTGGGTTTGTTATGTAGGACACTCAGGAAGAATAGCTTAAAGCTGTGAGTGCTGGCTGGATCTGGTGCTATAATCTCTGCTTTGCTGCACATGGGGTTGATTTTTGATTCAGTTTTGATGCAGGGTTGGTTCCATGCCTCTGCCTGGGGCCCCCAGGGAGTGGGGTGTGAAAATCTTCCTTTTTTTCCTGAGTGCTGAATTGCCTGGGAGAGAACACTGCAGCCTGGAGCTCAAACAATTTCTGGTTTTTCATTAAAAACCAGCTCTGCTCATGCAGAACCATCCAGCAGAGCCATCGGGCAGAGCCTTCCTGGAAGGAGGGACTGGAGGATGGTTCCCTCCACCTTTGGGGTGTCCTGCCTTCTGACCTGCTTTCAGTTCTTGCTTTATAAGTCAATAAACAGCAAAACTTGGCCTCCCAGTCTGTGCATGTCTGGGAATGGCATCATCCCTTCCCCAGGGCTTGCCAGGGCTGCCAGCACCTGCTCTGGGGCTCAGGGCAGTGAACAATCCTCATTCAGGACTCTCTCGCTGCTTAAAATGTGTGCCACAGTTTGTTCTGGGCCTGTTTCCCAGGGAGAGATGAGATTTGGGCATTTTTGGGCATTGATTCCAGCAGCTTCTGCAACCTGGAGCAGGTCAGGGCATGGCACAGGCCACAGTGCTGCCTCCTCATTTTTGAATTCCATGCCTGAGTCTTTGCTTCTCTGTGTCTTCCCTCCCTCCTTCCTGGAAATTCATCTCAGTTCTGAGGTGTTTGGCTGCCTGGGAATGCTCTGCTGCCCGCAGGGATCTCTGTGACCCTGTGGGGATGTGCTCCATGGTCTGGTCACTGTCTCGGTGCCATAAATCCTGTCACACCCACAGACATCATTCCCATTAGACTAATTTGTCTCCCACTGACTCTGCGTAGAACCTTGGGCTGAGCAGGCTGTTAAACCCCAAGGATAAAGGTGTGGATTGCAAATTCAAGACTTGGGAAAAACCCTGCCTGCAAGCACTGAGGGAAGAAAGGGAGTGGGAAAAATGAGCAGCTCAACAGGGATGTGACAGTGGCTTGGATTTGGGGGTATCTGGAGAATTTGCCGGAAGAAAAAGCAAATTATCAATTTCCCTGCAGAAAATGATAGAAAGGGTTGAACACCCCCACTGGAGCAGGTTCTGTGTGTGCAGCCCTGGCTGGCAGTGGGGTTTGTGCCATCTCTGCCCTGCTGCTCCTCTCTGTGCCCTCTTCCAGAGCTGTTTGCCCGCTGCCTCCTCACAGACAGCATTCCCAGGCAGCTGGTGATGGGCAGGATTGTGGGAATGCTGCTTCCTCCCCACTTCCTACAGCTCCCAAACAAGAACCTCCAGCACATGTGAGCAGCTCCAGGCAAAGCCTGGGGAGCTCTCTTGGCCTTGCAGGAGGAAATTCCAGTGGAAGCCAAGGCTGGCTTTGAGCTCATTAGAGGCAGCCAAACACCTCCTTTCCCAAAAAGCTTTTCTTGTTGCCAAAGTGAGTGTTGGGGTCTGCTGTTCCAGCCTCCAGGCACTTCTGCTGAGCAGGAATTCTGTCTTCTCCCCCTGTCACCCTGGTTTTTTAAGATTTTCTAAGCCTTCTGATGTTGACATTCTTGTAGTGAACTTTCTCACACGCTTTCGGTAAATAACCCATTGTTTTGCATTCTTTTATGGAGGAAGAAAGAGTTGATAGACTGTTAGTTTGACCAGTGTCATTGAGATGTGTCACTGTCACCCTCCAATCCGCTGTCACTTTGAGAAAACTATAAATGTTGGAGTCAGAAAATAAACTTCCCTTTTTCTCACCTTGAGAACAGCGCTGTGTGCGCGTGTTCTTTCGTGTTCTGTAGCGACACTCCCACAGCCTGCTCTAGTCACGGCTCTCCCTCCTGTTTTTCCCTTCTGGAGTTTTCTCCCAGCAGCTGCTCAGCCCTTGGGTGCAGTTTGGCACATCCAATCTAGTGGCACTGTGGTTTGGAGCTGAAAGGAATTTGCATTTTGGTGTTCAGGGAGGTTTTTCAGGCACGCAGAGCCCCCCCACGAAATATGAGTTGATGGAATCAAAACTGAATTATGTTTTTAATAATTACATTGAAGGGATCAGCATATTTTTTTTTTTAAGAAAGTGGCTTTAAATTAGCTCTAAAACAGCTGGAGATAAGGAATTGTGAACTAGCAATGTTATCCTGCATTTCCATGGTTCAATCTGAGATCTGCTGGGCCAGGCAGGGCTGGGGTTTGGGTTGGACCCTTCCAAGTGAGCTGAGCTCTGTTTTTATTTCTGGGACATCAGAAAATGCTGCCACTGCCAGAGTGAGCAGATCCCTTTGGTGGCAATGTCAATACTTGGAGCAAAACCAGGACAGGACAAGGAGGCAGCTCCTGAGGCAGCATTTTGGCTTTGAGACTAAAATAACTCACAGGAGGATCTATATTCTGCTGGAAATGCTCCTGGCTGCTGGAGGTCTTCCTGAAAAACCTCAACCTGTGTTTGGAGTCCTGCCATGGATTCCCAGATCTTCTGAAAATCCTCAGCCTGTCATTGGAATCCTGCCATGGATTCCCAGAACTCCCTGAAAAACCTCAGCCTGTCATTGGAATCCTGCCATGGATTCCCAGAACTCCCTGAAAATCCTCAACCTGTCATTGGAATCATGCTGTGGATTCCCAGATCTTCTGAAAAACCTCAGCCTGTCATTGGAATCCTGCCATGGATTCCCAGAACTCCCTGAAAAACCTCAGCCTGTCATTGGAATCATGCCATGGATTCCCAGATTTGGGGTCAGCCTTGCTCCATTCCATGCTGAGTCTGGGTCATGGGAGGTCTTTCAAGCTGCCTGATGAGCACTTTTTGCTGGAAAACATGAAATTAGCAGGTCATGGAGCCAGCTTATAGAGAATTGTGCCTATTTGCATGTTTAATAACTTGCACATCATGAAGTGCAGGTGATTTGATGCCTCGAGAAGGAAAAATGATTGGGAAGAGGACAGAAAACGCCATGAAACATACTGCCAAGAGGAAAGCTGATTTTAGTGCTGGAACCCAGTGGGTCAAAGGCTCTCTGAAGTTAAAAACACAAAAGTTTTCAGTGCTCTAAAGCACTGAAACGATCCCTGCTCTGTGCTGGCTCCTGTCTGTCCCAGGACGGTGTCACCAGGTGGGGAAGAGCCCATAAAGCTCTGCCTAGAAAGGGAAATGAGGTGAGGAGGTTTTGCTGAGCAAGAGGAAGGAGGGAAGGAGAAAGACTGACGTTGCTAATGCAGCCCTGGTGTGCTCATGGGGCAGCAATGAAGGAATGGGGGTCACTGTGGGGGTGGAGGTGCCATAAACTGGTCATTACAGCAGGAAACGGGAAGTGCAGGGCCCTCACCCCTGGGTTTAATGGGTGGCCTTGAGTAAATCACCTCACCTGGATTTACCCCTCCTGGGAGGGAGGGTTTGACACTCTGTGGGTTCAGGAGATCAAGGATTTTATTGTTTTGTGGAAGGATGTGCAGCCAGTGCCCACAGAAGCCAGACGGAGGTGCAGCATTGACCCTCCTTGTCTGTATTGTCTCTGTAACTCAAGTTCAATATTTATAGACCCCAGAGTAGCTGGGAAAGGAAAATCATCCTTAATACTCTTAATACTTAATACTCTTTATTCCAGCTGAGGAGCTCTCTGGCGTTTTAGAGGAAGCACATTCCTCTGTCAATTGAGATGAGCTTCCAGCTTTTCTGGAGGATGTGTGAAGTTTTATTGCTGCTTCCTCAGAAATGACTCCATCCTTGTGCCTTCAGAGCGTGCACTAATGTGCTTTACTGCCTGAGCTCTCAGAGAAACAGAAATATTTATTTGTGAGCTGTTGCCCTGAGGTGCTGGGAAAGGGTGGTGATGCCTGTGGTGCGGAAGAAAAAAGGCTTTTTTTAGAACACCTCGTTTCTTGGAAAGTGATGTGTCCATTCCTCGTCTGATTTGCATCAGGATGGGAGGGAGGAGGAAGAGGAAGGACCTTTGTCCGGGGGCAGGGAGTTGCCCTCTGTGGTGGAGCAGCTGGACAGGGTTCCATGCAGGAGAAGAGAACCTGATCCTTGCCAGACAAACAGATCTCACTCAGAGCAGCTGGCTGAGCGCTCCTCTTTGGGCTCTCTTTATGGTTCATTGCTTGGCTCTTTTTGGAATGAAATTCTTGGCATAAAGTTGATGTCTTCTATAGAAAAATATAATTTTTTTTCTCTCCCTTCCAAAGGCTTTGCTCAAACACATTTGTGACAAAAAGTGACAAAACCCCCCCCATGGTTTTCTCACCACCTCTGAGGGTTCTGAGCTTTGCCTCCCTGTGCAGAAAAGCCTGATAACATAAATTATTATATTTTATGGGGTTTTCCAATGAAAACTGTTCTTCCAGACACCTTTGTAATCGAGGATTGTTAGCACTGAGTGAAGAAAGGTGAATTAGGTGCTGTGGATGGGCTGTGGTCATCCTGAGTGCAGGAATGGCCAGAATTCAATAACTCCTGTCCTGCTGTGGGGAAGAGTTTTACAGCAATTTCTGTGAGGCAGAGAGGAGTTTGATAAGAGGATCCACATTTACCCCTGAAAGAATTTCCTACCAAGGTCATTGACACAGAAACCAAGAAAGAAAGAAGGAGAAATAAGAGAAACCTGAAGTTAAAAATCTGTCTATTCCATAAGCACTTTGTCTCCCGTGACCAATGAGTAAAGTGCAAACTGAAGAGTTTTGTAAGAATGTATAAAAAGCATCCATGCTGTAATAAAAACAGGTTTGAAACCTTCTGAACATGGAGTGCTGCTTTGTGTTGTCCCCATCTCAACTGTGACACTGCTGGGCTGTGTGTGTAGTGCCATTGGAATGGGAATGGCTGTGCTTAGTGGGTCACACCAGTCACCTTTCACCTCCTTCTTCCGGGGTTTTTGTGCCCCAGGATACTCCCAAGTTACCCACTTTGATATAAAAGCTATCCACTTTGATATAAAAGCTTTTATCAGCGTGAATAGATTTCATTGTGCTCTGACACCATCACTGTGGCTCCCTGTCCCAGTTCAGCTGCTATCACTGGCGGGTTGTAACTGCACAAGGATCCACTGGTGCTGAAAAACAGAAATAAGGAAATAATTTGAATAAAACAAATAAGGAAGAAAAAGAGATTAGAGCCCAAATGGTTTCCATTTTGATGATTCACAGAATCAAAGAATCACTAGGTTGGAAGAGACCTTTAAGATTCAAGTGTATGCATTAGAATAAAGAAAATGTTAGGAAAGAAGCAGATAAAATTTTGCTGTTCTCTCAGGACAGCAAAAACAAAACCTTTTTTTTCCCCCATTAGTAGGAATTTTTGCTCATAATAAAATCCTTCTGGGAGCATGGTGCTGATATTCTGCATTTCTCTGTGTGTGAAGGTGATCAGGACTGACCCTCATAGCGTCCTTTTGTCCTGGAGCACCTCCATCACCAGAAGGAAACTCTGTTTTTCCAAAGTCCCACCCAAAAAGGTGCTTTTGGTGTTGTTAATTTTGGGGCAGGGCAGGGAATCACGGCATCATTAGGGCCAGGAATGCTTCTGGATCCCTTAGTTCATCCCCCACACACCGCTGGCAGCTGGCACCAATTTTTAGTCCTGGCCTGAAGAGCAGCTGGAGCTGCTGTCCTGGTTCCAGCTGCCCTTGAAGCAGCAGCCTCGGTTGTAAGAGCTGAAATGAGGGATGTGGGACTCCAGGGGCTGCCCAAAATGCAGTTTATTGTATCCAAGATGTTACAGCAGTCCAGGGTCGTGGGCAACAGAGCTGTGCTTACAGCTGTCAGCTCCAGCTGCAGGCAGGCCTGGGGACCCTTGGCTTAGGTTACAATGCATTCTGTACTTTTCTTTTGGTTACAATGCATTAAATACATTTATTTTGGTTACAATACATTATATACTTTTCTTTAGGTCACAATGCATTATATACTTTTCTTTGCTGAGCATCTTCATACAGTAGAACCAATCTATACCTTAACTTCTACCTCTAGCCTATCATAGCTACTGTAATTACCATATTCATGTTACTGTTCTCCAGTCACTAAAAGTTAGTACATTACAGTTTAAGCTAGAAGTTGTTTTTCAGTTTTCTTGCAGTGGAAAATTCTGAGACCT
>JAWMQZ010000095.1:3876168-3895246 GCA_035584835.1 Tangara arthus
TTAGGCCCTGGCAGGGGCTCTGAGCTCTCCCTGGAGCCTTCTCCTCTCCAGGTGAGCACCCCCAGCTCTCCCAGCCTGGCCCCATAGGATAATTTCTACCCAAATTCAGTTCAGTCTCCCGGTCCCTGCATGAAGGCCAGGATGGACCAACCCCTTGGATCAGATTCTGGTGCCTCTGGTGCCGTGGGCAGCAGCTGGAGGCATTTGAAGGTTGCCTCAACGTAAGCAGGAGCATTATTTTAGCACAGAGTTTCCAAGAGACCTCAGATGCTGCCTTAATTACAGAAGCAGGGAAATAATTCCGAGTCGGAGGCAGGAGCAGGAGAAGATGAACAAGCAGAGATAAGGCTCTACCTCAAACACAGATAACTGCAAAGATTATCCAGGCAGCCCAGCCAGGTCTCAGCACTGAAGTCAAATAGATGGCTTAATGCTGGCCCTGAACTGAAAAAATGGTATTTAAGGATTTAAATCTTGAAAGACCTCATTTCCCAGCCAGCCTCTAATGGAATTCTGTTAGTTTGGGGAGCGGATCCTGCCCACAGCACAGCGCATCCATCACCCCAGCATTAATGTAAAGCTCTGTAATGCATCCAGAGCCTTTGGATAATGGGCCTGCAATGGAATAATCAGGAGTGGGGGCAATTTCTCTCTGTAAACAGAAGCTTTTTAGAAGATGGAAGGCAAAGGTCTTCCCTGCCACCCTCTGGACCTTTAGGGCTTTTCAGCTTGTCGGTCTCCTGCCAGGATTGCTGCTCCAGATCCCGTGTCCATCCCTCTGGAAGGCACTGTGTTTCCTTTTCTCTGAAACACCATTTTTGGGTAATTTTTGGTGACTCTTCTTCTTAAGGCTTGGAATGTGTCTTCCCTCCCATCACGTGGTTATTCCAGGCGAGAGTCAGGAGGGTTTGGGGCACCAGGGAACCCTTGGAAAACTTACTCTTCTGAAAGAAAAATGCCTTTTCTTTCTAGATTGCCTTAAATATGAAGAGCTCCTGAAAGCCTGATTTTCAAACCCATCCAAACTTCACCATCTGACCATCCACGGTGCCTCTGGCCTCTGTCTGATTAGGAGGCAATGATTCAATTTAATAATATCTAATTCCCAGTGCAATATCACTGAGGGAATCTACCAGTCAGCGGAGCAATCCCGAGCGCGCTCCGCGTTCCGCGCTCGCAGCAGGAGCAGCCGCGATTCCCGGCTCTGACCCCGTGTGAGAGCAGAGCCCTCCTCAGGCCTGGGGGGCTCAGCTGGGAACATCCAAAAGGTTTCTGGGCTGTAATTTAGGGGTATTTAAGAAAATTAGCTCCAAAATGCCCCGGCCTGAGGGTGAATCTCAACCTGTGCTCTGCAGCTGCTGCCAAAAATGGGCAGATTTACTAAATCCAGCCCTTTTCCAACAAAGACCTGAGTTCCTGTCCTGCTTTTTCCTTGATCCTCCTCGGCATCTCCCTCTAAACCTGAGCCAGGGAGCTTGACTAAGGTCAGGGTAGAGGATTTGGGGCACATTTTTGGGAGGCAAACCCTTTCTCTTATTGACATTTCTTTTATTCCTCATGACTTGCAACAAGGGAGGAATGGAACTCCATGAGCTTGAACTCAGTAAGGTTTCCTCCATGCCTTATCCAGCATCCCAAGAGATTTAAAGGATTTAAAGGCACCTGAGTTATGACAGATGAATGGACTTGGATAAAGAGACCCTCTTCATCTCAAGCAGAAGAAATCCAATATTCCCAGAGGCAAAAGGCTTGCTGAGTTTGATGGATCTAGTTGGATCTGGTGGAGCAAATCCCAGGAGCCTAAAGGTTTAAATGCCTTACAAGTTTAAATATTAAAAAGCACAGATTTATTACACAGAGTGACCTTTAAAACGTGTCTCATTAAACTACATCTCCTGGCCCTTCTGGGCCTTGGTGCCTGCGAAGACAAGGCTGGGAAGTTCAAAGCAATGAGCAAAAATGGTTAAAAATGTCACCACTTTATGGACTATTCTGTAAAACTTAACTTGAAAAGGGGAAAAAAAATCCCCAGAGTGTCTTAATGTCCCCATGGGCTTCTCCACTGCCTGTAATATTTTATGTCTGTGTTACTGTTTTTTTTCTTGGTGCAACACCCACAATAAAACCATGCAAAAACCAGGGACAATTTCATACTGCCCTCATTCCTGGAGAATCCCACCCTGGGGATATTTTGGGGCACGGAGCATCCCTCCAATGCCAGTCTAAATCTCAGGCTGCCATTGTGTCCATCAGAAAAAAAAAAAAAGCCCAAACACATTAAAATGCTTCAGGTGCTTCTGTCTGACTGTGGAGAGGAGCAGGGGCACGAGGGAGGCCGGGTCCCTCTCCGGGCGCTCCGTGCGCATCCCTAACGCGAAGCGAAGGCGCCATCCAATTAGGGACACGCCGGGAGACGGGATGGAATCAGCCACACGGAGGGACAGCATCCCTCCTGCCCCTGCCCATCCCTCCCTCCCCAAATCCAGCTGAATTATGCATGCTGTCTGCTCAGATTAGCCCGACATCCCGGACCCTCCGCGCGGGAGGAGAGCGGCCGAGTGATGCGGGATGGCAGGAATGAGCCGTGGGAGAAGCCCTGGGACACCAAAACCTTCCCAGGAGGTTTTTTAGGAGGAGTTTCATGGCACGTTTCGCTTCCCCTGCTGACCTCCCAAACTTCTCAACTTGGCAAAAGGCTTTCAGAATGCAGAGGGTTTATCCAAAATTCCAGCCCGAGGGTGTTCCAAGCACGTCAGGCAATCCAACAGCCAGAATGGGCTGTTTGAAATTATTTCAAATTCTTTTCCCACCTTTCTATGGGATATTTTCTCTAGGACCAAGGTCTCTGTCCTGACCACAGAGCAGGAACCCACACTTGCACTGGGGTTGTGCCAAGTGCACTCAAGCCCTTGAAAAGGAGAAATTTGCTTCTTTAAGAGGAGTTTGACACAAATTTGCAGTGATGAAGCCATTTGGGCACTTTACGAGTGAAAAATCACTTCCAGTGTCGTCTTCTGCTCTGATAACATCAAAAAAACCCAGGGAATTTTATCACCCTTCAGATATTCCATTAAGTGCAGAACTGAGTTATGCCATTTGATATTAACACACATTTTTAACACCCAGTGTCATGTAAGTGTCTGTTTCTAAATTGGTGCTTTTTGGAGTTTCACAAATCCCCAATTTCCCTGTTTCTCACCCTGATTTGGAACAAAAGCACAGATTTGAGAGGTTGGAATTTCAGACACTCTTGTTTACAGCTGATTTTTGAGGAATAGTTTGCAATGCAGATGGAGCAGGGGTTGGGAGGGGGAGGATGTTTACTTGCTCTTCTCCTCAGGCCCAGGTAAGTCTGTCACTCTCACTAATTAATCTACAATTAAAAAAAGAGTTTGCACCAAATTTGCCGAGTGCATATTCATTTTTATTTCCTCACCTGCACCAAAAAAAAATAATAATAATCAGAAGTGTAATAAGATAATGTGATAGCTTCCTCCAATGCAATTTGCTGCTCTTCCCTGGAAAATCAATCTAATTATAGAGTCAGGATTAAATGAATGTCACAATCACTGCTAAGGCACCTGAGACTCGATGATTTTGAGCACAGGGGGATCATTTTTGCAGCAGGAAAGGGACCAGTCCCAGGGTGCTTTTGTGACTTGTAATTTGTGCTCCTAAATCGTGGAAAAATGGGATTTAAGCCCTGACTGAGCAGGTTGTATCCAGAGCACATCAAGAGGAATTTGCATTGGGAATTTTGAGGAAAAACTGGATGGTTTGGAAGTTTTAGTCCTTTTCATGGCTGGGCTTGCAACTGAAAAGCAGAATTTGATGAACCCATACAATCATGGAATGTCCTGAGTGGGAAAGGACCCACCAGGACCATCCAGTCCAACTCCTGGAACCCCAACAACCCCACCCTGTGCCTGAGAGTGGAGCCCAAACCCTCCTGGAGCTCTGGCAGCCTCGGTGCTGTGCCCATTCCCTGGGGAGCCTGGGCAGTGCCAGCACCCTCTGGGGGCAGAACCTTGCCCTGAAATCCACCTAAACCTCCCTCAAGTTTGAAGAAAAGATGGCGAAGGGAGATAAAACCCAAGCCCAAACGCCCAGCCAAGGAGGCTGAAGTTATCATATTATTAATGAAAGGAAATCCCGTTCCCCAAACCCTGTTTATCCACAGAATTCCCTTTGGCATCACTCCAGGTGGCTCCATGGGTGATTAAGTATTGGAAAACCTCCATGAGGATCCCACCACTTAAAAACCTGGTACTCCAAATGCCTTCCATTAACATCATGGATCACATGGACAGCAATATTCCATTTCCCCAGGCCCAAGGCATCCCCATCAATCAGAGCTGAGCACCAGCCCCGGGATGTTCCCAGAAAAGTGGTGCCCACAGGGATGCCTGGCAGGTACCAGTGACAAATTCCAGGTGATTCCCAGCCCTGGAGAAAAGACACAGCACAAACAGTTCCATGCCCACCTTTCCCTGCCCCTGGGTTTTCCTGAGGACACAGGAGGGGAAAGTTGTGGGATTCTTTTTCCCCTGGAATCTGTGGGTGTTTTTGGGGCGTTGTTCCTGCAAAAGGAGGTTTGCAGGACAGGGGAGGGGGCAGAGGACAGGGAAAGGTGGGTGGGGGATGTAACCAGGTAGGGGGGAAAACCCGTAAATCCTTTTCCAGCCCAACACTGACATTTTTAGGCACATGGAGAATTTCAACTCCAGGATGTTGTTGGAGACTGGAGGGGGGAGATGGGATTGATGCATTGTCCCCAAAATCATTACCAGACCCCAAAATCTGAATTATCCACAAGATGTCCCTTGTGTTGGGATCTTGTGGTGTCACATTACAGGTGAGTGTGGATTCTCCAGTGTCTGATAAGGGCTGAGCTCGTTAAACACAGATTACATCATATTTTTCCCTGAAATAAGTAGGACCTTTCAGCCAAAGCTGGAGAAAAGTGTGTTCAGCAGTGAGATTGCACAAAAAAAACCTCAGGAAATGTATTTTTCAGGAAACATGCACTCTCCACACATCAGCAGTTGCTGAAAACCTCTGGCTTTCACTGAAACTGCAGCAGGTGTTTTGCTCAAATTGGAACTCTTTCATGTTTCCTTGAGATCAGGGACCTGGATTTGGGGGGGCCTGCAGGGACATGTGCAGCCTGGTGCTGATTTTTGGGAGGGATTCGTTCCACCACCTACACTGAATATTTCACCAGGTTTCTCCAGAGGGAGCAGTGAGAGCCTCCCGACACCTGTAGGAATTATTTCAGGTCTCAGCCAGGGAGGCAAGAGCAGCCTGGCTGAATGCCACACCAACATTCTGGGCTGGAGTTTTTGAGTTTTTCTCACTCCACGCTGATTTGTCAAATCCTTTTTAAAGCCATTTAACCTTTGTGGGGACCTTTCCTGCAGAACATCTCACTCTGCTGCAGGCACAGCCTGTGGGGTTTAAGCTTTTAAATTAATTCAGCTTCTTTTTGTGGCCCTGTTTGTGGGAAGGGCTGCCCAGCCTGGATTTTATCTGAGCTCCCTCTCAGACTTTACCAAGCAATGAATTGCAGCAGCACGAAGAGAGGAGAGGGAAGTTAATCGGGCAGCAAGGACACAAGGCCCTGTTCTGAGGAGAACCTTGACACCTCAAACAGGTGATTTATGACCCCTGCAAAACTCTCCCTGTGTGTAATAAACCCCACATGGCCCCAGCTTGGACTGATTTGTATTTCAGCCACTTGAGCAATGTAGAGCATCCAATTCCCTGGGTAGGAATTGCAGGAGCTGCTCCTTCAAGTTTCTCCTTTTTCTAGGTAAAGGTAGGTCAGCCTGGACTTGTTTTTCCAGGTTGCTCCTAAAAAGTTGCTTTGTGGAGGTTGTGTACCAAGAGCAACAGCCTAAATTTTATCCATTCCCCTTAAAACAGCTCACACCCAACTGCTGGGAGATTCCTGGGGGCTGAAAAAATGTTCCAGTCCTGCTGGAGACACCCCACAGGATAAAAAGATCAGGAATGAGGCAAAAAACCTGCCTGGATGTTCTGAATCCATCCCTCTTCCCTTCTGTACCCATCTCCTCTTCCACCTCTGTGTTCTTGGCCATGTCCGGGCACGGGTGTAAGAGCTGAAATGAGAGATGTGGGACTTCAGGCAGCTCTCTAAAATGCAGTTTATTGTATCTAAGGTGTTACAGCAATCCAGGGTGGTGGGTGACAGAGCTGTGCCCACAGCTGTCAGCTCCAGCTGCACGCAGGCCTGGAGCCCTTTGGTTTTGGTTACATTGCATTATAGACTTTTCTTTGCTGAGCATCTTACTACAGTAGAACCAATCTGTACCTTAACTTTTACCTACAGCCCATCATAACTACTATAATTACCATATTGATGTTACTGTTCTCCAATCACTAAAAGTCAGTACATTACAGTTGAAGCTAGAAGTTGTTTTTCAGTTTTCTTGCAGTGGAAAATTCTGAGACCTTTTTTCTACTTGCAACATTTGCTGACTTGTTTGCCTGTGCTATCTTTCTGCTTGGTAAAAACATCTTCTTGTTTGGGGTGGGTTTATCCTTTGCTCTAAGTCATAAAAACCCCTTCTAACCAACACACCCTTTGCCTTCTTGGTTAACCAGTAAGACTGGCTCAGCAATTCTTTTCTTCTATATCAAAACTTGCTTCCATCTCTATTCTCTCATCAGACTCCACATTTAAAAATCTTTCTGCTAAGCACACATATCTGTGAGACTTTCTTGTCAAACTTTCACCCTTCCCAACACTCAGTGACCTGCAGAGAATTCCCTGGCTCCTGTGAGCTGCCTCTGCTCTGGGGATGCTCTGCTGGAGAAATTGAGTTATTCCCGAGAAAAACGTTCCTGCAGGAGGCAGAGGAGGAGCCAGGAGCAAGGTAAGCACGTGGAGAGGGGCAGGGCTGGTATTGGATGCCAGGGTTCAGCTGGAGAGGTGTTTCTGCATCGCTCCTGCTTTTATTGTGCCGTGGAAATGTAATCCTGGAGGTTGCTCAGAGATGATGATGATGATGCATCGCTCAAGTCCTTTACGGCCAGATGCTTTTAGGATGTGTCAGAGCTGCTCTGTCGCAGACATTTCTTGGCTTTGCTAAACCAAGAACTCAAATCCTTGGCCTGAAAGGGGAAAATTTGCATTTGCTCGCCGCATATTAATTACTGCAGCTGATTAGTTGCCGTGTGACACTTTAGTGTTGATTTACACCCCCGATTTGGTTGTTTGTTTTTTTTTTAATTGATGTATTTCTGTAGCATTTCACAGCAGCTGGGGAAAAGGTGTGATGCAGACACCTCAGCTGCTTGTAGATAAACTAAACAGAGTTTTCCTGGATAAGTGATTTCCAGCTGAGGATCTCACTCACTAAACCCTGGGATTTAGAAAGGCTGCGGTGCGCATTTAGCCGGGGGTTTATAAAGTTTTTGTGGGTACTGAGACTCTCTGAGGTGAATAACGAGCGCAGTGCCCGCGGGAGGAGGCAGGGACAGCCCGGGCTGTGTCCGGCCCCGGGGGCGCAGCGCTATCTGCCGGGAATGCGGGAGCGCTGCTCTCCAGCATCACACACCGCCGGATCGGGGCCTTTTCTGACCCAGACATGGGGCATTGAGAGATTCTTAAATAAAGATTTTTAAATTTTTATTCCATTTTCAGTGTCATGGGAAAGGTGAGGCAATACAGATGTTATAATTCACTCCATCGCAATCAGAAACCAACTATTTTCTAATTATAATATGCAATAATGTATGATGCTCTCCAGCATCACACACTGCTGGATTAGGTCCTTTTCTGACCCAAACATGAGGCAATTGAGAGATTCTTAAATAAAAATGTAAAAATTTTTATTCCATTTTCAGTCTCATGAGAAGGGTGAGGCAATACAGATGTTATGATTCACTCCATCACAATCAGAAAGCAACTATTTCCAATATTTCCAAACCAACTTATTATAATATACAGTATTTTATTTTAATTACACTGTAAGTGTTTCCTGGCCTATCAGCTTTTGCTACACCATTCTGTGAATGCCTTAAAGCCAATAATCTAAAATTACCCCTCGTGGGTCTTACTACAGTACATCTTCTATTCTACAGTGCATCTTCTATTCCATTCCCTTCTATTCCATTCCATTCTTTCCATTCCATTCCATTCCATTCCATTCCATTCCATTCCATTCCATTCCATTCCATTCCATTCTATTCTACTCTATTCCACTCTATTCCATTCCATTCCATTCCATTCCATTCCATTCCATTCCATTCCATTCTACTCCATTCCATTCCATTCCATTCTATCCTACCACAGTACATCTTTCATAGTCCTATTTCTCTAAAGTATCCAGTCTTATTTGCAAGGCCACCCTTTGAAACATTTTTCTAGCTCCATTTCTCTCTCCAAAATACTGTGGAAACCACTAAAATAAGCTGTAGCAGAACACCCAGCCAGGAGGAGGTACCTGCTTGGACACCAAAGTGCCAGCAAGGAATTCTCTTTGGAAAATTGGTGTTTTGGGGAAAGAAAATGAGATTTTACTGATTCAAAGCTCTGGGTAGCTTCTGCTGTTTTACGCAGCAGCTTTAAATATGGCCAGGGAGATGTTCTTCACTGACAGAAAACAAAAGACCTTTCAAAAGACCTTTAAGCTGGAAAACTGTTTCCTCCTTCCTCTTTCTCTTCTGTGGTGTCTCATTTATTACAAATGTGTTTGCCATTTTAGGTGAAAGAGGCTGACAGTGTGCTACAAGGGGGACAAAGCCAAGAACCCCCAGATGGAGGGTGCAAAACACAGCCAAAATCCCCAGAAGTTTCTGTCTCACAATGGGGAACTGGACTGTGCAAACAATAAGGGGTATCAGACCAAAAATCTCCATTGCAAAGTCTCCTGGTCTTTTAAGGGACGTGGGGATGATTTATGTCCATGTTTACTGACAGCCAGGAGCAGATTCAGCTTTATTTCCTTTATTCATGTTTAAGGAAAAGCAGCAGCCAAGGTAAGACAGCAACATTTGCTGAACAAGCTTTCCTCCACAAAAACACAATCCTCACCCGGAGCTGAAATAATTGATGCATTTGTGTGTTTTACAAGCAGTGAGAATCCCCAAATTAAATGAGCAGATGTCAATGAATATGGGTGGCAACCTGACACACTAATGGGTTCCATCCAGGGCTGAGGAGAGGCCTAAAAGCAAATCTGAAAGTGCCACCTCATTAGGCCGGGATGGCTAAAGCTGCACATACAAAGGCTTCCCTCTGTGCCTGATTTTCTTGGCATCCACTCCCAGAAATCAATGCCCAAAAGCACCTGGAGCCACACCAGGACTTAGAATTTCCAGGATGTATACAGTCACACCCCTCTAAATATAGCCTGGGTTAAAGGTCTGAGGGGGGGTAAAAAAAAAATAAATTGTTGATTGAATTTCTGACCACAACGTGCCAGCAAGGTGCAGGAACGTGCTCTGTTCTGGTGCACACAGAGAGGGGAATTTGCAGCCTCCAGAGCGTGGCTGCTGCTCCAGGGAATCCCTGACCCTGCCAGGCCGCTGTGCAGGCGCAGCTCTGCCTGGGTGAGGCTGCTCCTCGTTTCAGAAAGCATTTCCCTGGCTCTGGAAGGCTGGGAATGCTCTGGGAATGCTCTGGGAATGCTCTGGGAATGCTCTGGGAATGCTCTGGGAATACTCTGGGAATGCCCTGGGAATGCTCTGGGAATGCCCTGGGAATGCTCTGGGAATGCTCTGGGAATGCTCTGGGAATGCTCTGGGAATGCTCTCAGGCAGGCCAGGCCGCTGGCAGGGGCAGCCACTCCTGGCTCACAGAGCTTGCTGAAATCCTACCCCTCTGGCTCTGAGTCCTGATGGAAAAGCAGCCCCCAGAGCCAAGGATAAATAGAGGAGG
This sequence comes from Tangara arthus, assembly GCA_035584835.1. Classification (NCBI taxonomy): domain Eukaryota; kingdom Metazoa; phylum Chordata; class Aves; order Passeriformes; family Thraupidae; genus Tangara; species Tangara arthus. The sequence continues at coordinate 3,886,076 of JAWMQZ010000095.1, forward strand.
CTGAGGAGAGGAGGATGGCAAAGGAGCTGTGACTTGTGGGCCCTGGGGGGAAGCAGGGAGAGCAGTAAATCAAGGACAATCTCGATGTGTGTCTCGCAGAGAGAGGTCCTGCAGGGTGTGTGTGACAGAAATCACAGATTTGCTCAGGATGGAGCAGAGCTTTGGGGAATCATGGGGGTATTCACACTCTGTTACACTCCATGGGGAGGTTGATTGGGAAAAAAACCCAAAAAAACAGTACAATGCTACTTTTTTTCCTGCCTCTGTTAAGGTTGGGTTTGGAGTGTTGGAGATGGTATTTCATGTTCAGACTCAGATGTTTATTATTTCTTATCTATATCACAGTCTTACAAGTCCTGAGTTCTACAGCATTCTACTAAAAAGCTACAAAAGGGCTCACTGTCTCTCTCTACAAGGCTTTTTAAGGCCTTACTATCCAATTAAGAAATGGCACCTAAATTATTTTCCCTTTTAACCCAAAGCTCTCAGTATCCAGGGTTCCAACAGTGCAACACAAACACAGGTGTGATTTCTGCGTGGAGAGAGCACGTTGGGCAGCAGAGGCACTCTGGACCTGCAAATAAAGGCATTAATGAGGATCTACCCCTGGAATACTGGCTGGGAAGGGGCTGGGTGCATCTGGAAACTGCAGATCACATCCTCAGCATCAGCTGGGAATGAAGGCACAGAGGTGTGTGAAGAGCAAAGCTGGAGTTGCCTCCAGTTTAGGACATTCAGAGGATCCAGGTGCTGGCAGGTACACGGGGAGCTCATTTTAAACCTCGAGTGTGAAAAGAGAAAACTGAATGAGCCTTTCTAACCCCCCCAGGCACCCTGAGAAAGCAACAGAGAGAGAGAGAGCAGCCCTCCCTTGCCTGGGATTTGTGCAGCACGGATGTTGGAGTGCGTGGGAAGGGTGCCTACATCCATTACATCCAACATCTCTAAATTGGCATTCATTATCCTGCAGGGCTCCTCTGCACAGCCCTGCTCCTTCCACCCTGGCTGGAGCAGGGTGAGGGGCACAAAGGGGCTCCTTTTTCCCCATTCTGAGCCTCGGGGGTGGCAGGGCTGGCTGTGGGAGCCCTGCAGGGCTCCGGGAGCAGCTGATGCCGTGCTGGCTCTGCTGTGTCCCCCAGGCTGATGTGCTGGGGCTGGCAGAGGAGCCCAGACACGCAGGGCTCCGTTCCCACTGCCCTGTCCTAGCCTCAGGGACCATGGCAGTGAGGGCTTAGTGGGGGCAGGGTGCTGAAATTATTTTTATCTCCTCGTCTTGTTGTGCCTGTGCACAAGTGCCAGCCTTTTCAGCCTTTTTTTTCTCTTTTTTTTTTCTCCTGTGAAGCATTAACTGGGTGGGTTGCCATAGCAACCCCTGCATGATAAGTTGGGCTGCTTCTTGCAGAGATTTCTCCCTCAACACTCGAGATTTCTCTCTCTCTGGGCATTGCATCCCCTTCCCCATGTCCCCTGGAGTGGCAGTGCCCTCTGGGGTGCCCCAAAGGCCACCCCTGAACCCAGGGCTGGGACAGGGCAGGAAGGAGCAGTTTGTGCATCATCCTGGCGTGGGAAGGGGTTGGGAGGAGCTCTGCTCTCCATCCCTTGTGCAGGGCTCAAAATTGAAACAGCTTTGAGTGTGACATCCTGATTATTTACAAGTTTTCCTGAAGAGGGCAGGGAGGTGTTTGCTGCTTGTCCTAAGCAGGCACAGGGTGGCACTGGAGTGGTTCCCAGCTGAGCCCAGATTGTAGGAAGAGTGAAATTATGTTATCCTTTCATTCAGAGAGAACCCAGAGAGGTTTGCTTTGAGCACAAAACCAATACAGGTTAAGAATCTGGGTGGAGCACAGGTGTTTATTGCAAATCACCTTGGATCTTGTCTGTGGTAGGCTCGAGGTGAAGAATAAACTTCTCCAGAGCTGGGGAAGAGGGTGTGACCTTCCTGACATGTGACTTTTCATCTCAAAATCCACCCAAATCCAAGGCCAGTTTCACCAGAGGTTTCCTTCACCTCAGGGCCCCATTTCCCTTCTTTAAATAGCAGCTACAACGCTGGTCTGGAATGGAGTCATTGAGGTTGGTACATGAGTGATTCTGAGGGAAAACTCATTACTTTTTCAGGATGTTTGTTTGCCAATATCATTTGAATTGTTTGGCAGGCAGGCTCTGGGGTGCCTGGGGTTAGAGGAGAAAAGGTTTCTGCTTCTACCTGAGGAGCAGCAGGGGCTGGGGGTCACTCAGTGGCTCTGACTGAGCCAGTGTGGTCGAGCTGCTGCTTCCTCTTAATCCTCTTGGCCCCTGAGTCTCATCCCTGGCAGGATTGTCTGTAATAGATGTAATTAGAGCGGCAGCAGCACAAACAGTGCAGCCCTGCTGATCCCTGCTCTGCGTTCTGCCAGGGCACCTGCCTGCCTGGGAATAGCTCTCATTTCCATGGAGCTCTGTGGAACAGGTGGCTGTCAGAGGACAGAGCCAGGGATGTTTTCCAGCAGCTCCTGGGGCTATAAAAAACCCACCCCCAGCACTCATCTGCTGTGCATGGGATGGATTGTTCCAGAAGGGGTAGGAGCAAATCCTTCTGGATTAACCTGCCCTTCCCTTTGTGCTGTTGTGATGATAACAAGGGGCAACGGGACAAAAGAAATGGCTCAATGTCCTTCATGCAGCTCTGGGTATCATGTTTGCTGTGATACCTTAAAATCAGATTTTAAGGTTTGTCAATCCATGATGGATGACTTCTAAGGGGGGATGGAATGCTGGCATCAGCACCCTGCAAGCTGTTGGTCTCCCTGGCCACACCTGGCCCCTGTAGTTATATTAAATAGATTTATTTTCTTCTGGTGGGCTGCTGGAAGAGAGCACAGGAGCCCAAAGAAGCCTGTGAGCAGAGGGGACAGTGAGGACAACCTGACAGCCAGCGTGTGGCTTTGGCCAGCCCCTGCTGGGATACTTCAGGCTGCAAAGATTTGGGGAATCCCAGCCAGGTGTGGGCTGGAGCAGGGCACAGCAACCTGTGCAGTCAGCAGAGCGAGGCAGCAGGAGGCAGCAGGAGGGTGTCCCTGGCTGGGAATTGCTCAGAGCAGCCACTGGAGCCTGGGCAGGGTGACGTGCAGGCAGCTGCTCTGTGTGGCCGCTGGTAGATGAAGGATGCAGCCTGCTGACACAAACACAATTAGGTGATGTCTAGGAAAAGCCTTGGCTCTGTTCTGTGCCTGCTTCACTCCGGCAGGGCAGGGACCTGGTCTCACATGTGTGCCCCTGTGCCCACCCCTGGGGAGGGCACAGAGCTGTGGCAGTGGCACCACCAGTGGGGTGTGCCCAGCTGAGAGCCCCAGCACAGCTGGAGCTGATTTTTCTGCTGCCTGCGAACATCTCTGGGTGGCTCTGGCCACCTGCACGCTGAGTTTTGGCACTGCCAGTCACTCCTGTGCCACCCTCTGGCGGGGCTGCTCAGGTTTAACCCAATAGATTGTGCTGTGTGCGGAGCTGCAGGTGCTTTAAAAGGAGCACATGTAACAAAAGCTTCATTTCCTCCTCTGTGTCCACTGTGACCTTCAGAGCTGGAGGAGCCCTCCAGGGCATGGTGGCCCCCGTCCAAGGAGAGAAAGCCCAGCCTGCTGCTGGCATTAAATTGCCTGGAATCAGGCAGGAACATGAGGCAAGAGGATTTCCCAGTATTTCCAACTGTGACCTTCAGAGCCGTGCAAATGTTAGTATTAAACTTATTAGCAGCAGAGGCCTTTCTGTGACCCCGCAGGGATAACTCCCCCCATTCCCCCCCGCCCCTTGGCTTTTTTTGGAGGCAGGACAATGATGCTGATCTGTAGAGACAGGACAAGGAGCGAGGGGTACAAATGGAAAGAGGGGAAATTCAGATTTTGGGAAGAAATGCTTTGCTGTGAGGGCGGTGACAGGGCATCCAGGGAGGTCGTGGACGTGCTCGAAGGTTGGATGTGGCTCGGTGGGAGTTGTCCCCACACATGGCAGGGGGTGGGACTGAGCTTTAAGCTCCATTCCAACGCCTTAACACTCCGTGCTTGTGTGATATTCTCTGTGCGATGCCTCCAGCCGAGCTGAGCGCTGCCCACGGGACCACCGGAGCCCGGGGCTGCCTGTGCTGAGCCGGGAGGGGCCGGGGGAGGCGGCCGCGCATGTGCCGGCCGTGCCCCCCGCCCGGGCTGCTCCAGCATCCCCGGCATCCTCCCAGGCATCCTCCCAGGCATCCTCCCCGCCGGGCGCTGCGCTCCGCAGCCCGCGCAACAAAAGCACCGCGGCCGCGCCCCGCGGAGCCGCTCCCGGCGCGGGGCACCTGCTGCTGCTGCTGCTGCTGCTGCTGCTGGTGGCGATGGTGATGGTGATGATGATGGTGATGATGATCCAACCCTGCTGCTGCTGATCCAACGCTGCTCGCGCTCCGCTCCGCCCGCGCCCTGCTCAGCGCCGGCCGCGCCCGCGGAGCCGGCGGAGCTGTCCGGGCTCCGTGCAGGCTCCGGGCTCGGGCTCGGCCTCTGTCCGTGGTGCTGCCGCCCCCGCGGCCGAGCGCAGCCCCCGGACCGCGCCCGCCCGGCCGCTCCCCGCCCGGCATCCTGTTGCGCCGGGAACGCGGCGAGCGGGGGAAGAGCATCCGAGAGCATCCGAGAGCATCCGAGAGCATCTGAGAGCAGCATCTGAGAGCATCTGAGAGCATCGTTCCGAGGAGCCTGAGCGCCGGCCCGGCTCCGAACAATGGCTGCGCTGCCGCGGCTGCTCTGCGCGGCCGCGCTCGCCCTGCTGCTCTGGGGTAGGTGCTGCCGTTCCCTCTCCCACCCAGCGCCGCGGGAAAGAAGGGAGGATGCTCGCTTCGAACCTGCCCTCCGAGTGGGGCTTTTGTAGTCGGGAGAAGGGAATTACGCTCGTGCGGAGTTGGTGCGGGTGTGAGGGAGTGAAAACACCTCCGTGCCGAGCACAAAGCATGTGCTGGTCCCTTGCTGTTTGCTGTCGGTCTGGGGTTTGCAGCGTAATTTGACATCGAGTTGCCTCGGGGAGGGTGTGCAGCCCATTAAGAGGTGCTTTAGTGCCGGTTTCCCGTGCAGTCTGTGTAAACTGGAGTTAATCAATCGATCGCAGCTGCAGTTTGATTCCTGCCACGAGAAGCGGTTGGGTGGTTTTGCCACATTCGATGTGCGTGTGCCTTGAGCCCTGTGTGTGGGTGCCTGCCAGTGTGTACAGATCTGGTTTCTCAGAGCAAAGCAGGGTCCAGGAGCTTTTCCTTATTTCTCCCTGGAAGCTGCTGCTGTGCGTGGAGCTGGTAGTACGGGAGAACTTGGAACCAGGCTGCTTCCAGGAATAGTCCCGGGATAATATGTTGCTTGAGAGAGTGGGTTAATGGTGCCTCAGAGGCTGGGGAGGAGGGAGCAGCCAGCAAAGTCAGCGTCTGGGCTCTGGAGACAGCCTTGGACAGACAGAGCCCGGGATTGTTTAGCCCGCGGGACAAATGTCAGCAGGGATTTGGTCGGAGATGTGGCGCTGAAACGATCCCTTCCTGCTCCAGCGTGTGGCTTCACATGCAACCATTTCTGTCCTCTTTGCAAGAGCAGTATTCGAGAGTTGCCAGCCTTAGCACAGCTCTGATTGGAAGCGTTTTGAGCAGGAATGCCTGGGAAATCAATAACTCCTCCTGCTGCCAAATTCGCTCCTGTCCAAGCCCCTTGGTTCCCAGTAGTGCCCATGAACAGGAAGGGTGCTGGACCTTCCCGGTTGTGCTGAATTAAAGCATCCAGACCTTTCAACTTAGCACAAAGAGCGAGCTGTTCCTCCACTCTGGAATTCTGGGCTTCCCCTCATCCCAGACTGTAATTGCTGCTCTAACAGAGGCATGCCCAGCACGCATGGGAGGCAATGAACAATGCCTTTAAAGTGGCATTAATTACCAGGGAAAGATGAAAGTTGCGGCAAAGCAGATGCTGGAGAGGTGAATCTGTGTGAAGTGATCACCCTCTGTTAATTATCATGAATTATTAATATCTCAGGAGAAGGAAGCTTGGTAAAATTTAACATTTGAGACTTAATTTGTTATCAGTCAGCTCTAGTAATAAATCAAGCCATTTTCCATTAGGGACATTAATGCCAAGATATGAATAACTTACACTTCTCTAATTCTGTCTTAACACTTCTTCTTTCTCTGCTGCTCCTCTCCTCCAGCTGGATTTTGCTCCTCAGTGTGTGTGGAAGTCCCATCTGAGACAGAGGCTGTCCAAGGGACAGACATGAAGCTGCTCTGCATCTCCTGCATGAAGAGGGAAGAGGTGACAGCCAGCACGGTGGTGGAATGGTACTACAGGCCCAACGGGGGGAAGGATGAGCCTGTATGTGTGACTGGGACCTGAGTCCTTTCTCTTTCTTTCCTTGCTTATCCCATTTCCACACCTGGGGACAACATGAACTCCTGGCAGGAAAAGCTGCAATCAGTTGTTGAGGTCAAACATTTGGGTTGTAGATTAATCAATGCCAATTTCCAGTCTCATTCCCTCATTCCTCAATACCTCAAGCCCAGTATCTGAGGATGCCAAATATGACTGACCCTTGGCACCCTTGTCTGAATCAGTTCTGAATCCCAAAGCTGGAGGTGAAATTAATAAAAATAAATCTGCAGGGCAGGATTTACTTCTTTTTTGCCTCTGAGAAAGCAGTGTTATCCCAGCTGTGGGAGGATCTCTGAGAACTGCTTTGGATCCCTGTCAGGAAAAGGTAAAATTGATTTTCAGAGTGAATCAAAATGGAAATTGGACAGATGAGGAGCAGCTGGAATTCAAGAGAGAATGGTGAAATGGAGAACTAGATAAAGGCTGAGTGCACTGATTTCTTTCTAGCTATTTTATCTGAGTCTGAAGCACTAAATCAGTGGCTGTGATTGAGCAGAGCCAAGCAGGATGACAAATATTCTCCTTCTGTCTGAGAACTAAAGGGACCAGGCTGAGGAATGAGATGGGAACTCACTTCCAGTGCCCCAGGGGATGCATTTGCCAGTGGCAACCCAAAGAACACCAAGCACAGGTCATGGTGGGACTGTGGTCAGCCAGAATGTCACACTGCCATATTTGTCCTGCAGCACTTCCATCTCAGCTGAATACCCCAGGGTTTCCCAAAAAGAGCCATTGGCCTTCACTGTGGGTATTCTGTGGTTCTTTCGTCAGGTGACCTGACATGCAGTGACTCTCAGGCACATTGCTGGGCATGAAGAATCCAAATTTTCAGTCCCATTGCTGATTTTTTGTGTCCATGTGCATCTGTGTTTTGCTGTGCCTTCATTTTTCTCCCTCCCTGGTGGAGATATTGGATTCCTGATCACTCATTTTCCTGTCTTTTGTGAAGTCACCTGATACTTTGAGGCAAAGGATGATGGAATATGAATAGCTGCTGTTACCAAGGGAGCTCAGAACATCCCTGAGTGTAGCTGGAGGGGGATGCTGCCCCTGGATCATGGCATGGTGTTGTCCGAGGCAGAGATTAACCAACACATCCCTTTCTATTTCCCCACATATCTATCTACATTTATATATATATATATTCCTCACAGATCGATCGATCTATCTATCTATCTATCTATCTATCTATCTATCTATCTACCTATCTAGCTATCTATCTAGCTTCCTCACAGATCTATATATCTCTTTATATTTATTCCCTCACAGATCTATCTATATTTATATATATATTTTCCTCACAGATCTACTTAACTATATATATATTTCCTCACAGATCTATCTATCTATCTATCTATCTATCTATCTATCTATCTATCTATCTAATCTTCCTCACAGATCTATTTATCTATGTATATATATTCCTCACACATCTGTATATCTATATATAGATATACAGATATATAATATAAATATTATATTATATTATATATATAATTTATATATATTATATATATAAATTCCTCACGGATCTATATATCTCTTTATATTTATTCCCACACAGATCTATCTATATTTATATGTATATATTCCTCAAAAATCTACATATCCATTTATATTTATTTCCTCACAGATCTATCTATACTTATACATATATATTTTTTCCTCACAGAATTTATCTCTCTCTATATATATATATTTCCTCACAGACCTATCATCTATCTATCTATCTATCTATCTATCTATCTATCTATCTATCTATCTATCTATCTTTCTCACAGATCTATATATCTCTTATATTTATTCCATCACAAATCTATCTACATTTATATATATATATTCCTCACACATCTGTATATCTATATCTATATATATCTTTATATTTATTTCCTCACAGATCTACCTATGTTTATATATATACCTTAAACATGTATATATCTCTTTATATTTATTCCCTCACAGATCAATCTATATGATCTATACATCCATTTATATTTATTTCCTTACAGATAGATATATACATAAATAAATATATAGATCTATATTCCTCACAGATCTATATATTCATTTGTTTCCTCACAGATCTATCTATTTTTATATATATATATATATATATATATATATATTCCTCACAGATCTATATATCCCTTTATATTTATTCCCTCACAGATCTACGAGTACAGGAAAACCAACCACGAGTTCCCGAGCCGCTTCAGCGGGCGGATCCAGTGGAACGGGAGCAAAGACATGCAGGACGTGTCCATCACCGTGGTGAACGTCACCCTCAACGACTCAGGCATCTACACCTGCAACATCACCCGCGAGTTCGAGTTCGAGATCCACCGGCCCCTCTTCCAGAGCTCCAGGGTCATCCATCTCACCGTGGTGGAGGAGGGTAGGAGCGAAATTTTATGCTGTCACTGGCCAGGGTGACCCACCTCACTGTGGTGGAGGAGGGTAGGAGGCTGTTTTGTGTTTTGTGCTGCCCCTGGCCAGGGTGATCTATTGGAATATCACGAATATTGTGGACAGGACGTGCCTGAGCTTGTCTGGCCCTGCTGCGGAACCAAATAGCAGCACTGTGGTGTTTCACCCCACAGACACTTTTGACTGCCTGGGTGTGTGGTGTTTCACCCCACAGACATTTCTGGCTGGCTGGGTGTGTGGTGTTTCACCCCACAGACACTTTTGGCTGCCTGGGTGTGTGGTGTTTCACCCCACAGACACTTTTGGCTGGCTGGGTGTGTGGTGTTTCACCCCACAGACACTTTTG
>JAWMQZ010000095.1:3897952-3914912 GCA_035584835.1 Tangara arthus
TGCCACCTCTCCAACCACACTGGTCAAACCAACAGTCCATCAATTCTCTCCTCCTCCAGAAAGGAATGCAAAACAATCATTATTTACATAAAATGTGCATGAGAAACTCCATTACAAAGATGTAAACATCAGAAGGCTTAGAAGAACTTTAGAAGAACAGGGCAACAAAGGTCAACAAAGCGAGTAGTGATTCCAACATGCTGGAAGACTGCAGGAAGACTGAACTTTGCTGTGGCTTGGGCTGGTTGGTGTTTGCTGTGTCCCACATCTTTGCAGTGTTTAGGAGCACCAACACCGTGCCCCCTTGCACCACACACCAGGCAGGGAGTGAGCACTATTCTAGGTTTGGACCATGTGCAGATGCTCTCCTGGAAGGTCTGGTTTCATCCTGGCCCATTCCCATCTTTCCACACACGTGGCTGGGATTAGAGCTCTCTTTGTACCAAGGAAGGCTGGCTGTGTAGGATTTTGGGGCAGGGAAGACTCGGTGTTTGCTCCTGCCTGTGCCCAGGAGTTTCCCTCTGTGAGCCTCTACAGGTGACATTTGTTACCTCAGAGATGCTTCCAGGCATTCAGCAAAGGTGAGTTTACCCAGGCTGGGCTTTACACTGTGTGCTTTCCTCCTTCCCTCCAACTACAGGACAGACTACCTTGCAATTCCATCGGAAAACAAGGAGAACTGTGCTGTGCCTGTGGAGGAGTAGCAGAGGGGAGGCAGCGCAGTGAGCGGCACCAAGGTGGGTCATGGAGAGGCGGTCACTCCTTGTGTCTGTCCACCCCTCAGCTTCCTTGTGGTGGGGCTGGAGACTCCTGGAGCATGGCTGTGCTTCCCTGGAGCTTCCCCAGCGACCTTAGAAGCCCTACAGGTGTCTTTAGGTGTGGGGTGTGCTTGTATTGCTTGAACCCCCAACCAACACAGGCCATGATGTATTTATGTCTCCTTTGCCTATTGCTGTGGAGTTGGGAATCTTCACTTTCCCCTGCACAAAGGCAACTGTAAGGGCTCTGTCTCCAAAGGAAACGTGCTAGGAAGGAGTTTGTGTGCTACAGATTAAAATCTGGATCTTTTACTCTCTCGTTCACCTCTGGTCAGTGCTAACTCTGTTGCCATCCTCACCCCGGTGAGCTCCAAGAGGAATTGTCTCCCTTGCAGGGGCTCTGAAGACAGAAGGACCATGCCACACCAGCCAGCCTTGAGGGGAGCTCTGCGCTGTCAAAGGAGGAGCAGGGGGAAGTGTAAATTCTCTTCCATTTGCCTTGGACTCTGTACAGCCTTGACTTTGGTCCTGTGACCCACCTGAGGTGCCAGCCCGGTGCTGAAGGACTCCTCTGTGGAAGCATGCTGAGCAAACGGCACAGGGTGTGGCCCCCACGGCTCCTCCCCGACTTTCAGTTCCACCATCACCTCAATGGCTCTGTAAATGTCACCTGTCACTTCTTAGCTGCTCTCACCACCACCTTTATTTGCTAAATGTGCTACTTCTCCACTGCAGAGGTTAAGGGTATGTATGGCACGCTGCTCTGAGCTGCAGGAGTGTGAACAAGGATCTCTTACGGGGTTATTCCACCACATACTGTGGCCCAAGTGGTTTTCTTGGTGTTAAAACAGGAAGAATTTAATTAATTAATGAAGTCTTTCTGAATTTTAGGCTGTCCATGCACAAGCAGAGTAGGGTGAGGACTGTAATGCACTAAAATTGGAAATGTGTAGTGGAAAGGACAGGTCTCTGTCATGTTCACACTTTCTTCTGGAGGGAATTGAGAATGCAGACCTTGAAGTATTCCTGCTTTGGGAAGCAGGATGATGTAAGTATAAGAATCCCCTGTGTCCCTGTCATTTATCAAGTGTCAAAGCCCTCATCCCCTTGCACCTGCCTGGCACAGCAGGTTTGCTCCTGGAGTACACTGAGAGGAGGAACCTGCAACAGCTGGCAAGGCAGCAGGACAAGGTAGGGGATCCACCTTTTCCTGGGAAACCCCAAAAAGGAAGGCAGCCCCATGCTGGTAGGCAGGAGAAATAAATAGGATGCAAAGCCCTCACAGCTTAGTAAAATGGTTGTAGTTTTATAACTGTGATGGTTCTCTGGTGCTGTAGCAGCACCATCTAGAGGGATAGACAGAAAACACCCACTTTTCCCAGTTAATCCTAATTCTCTCTTGAGGTAATTAATCACCAGTATAAATAGTCTGGATTAATCCCAAATGATCTTCTGCTGCCCAGGAATCACCCCGGAAATTCCACCTTTCCTATGCAAAATTACCTTTTCTGAGGGTTAAGCAGAATAAAAATTGTTTTCTGCCCTTCAATGCAGAGCAGTTGAGCTGAACAGCTGGGACTGGAAGGGAGGAAAAGGCAGAATCATTGGGCAGGGTGGAATTGTGCTGTAAAACCGGGTGGGGAAGGCTTGGGTTTGTTGCATGGCAGAGTTGTGACATCCCTGCTGCAGTGGAGCCTGTGCTGCTTTGCCAGAGTTGACAAATTCTGCTCCATTTGTAAAGTAGCTCCAAGCGCTCGTGACTCCAGGCATGCTCCCCACCCACGGAATCCCCTCTGCTTTGTTCTGCTGCTTTTTATGTGCTGGCTAAAAATCACAGAAATTACCCCATTTGTAAGGCAGGCTCAGGCCAGATTTCCAACTGGCACTTGCTCAAAACCCTTTTTTTAGAGTGGGTGTCAACTTTAGTCAACTACTCCAGCACAGTCTTGGTAGTAGGATTGCTCCCAAACCCAGAGCCAAGCCTGGCAAGGGGAGCACATTTTCCAGATGAAGTACACTCACAGTCTGGGCAAGAGTTCCCAAAATCCTGATATCCAAAAGGGATATCCAAAAGGGATATCCAAAGGAATATCCAAGAATAATCAGCTAGATGCCATCTTTTTCCCTATCCCAGTTTGCCTGGCAGAATCCTGAACTCAACAGAGGAGGGACTGGGTTGTAACTCTGGGGTTTCCAGCACTGCCCACGGCTCTGAGCCCATTTTAGGTGAATTTTAGGACACAACCCCAGCTCTGCTCCTCAGTCCCTGTGAGCCACAGACAACCCTCTGGTGTCATACTGTTAAATCAAAATAGGAGTGAACCCAAGAACTTCTTGAGAGCTACCTCAGGTGGTAAAGAAGGGCCATCCCCCTTGTCCTGCACCTCCCTGAGTCCCACGGGCATCTTCTGGATGCTCTTTTTTGGACAAATCTTTCACTTTTCCAGTTCCTGCAGACAGAGGTGACCATTGCCACGTGCTGTTACAAGCAGGAGGAAACGGGGTGCAAAGTTCTGCTCAAGAATCTTGCAGGGAAAAAAAGAATAATAATTTAAAAATTGGTGATTTTTCAAGACCTGGAAGAGATGGTCCTGACAAAGACTCTGTGTGTGTTCAGAATGAGCGAGGAGACTCTGGAACAGGCAGGACAATAAAAAGAACCAAGAGCCACGCTGGTTGTTGGATAGATTTTTTAATTGATACCGTACTTCCATGGTACTAACTACTTACACAGAGTTTGGCTGCAGAGCCTGTACAATTCCTACATTCCAGCACGTTCCAGTATCGCTTTGAACCGCGGGTTGGTTTTTGTTTTTGTTTCTTTTTATTTTTTTATTTTTTTTTTGCGCACAGCGCAAAGTTTCTGACAGTCGGGACAACTCCTAAAACAAACCCACAATCCTTCCCCCACCCACCCCAGAGTCACCTCAGCCATCAGCACCCTGCTTCCCAGGCTCTGGAGGGGGTTCCAGCAGGGAACAGGTGCCTGTGGTGGTTGTAGGAGCCGCTCCTGTGCCATGCTGAGGAGAGCAGAGCCTCGTTCATCGTCCCAGGAACTGCAGGAGCAGGGTCGGGAGAACAAAACCCACATGGGGAGAACAAAACCCAGGTGGGGAGAACAAAACCCAGGTGGGGAGAACACACCCCAGGGTTTTAGCAGCTTTCTCCAGCCCTGGAGCACTTGTGGGAGATGAAATCCCGCAGGAATGGTGATGTCCCAGGCTGCTCGTGGGAGGTTGTGGTGCTGCCAATGCTCTGCTGCTCTTCCCTCCCTCCACGTCCAGCCCAGAGCCAGGTCGGTGCCTCCATCCCTGCTCTCCAAGGGCCATTTCCCAGGAGGTGGGAGTGTGGAGATGGGGATGATGTGCATGGCACAGGCTCCACCTCCCTGCTGGATGGAGCTGTAACAGCTGCTCTCCCAAATCCCAATTCCACCGGGCAGCTCCAGAACCCGAGCTGCACACTGGGGTTCATTCCCTACCTACTCTCAGGGTTTGGGGTCAGGGAAGGTGGCCTTGAACGTTAGCAATGGAATTGGCCTAAATGAGTGAGGTAACAGAAACGGCCAGAGGAGGAACCTCCCCGAGCCATGTGCAAATATAACTCCTTCAGCAGAAGGAAGTCCTTTTCCCTACTAAAAAAAAAAATTAAAATAAAATAAAACAAAACACATTCACTTGAAGAGCATACAGACTGCAGGAGGGGAAGGTAGGCAGGGACAGCACCAGGTCAGACCATCTATGCCACAGGTAATGATTGTCCAGCAGCAGAGGTGGGAGGGGACAGGGAAAAGCCATAGCAAGCACTGCAAAACGTGTGGGAGAGGAGGAGGGCATGGCATGCCATGGATCCATGCTAAGAGAAGCCCATGCTGGCTGCCAAGATCAGGGAATGGCCTCGATCACAGTCACCCAAGACACGAGAGTATTTGGCCAGTGTGCACATCTGGGAAAAGAGAGGTTGTATGGCACAGAGAGACTCGTGCTGGAGAGACTGCAAAGCACAGAGATCACAGCGTGTCTGGTGGGGAACAGACTGAAAATCAGCACAGGAACCACCCTGGCACAGGTGCTCTGTGAGCTACAGAGCTCAGAGCATGTCTGGGGGGTAACAGGCTGAAAATCAGCACAGGAACCACCCTGGTACAGTGTTCTGTGAGCTACAGAGCTCAGAGCATGTCCAGTGGGGAACAGACTGAAAATTAGCACAGGAACCAGCCTGGTACAGGTGTTCTGTGAGCTCAGAGATCACAGGAACCACCCTGGTACAGGTGTTCTGTGAGCTACAGAGACCAGATCCAGTGGGGAACAGACTGAAAATCAGCACAGGAACCCCCCTGGCAGAGGTGTTCTGTGAGCCTTCTTCCCTCGAGGGTTTTGGTCCCAGAGTCTCTGTTCTGAGCTGTGTTTTAAGCAAGCCCCTGCCAGGTATTTTAAGTGGTGCTGAGGCTGAAAAGATGAAGCCAGAGCCCATGGGCCTGTGTCAGTGAAATCCATGGGCAGAGCCCCTTGGAGCTGAGCAGGCAGTGCAGAAAGCACTCATCTGTCAAGAGCTGGGGGAGGCAGCAGCTGCCTGGGCAGACAGGACAGAGCTGCCCCCCCAGGCCAGGCACTGCTGCTTTAAACAGTGATTTCAAGACTGATTTTCTGTGTAATGTGGAACCAGACGGTTCCAGCTGTAAATCAGGAGTTTGTTTCTGTGCTCCTGGGGAGAGCAGCTGCTGCAGCACACCAGAGCAAATCCAGAAGGTCTCCAGTACCCTGACCAAAAGTGTCTCCAGTCACTTTCTGGAAAAGAAACTTCTACCTTGTTGCATAAAGGTAAGAACAGACTCTTATGTCACTACCAGGACAGTGCTGAGGAGCCAAGGAGGCTGAAAAGTCTGTCCTTATCTACACCCAGGTGAGCTGCTGAAGCTGTCTGATAAGGACAAGGATTAGCATCCCAGGATTAGCATTCCTAGAGAGGATCTCCCAACACCTGCCCTGTTATCTCAGAGGCAGCTTTGTGCCTTCAGGGCTCCAAATCCAGCAAAGCCTTGTGCTTTGAGACCCTTCCTCTCCCAGCCCAGGGTCATCCTGCACTAGAGACATTTCCTGTGCCTAAAGTTTCTGGTTTAGAATTATCCCAGCAGGGTCAGGCGTCACCCAGCAGCCAGAGGTGCAAATGCAGCCTCTGTGTCACAGAGGCAGCCCAGGGGACAGCAAAGGCTTGTCCCTCTCCTCTCCTCTCCCAAATGACTCCAGGGAGGCAGGGAGGGCTCAGACACAAGCCAGGATCAGTCAGTATGAGTTCATAGCACAGTTTGGTGACTGAAGAGTGCCTGGAGTGCAGGGCACCCAAAAAGCTCCTTATCCTGTTAACCCCCAGCAACTCCTTCCACTGCAAGTGCCTCTCTGCCTTTTATTTTCCCACATTTACTCTCTGGAGGGTGCAGGCCCAGCAGTGCCCCTGCCTTGGGCAGTTCCACCTGGAATCACCTGGTTTTTGGTCCTTCAGAGGTTTCACAAGCAGAAACCTCTGGTATCCACTCAGAGAATGCCTGGTTGCACTGATCCAAGACTCAAACCCACTCACCCCAGCTGCCAGAGCTCTAAGATAAGCTAAGATAAGGTGTGTATTTATCAGGGGTGAGGTTGTGCCAAGGTTTGTGTCACAAACTGGTGGATCAGAGCCTCCTGCTCCCCCTTCTCCCAACAGGAAGCATCTTCCTTGGCAGGAATTAGGCTACAAGCTGTTGGCATTGCTTGTGCATGCTTGGCTTGGAGAAATGCCTTTTAAAAAATAAAAACAATAATAAAAAATCCCTGTTTTGGTGGTTGTTCAGCTCCTGCAAATCAAACCCCAGCAGTTGTGCAGGTGGAAGGGTCAGGCTGGGAGGGGAAATGCACCTGGAAAGAATCCAGGGGGGTTTCTGGTGAGTGAGCAAGGGGAGCAGCCAAACCCTGCTGCTGGGAGTGCTGGGGAAGCACCACCCTCTGTCACATCACTCAGGCCTCTCGCTCCTAGAAAGTGTTACTGATCCCTCCAGGAAATGAAATCCAAAATTGGCTCCAGCAGGAATGAACCTGTCAGCCAGGACTGCCCAGGGGCAGCTGATTCCTGTCCCAGCTCTCCAGAGGAACTGAAAACACTCCAAGGTTTTCTTTCAATCCTCACCCTTAGCACCTAAGACCTTGCTTTTCTCCTTTTTATCACTACTGTGAGAGATTAAGAGGCAAAACAAGATTGTGAATCCCATCCAACTCCAAGGCTGCCAGGTGGGAGAAAGAAATAACTAGAAAAAAAAAACAAAGCCCTAAAACCTCAAAGAGAAACCTCCCTCAGTGTGAAGAACAGGTTCTGCTTGGTCCCCTTGTGCTCTCACTGAAGGATTTCACATTGCTGAGTGCCAGGATAGGTGTCAAACAATAAAAAGAAACCATTTTAATGTGCAGGTAGGACAAATGTCAGTGTTGGGATTGCTACAGCTGCCTGGCCTGATTTAACAGAGCTTTCAACAGTGATTTTAAGCAGTGATTTTAAATAGTTCTGTCTCTGGGGCCCAGCCTGAGGGAACATCCTGAGCCTGCAGCTGGAAATCTGCACAGGAGAAAGGATTCAGGGGGAGAAAAAGGATTCCTTGCCTCCCTAACAGAGAGAATGTGAGCAGCAAACACTGATCAGCAGCATTTATCTGTGACTTTCTCTGTCTCCAGGTGGAGGAGACCCCACATTCCAGGCTCCCCTTTCAGTGTACTCTTTCCTGGATCCCAGGGCTTCCTCTGTGTCTCCTGCTTGGAGCCTGAAATTAAATTGTAGAAGAGGGAAATCCCAGCAGCAGGGGAATCCTGTGTGCTCAGTAATTGTGGGAGTGGGTAAGAGGGGAAAGGGGGACTCTGGGGCAGTCTGGCAAGTCACAGTGGGGAAAATGAGCCCCAGAAATCCCTTCCCAGGCCCTAGCACCTCAATTTCATGGTACAGCAGCCATTCCAGCAGCCTCCCTGGGAAAAAGCCAGGGAGCAGTACAGTAGTCAGCAGCATTAAATTAAATAAATAGTCATAAATAGCCATTACTCTCTGGTTTTCCCCAGCTGGAGCTTGCTTTCACAGCCTGAAATGTCCTTTTGATAGCCTGGCTCCATCCATGCTCCTGCACATGGGATCTTGTGTGGGGCATGGGGAGGAATCAGCAGGTTATTCCTGCATCCACTGGAAAGTGGGAGCTTGGAGGGTTTTCCTCAGGCTGCACTGAGGACATTCTGTGTTGCAGAGACCAATTATTCAAACTGGAGGAGCCACACCTGCACCATCTCCAAACTGGGGATGCGCAGCTCCTCCCTCCTGCCAGTCAGAAGGTGGAAAATCCCACTGCTGGACAAAGTGGGACTCACATTCCCCTCACCCACCTGCCTGGGGAAGAGGCCAAAGCCTTTATCAAACCCTTCAAGGAGCAGCCTCATCCCCACTCCAGTCCCAGAGGAGTTTGTGCATTGCACAGCACAGCCAAGCTGCCCCTCTTCCCCACCTGGCTGCTAATGGAGTCTGGAATTATCCCCCAGAAGAACACAAAATGCACATTGGCTGTTTGTTAGCGCAGCTCCAGCACCTGGCTGCCCTCCAGGGCTGCACTGCCCAGCTGATGTGTGTGCCTCACAGCCAGCTCTGCCCTGCCACCCTCTGATAAACCCTTTTTCCTTTCCCCCCTTGGTCCCTGTGACCCTTCCTGACCTCTCCTGGATTTTTGGAAGCTTTTTTGCTCCACAGATGCAGTCACATAAAGATGCACAGTGATGGCTGTTGCTGCATAGATACAATTATGTGAATTTATCCCAGGCAAGGAAAGGAAGCTGTTGTTTTTCCCCACAGATTTGACAAGACAAGGGCTGGGTGAACAAACAGGAGAGAGATTTGCTGAGCTGGGTGGTGGGAGTGCTTGCAAATCGATCCTAATTTTGATTTTGTGTTTAAATCTGGGTGGTGATTCCAGCACCAGTGCAGACCCGCAGCACAGGGATGGCTCAGTGGCACAGGGAAAGCAGAGAACAGGTAAAGGGGACACTGTCACAGGTGTGGCACTCACCTGGGAGGCAGGCACTGCCCTCACCCAGGGCAGGAGCAGCACAGGGGGGTTGTGGGAGGGATTGCAGCTCTGTGCTCTGCTCTCTGAGCCAGCCTGGCCGCCCTGACAGCAAATTCCTGCTCCCAGGAGGGGCCTGCCAGGGGGATCTGCCCTCCAGAGAGCCACAGCAGCTCCCCCTCCTCTCCAGAGCAGTTTTGCAAGGATTGGCAGCATTGCCAACCCTGTGTGGCAGCAGCTGAGGGGGGTGACAGTGTCCCCTTGGGGGATACCAGAGCAAAGCAGGGAGCTCCATGCACAGGGAGGGGATGGGGGGCACTCGCACTGATGCTTCCCTTTGAGACAACAGAAACAGAACAGGCAGACAGACAGACAGGAATATTACAGAGGAGCAGTGCACGGGCCCAGGGAGCAGAGCTGGGCACGGCCCTAAGCACACCCCAGTGCTGGGAGAGCACAGCCCTCCCACACACACCCCCACACTCCCAGAGCCCCTCCAGTTCAGCCAGTGTTGGAGGTCACTCCTTCCCCTCTTTAGGCTTTTTTTTTTTCTTTTTTTTTCTTTTTTTTTTCTCTTAAAATCTGTATATAATATATATATTTATATCTGTATATATATATATTTATATATATATATTTATATATCCTATTTACACATATTGCACACCGTCCTCTGGCCTCCTGCATTCCTGCCTGTCAATGGAAACGTTTCCTTTTCTCCTCTGGATCTGACCCGAAGTCCCTGGACCCGATGCCATTCTGGAGGTTTATTAGAGAATCCTTCATCTGCAAGACAAGAGATTTCTCCACTGTGGTGCTGCCCTGGAGGAGACAACTTGAGAATTTCCTTTTTTTCCTAGTATTGATACCATAACTGTGATTTTGGGAGTGGGAGTCAGGCCCATTTAAACCCCC
This sequence comes from Tangara arthus, assembly GCA_035584835.1. Classification (NCBI taxonomy): domain Eukaryota; kingdom Metazoa; phylum Chordata; class Aves; order Passeriformes; family Thraupidae; genus Tangara; species Tangara arthus. The sequence goes on from JAWMQZ010000095.1 coordinate 3,907,685, forward strand.
AAAGCAGAATTGAGGGGAGGGAATCAGGGCTGGGGACTGGGAATGTGGGGCACCATTTTCCAGAAGGGGTGAGCAGATTTAACAGGTTAAGAATAAACTCCTGTGAGACCAACAGGACAGTGCTGAGGAGCCAAGGAGGCTGAACTCTGTCCTTACCTACACCCAGGTGAGCTGCTGGAACTGTCTGACAAGGACATGGATTAGCATTCCCAAAATTCTCTCTCCTTAGAGTAAAGCAGCTCAGATTTAGGGACTTGTGAGGGAGCAGCTCTCATTTCTGGCTGTGTTTTCAGCAGCCCTGTGTGTTTTTAGGGAGCACACCCTGAAATTCCTGGATTTATAAGGAAGCTGCTCTCAGCAGCCCTGTGTACTTTTTAGGGAGCACACCCTGAAATTCCCAGACTCATGAGGAAGCAGCTTTAATTTCTGGACTGTGTTTCCAGCAGCCCTGTGTACTTTTTAAGCAGCACACCCTGAAATTTCTGCACTTATGAGGAAGTAGCTCTCATTTCTGCCCTGTGTGATTTTTAGGGAGCACACCCTGATATTCCTGGACTTATGAGGGAGCAGCTCTCAGCAGCCTTGTTTGCTTTTTAGGGAGCACACCCCAAAATTCCCAGACTTATGAGGAAGCAGCTTTAATTTCTGGACTGTGTTTTCATCAGCCCTGTGTGCTTTTTAGGGAGCACACCCTGAAATTCCTGGACTTATGAGGAAGTAGCCCTCATTTCTGGCTGTGTTTTCAGCAGCCCTGTGTGCTTTTTGGGAAGCACACCCTGATAATCCTGGGCTTGTGAGGAAGCAGCTCTCTTTTTTGTCCTGTGATCTCAGCACCACTGTGTGTTTTTTAGGAAGCACACTCTGATATTTCTGGATTTATGAGGAAGCAGCTCTCATTTCTGCCCTGCGTGCTTTTTAGGGAGCACACCCCGAAATTCCCAGACTTATGAGGGAGCAGCTCTCATTTCTGGCTGTGTTTTCAGCAGCCCTATGTGCTTTTTGGGGAGCACACCCTGAAATTCCTGGATTTATTAGGAAGCTGCTCTCAGCAGTCCTGTGTGCTTTTTAGGGAGCACACCCCAAAATTCCCAGGCTTATGAGGGAGCAGCTCTCATTTCTGGCTGTGTTTTCAGCAGCCCTGTGTGCTTTTTGGGGAGCACACCCTGATAATCCTGGGCTTGTGAGGAAGCAGCTCTCATTTCTGTCCTGTGATCTCAGTACCACTGTGTGTTTTTTAGGGAGCACACCCCAAAATTCCTGGACTTATGAGGAAGTAGTCCTCATTTCTGGACTGTGTTTTCAGCAGCCCTGTGTGCTTTTTAGGGAGCACACCCTGAAATTCCTGGATTTATGAGGAAGCAGCTCTCATTTCTGCCCTGTGTGCTTTTTCGGGAGCACACCCTGAATTTCCTGGACTTACGCTACAAGATTTTGTCCCCTTCCTCCCTGAAAGCTGCATGCAAATCCAGAGTTCAGCTCAAACCAGTTTGCTCTCCAAACTGGGATGAAAGATTAGATACCAAATGTGCCCACATGAGGTTTTTGGCCTGGTAGGGTTCTCTCCCTGATGTGCATGGACCCCTCTGATGGGAGAGAGCAGCCGTGGCCCCCTGACAGCCCCTGTGGTACCCAGCAGCAGGAGATGGGTCTAAAGGAGCTGGCACATCTGAGGGGCTGTGGTGGAAGCAGGAGATGCTGAAGGATGGGGAGCAGCACTGGGAGGACACAGTGACCCCCTGGTCACAGCCCTGCCTGCAGCTGTGCAGCCTCACCTGGTCCAGGAGCATCACGGAGGATTTGATGATCTCGCGCCATTTCTGCAGCTCTGAGTCGTGGTACTTCTGCTGGGACTCCAGCAACTGGGCCCACTCTGTCTGAGACTGGGGTAACCTGCCACAGAAACACAGGCAAGGCTCAGAAAATCCCACAGTTTGTACAGAGATTTCTCTTTCACACAGTCACAGAATGACCAGGTTGGAAGAGAAAAGTATCCATAATCACCTAAAGTATCTATCTGTGGGGAAGTAGCAGGGATGGTATGGGGAAGACAGTAATTCCCTTTTCTAAGGAGGAGAAGTGACACAAACAGGGCAAAAAATTCCAACTCTGTGGTAGCACATGGCTATGAATGCTTGAAGTGAAGAAAGGGAGCAACTGGGACTACAAAAAAGGGACACAAGGGGACAAAAACACCTCAGAAAAGTGGATGCAGGATGTTCTCAACCTCTAAAAATAGACCTGAGGCCATTAAGAGACCATTTTTTCCAAGCCTTTTCAGGTCCATTTGAACCCCCAGAGCAGAACTGAGGGCAGGGGAATCAGGACAGATGGAAGCATTCCAGGTGCTTGGATGGGTTCAGGTGCTTCCACAGCAATCGTGGCTGTAACACAAAAATTACCCACGTGGAGCCACCCATGTAATTCCAGCACTTGCACATCTCACTGTGCAACCAGGATGTAATATTATTAAATACTTAAATACTACTGTAGTAGTCTAAAAATCACCAAAAGCACCAGAGAAAGATAAAATCAGAAGAGATAAAATCAAAAAAGATAAAATCAAAAGAATCTATAATCACCTAAAGTATCTATCTGTGGGGAAGTAGCAGGGATGGTATGGGAAGATAGTAATTCCCTTTTCTAAGGAGGAGAAGTGACACAAATAGGGCAAACAATTCCAATTCTGTGGTAGCTATGAATGCTATGAAGTGTAGCAACTGGGACTGCAAAAAAGGGACACAAGAGGGCAAAAACACCTCAGGAAAGTGGATGCAGGATGTTCTCAGCCTCTAAAAATAGACCTGAGGCCATTCAGGCAGGACATCTGGATCCACACCTTCCAAAACATAAACCTAACAGACCCTGTGTGCCAGGCCCAAATTCTCCTCTGATACCAAGGGATCATTCTAAGATGCTGCTTCCCATCCAGAGGGAAGTTTGGCCATCAAAGGAGGGAAAGGGACCCCCTCAGGCCAAAATTGCTGAACATTTATTCACAGAGCATCCTCTGTGGCCTTAGCTCTGCTCTTCAGCTGCAGGGGAAATGCACACAGGGGGAAATGCACACAGGGGGAAATGCACCAGGGAAAATGCACACGGGGGAAATGCACAAATGCACACAGGGGGAAATGCACACAGGGGGAAATGCACCAGGGAGGAAATGCACAAATGCACACAGGGGGAAATGCACACGGGGGAAATGCACAAATGCACACAGAGGGAAATGCACACAGGGAAATGCACACAGGGGAAATGCACACGGGGGCACAGGGGGAAATCCACGCTTCAGCTTCACCTGTTTTACAAAAGTGAGAGCCCAGAGCTCTGGTGTGACAGGAAAGCCTCTGGCACCCAGAAAAACCCAAGGGGAGCCCCAGCAGGGGTGGCTGTACCTCTCCTGCAGCCTCAGGCCCTGCCACGCCGTCAGCGTCTGCGTGGTGTACTCCAACATCCAGAGCTTGTAGAACAGCATCATGTTGAGAATGACCAGCAGCACCAGACTGCAGAGAAAACAAGAAAAAAGCCACTTCAGGAGCATCTCACAGCCCCACTGCCTGCCAGGAGCACTTGGGACAACACCCAGCCCTGCAGGAAGGTGTCTGAGCTCAGTCCATGCTGTGGGTGGGGATTTAATCTGAGTGAGCAGCCAAAACTTCACCTCGTGGAAGAAATGTGTGAGCCAGGAGGACAGATAGACAGACAGACAGACAGAGCAGGCTGGGTGAGTGGATGTGCTGAATGCAGAGAAAGGGAGGGAAATGGGAGAGTAAAGAGGTAAAAAAAGAGAGAGACAGTACCTGAAACAGATCCTAACGGGAGCAGGGAAGAGAAAAGACGGAGCAGCTGCAGGTTAGAAACAGAGTGACACAAACCGGGCTGGGAGGGGAGGCTCAGGCAGCGCAGGGGGAAAGGAGCAGAGGGGAGAGAGGCAGGAAGGACAGACAGGGATCCGTGAGCCTGCACTGCTGGTGAAGTTCCCTCAGCACAGCTGAGCTCCTGGGGACAGCAGGTGGCCGTGCAGGCACTGACACACACACACAGTGCTCACATCCAGCATTCCCCATTCCAGTGAGGCACTGACACACACACAGTGCTCACATCCAGCATTCCCCATTCCAGTGAGGCACTGACACACACAGTGCTCACATCCAGCATTCCCCATTCCAGTGAGGCACTGACACACACACACAGTGCTCACATCCAGCATTCCCCATCCCCAGTGAGGCACTGACACACACACAGTGCTCACATCCAGCATTCCCCATCCCCAGTGAGGCACTGACACACACACACTGTCGTCACCACAATTTCTGAAAAATTCCTTTGCCAGGATTTTTCTCCTGAGAAGCCTCAGAGGAAAAGAAAAACAATAATTATCTGCTGCTGTGGAGTGCAACAAGTGCATCTTTGATTGGTCCATGTTGGTTGTTTCTAATTAATGGCCAATCACAGTCAGCTAGCTCAGGCTCTCTGAGAGCCATGAGCTTTTGTTATCATTCTTTTTTTTTTCTATTCCTTGCTAACCTTCTGATGAAATCCTTTCCTCTATTCTTTTAGTATAGTTTTAATATATAATTTTCTTTTAATATAATATATAAAATATATATTATATTAAATATAATATATAATATATAATATATAATATATATATTATATATTATATAATTTATTATTCGTTTATTATTTTACATTAACATGATTTATTATTTAACATTATATATATATTATATATATAGTATATATAATATATATTATATATATTATATATATAATATTAAATAATACATCAGCCTTCTGAAACACGGAGTCAAGATTCTCATCTCTTCCCTTATCCTGGGACCCCTGTGAACACCACAACACACAGAGTGTTCACATCCTCCCTTCCCCACTCCCAGTGCAGGCACTGAAACACACACACACACACACACACACACACACACACACACACACACAGTGCTCACATCCTCCATTCCCAGCACAGGCCTTGTCTCACACACACACAGTGCTCACATCCTCCCTTCCCCATCCCCACCCCAGCACTGGGAACACCCCCCAGCCATGCCCTGCCCAGCTCCTCTCTCCCCCATCACTCAGGGGAGGGCATTTCTGCTCCTCCCCAGGAAGAGATTCCCAAATGCCAGCCTGGTGCCTGGCTCTGAATAGTGCAGTTATTTTGCTGGAAGAATGGCCCACTATGACCAGTTCAGTCAGGAGGATGGCAACTGGCCAGAGGAATATTCTGGAAGCGCCACAGAGGGCTCTGTGACCCAAGTGAAGCTGTCAGGAGCTTGGCACAAAGCTTGGGTACCTCTGTGCTGCAAATCTCTGCATCTGTGCCCCCTCTGGGACCAGGGAACACAGAAAGGAGCTCAATTTGAGCTGCCATTTCAGCCCTGAAATCCCAGCTTCTCCCCACCTCTCTGAAAGCCAGGTGGAGCTTAAGGAGAAGCTGAGCCCAAGTCAGAAAAGCCTGGATCACTGCTTTAGGCTGCTCTGCTCCACAGCACCTGCCCAGTGAGCGCTGCAGCACCAAATGAAGCCTGCTGTGAGCCCAAGGACAGAGGAACAGTAAAAACAGTGAGTTTGGGTATTAAACTGAGTTACAGGGATGTGAGGAGCCCATTCCCAGCTCACTTGGAGAACACATCCCAGTCCAAGCCCACCAATCCTGAAAAGTGTGGCAGGAAAGACCCAAACAGTTCCTGCTGCTGAGCTGATGAAATCACTCCAATCCCTCGTGCTTCAGCTGTTTCTTTACTCATTGCGCAGAAATCATCTCTCAAGGGTCCAGCTGGCTGTGCCTCTCATCAAAATCACTGCCCAGCACCAGACATGAAAAGGTTTTGCCTGTCCAGATGTGACAGAATCCTCACAGACACTGAGCCCTGTTGGGGTGGCCCAGTGACTCCCAGAGAACTCTGCACAGTCATTGTCCCTCACAGCAGCTGGTGTGTCAGCAATTAAACCACTTGTTTTAAACTACCCACACACACAGAGTTTCTACGTGTCATTAAAATCATCCCTGATGTAAAAATAAATGAATAAAATGTAAAAATAAATAAATAAAATGTTTATACTTGTTGGATTTCTTCTCTTGTAGGTATTGACTCCTCTTCTTGCACAGCTGCCTCTGTCCTGATTGTCATTGTCTCAGACAGGTCCCAGACCTGACTTTAGGACTCCCAGAGCAGATTTTGGCTAAAACAAGGCCAAAACCCAGGGGAAAGGAGAGAAGGGAGCACAGAACTCCAGGAGCACAGATAAACCACAGGTGTTTAACGTTGGCTGGGAAGGAGAGCAGTAAAAAATCATCACTTACACAAAGCTGATGACAAGGAGCAGCTTGGAGACGCTCTGCAGGTGGAAGCCACTGGGGCTCTCCTCAGGGATGTGCCGTGTCTGAGTGGAACCTGAGGAGATGGGGATGCATTTGGGATGGGAAACAGGGAAAGGAACCCCTGATCCTCTACCCACCCAAACAACCCCAACACTCCCCTGTGTGACCAAAACCCTGCTCGTCCCCACCCCCGTGGGCTGTGCAGCTGCTCACCTGCCACGTGCTTGATTCGGTGGGCAACCTCCTCATCCGTGGGGGTGGTCACGGGGCTGAGCACCTCCTCCAGGTGTGGCACCCTCAGGTGGGTGTGGGCGCGTTTCCGCCGCCGCACCGTGGACTGCTTGCTCACCTTCTCTTTGGGGGATTGTCTGTGCACCTCAGCCAGGTACGTGCTCTCTGTTTTGGTCAGCTCGCTCTCTGCAGCACCAGGGGGAGCATTTTATAGAGAGAGAAAGGTTTAACCCCTCTGCTGTGATCCCTTAGGATTTTAGCTTTAATATTTTTCATCTATTTGCAATTCTGCAGTTCTTTGGTGTGGAACTAAACTCCACACACAGTGGGAGCTGCTGTTCTCCCATTTTGGGCAGACACAATAATTCCTCTCCTGGCAATCAAGGATACTTGATCTGTTTTGGTCAGTTCACTCTCTGCAGCACCAAAGGGGAGCATTTTGTAGAGAGAGAAAGGGTTTAACCCCTCTGCTGTGATGCCTTAGGATTTTAGCTTTTATATTTTCCATCTATTTGCAATCCTGCAGTTCTTTACTGTAGAACTCCAAACGCCACACACAGTGGGAGCTGCTGCTTCCCCATTCTGGGCAGACACAACAATTCCTCTCCAGGCCTGGCAATCAAGGACACCTCACTGCCTCAGGCCCCAGAGATGGAAACA
>JAWMQZ010000095.1:3938917-3961663 GCA_035584835.1 Tangara arthus
CACAGCAGCAGATAACCATTGTTTACATTTTGTTCCTGAGGCCTCTCAGCTTCTCAGGAGAAAAAATCCTAAGGAAAAGATTTTTCATAAAATGTGTCTGTGACAGCAGCTCTGTTTGTCACCGCGTGTCACCACACCCCACGCTGGGACACCAGAGCTGCAGGATGTGGGGAGCATCACCAGAGTGACCCAAAGGACAAAGCTTCTGCTCTCTGGCATCCCTTCCCTCAGGATGCCAGCCCTCCTTTGCCAGTGTTGAGCCATTTCCAGCTCCTCCTTCTGGAAATGGTCAGGGTGCCCCAGTGCCACTGCAAAGCCCCTTTGCACCTTCCCCCCTCCCACCCAGAGCCACCCAGGGACAAGAGAAATGGGAGTACTTACATTATACCAACTCTGGCTTTTCTGTAAGGACAAAATAAAAGAGAAGCATTAGTTAGCACAGAGATCTTAGGATCAAAAAGAAAGAGGGACAGAGAAAGCAGGTCCAATCTGGTTTGGATCATTAGTGAAGTGAAAGTGGGATTAAACAGAAGATTGCAATGGGTTTCACAGTGTGGTGTGACACAGTTATCCCCAGTTACAGGAGCAAGGGACAAATCCAGCAGCTGGAGTCTGGAACAGGAAACAGTTCAGGCCAAGGTGTGCATGTGCACATGCACACACACACAGACATGCTGTCACCTTGTCTGCAACCAGCAGTGCCAGCCAGCAGCAGAGGAGCTCATCATCATCATCATCACCATCATCACATCATCATCAGCAGCATCATCACCACATCATTGTCACCACCATCATCACATCATCACCATCATCATTATCATCACATCATCATCATCACATCATTATCACCACCATCATCACATCATCATCATCATCATCATCACATTATCATCACCATCACATCATCACCATCATCATCATCACATCATCACTGCCAGCCACCTCTTTAGGGTTTTCATTCTTCCACTGGCCAGGTGGTAACACTCACATTGAGCCCTCCAAGCACTGCTAAGGGCAGGGACACAGCTTTGCCCACAAAAGGCAAATGTCCCAAGGGTGTTTTGAATTTTAAAAGGGACACACACACACACAGAGCCAGGAAAAGTGCTGTAGAAAATCGCTAGAGAAGCTAGGCAAGGAAAAAAAAAAGATAGGATTTTTTTTTCAGCATTTCAGCCAGTGTTTTGCATCATCTGCACATGTGATTAATTTTTTCTCCCCATCCTTATCACGGCATTTCAGATGGTTGGAGAGGACAGGCCACACGTCACACTGGAGCACACAAAAGAGCTGGCTCAGCTTGGAAAGTCACGCTTGGCAATTTTCAGCTGGAGGTGAGATTTATCTGCACAGGGAGAGGAAGGAATGAGCTTCCCACTGCAGCCAGGCTGGCTTTCCAAGGGCAGGACACTGAGCTCCTTCAGGACACAGGAATCCCCCTTTTTGGGGGGGGATTTCCCTCCTGGCAGTGAAGCCTGGGGGCACCAGAGCCTTCCCCACCAGGGTGGGCAGCTCCAGCTGTGCTGTCCCCTCTCCCAAACCCTTCAGTGGATAACACACAAGGACAGAAGCAATATTGCACTGCCTTTCCTCCTCTGAAGCCATCTCGCTGCTGACCTTGCTGGAGAATTTTCCAGGCTTTGCAGGCAGTTTGGAATGGGAAGGGAAACATTCTGTGCTGTGCCTGGCCGCAGAGGCTGCAGGAACCTCACTGGGAATTCCCTGGAATATTCACAGGGACACAGGCACTGCCTGCCCACCAAGGACACACAGGGTGTTCTGCCCCAGGGAAGGAGGAGAAATGTTGATGAGGGCAGAGTGGAACAGATTTCTGTAAAGAGACAGGGGCTGCTCTGTTCCCACCCTGGATCTGCCTGCTCCAAGCTCCCTGTGTGCCACTCCAGCCACAAAACCTCACTGCGTCCCATTTTTGAAGCATCCATTGCAGAGCTCTCTCATGAAAAGCACCACAGTAACACAGTACACAGGCTAAAATACAAAAATCTGACATCAAAAAGAGGAACGGCCCCTTTTTCTGCCCCAAATCCTGGGGAAAGGAGATGAGCTGAGGGACTGAACACAGAGCATGGCTCATATCCCATTCCAAGCAGAGGAATTTCCTCCTGCTTCCCACTCTTCTCCATACTTGGCCACACCTGATCCATTCATAAAGGGTTGAAGTCATCCCTCTCTGCAAGTAGGACGTGGAAAAAAAGCCTTATGCAACCCAGTCTAGACTAAAAAAAGCAGCAGGGTAATTAATCCGAGCCATGCACACAGCACCTTGTCCTCAGGAGCACAGGCCCTGAGATGGAGTTGATTTTCCTGCAGATTTGTTTTGCCATCTGTCTGCCTTAACGAGCAAAAGGCGTAACTCAGAAATTCCTGGGGGAAAAAACCTCATAATCAAACTATAATTGGCACACGCAGAGCAGAGGCACTGCTGTCACTCTGCCTGCTAAATCAGGGTGCCCATGCTGTGGTGTCAGCACAGCCCAACAGGATTTCAGTCCCCTCTGCTGCATTCATTGCAGGATTTTTTTTTTCCCTCCTCAAATTTAAGTTTCCCTGAATCAAGGGTCTCTATAAAGGAGCTCTGCAGGTTCTTCTTTAAGATCTTCCACACAAAAAAATTATATTGAGATCCATAATTATGGATTATGGATGATTGCTGATTATGCTGATACTCCATTATACTGATGTCCATAATTTTACCAACATCCTTAATTATACCAACACTCAAACCTCAGCTTTTGCCTCCACCAAGTCCAACAGACTTGTCCAAAATCCAAACAACCTCAGCCCTTGAATCTCTCTTCTAAGTATTTTTTTTAAACTCACTGAGAGGGAGATGCAAACTGTGAAAATCAACAGACAGTAAAATGGAGAGGGGGAGAGGAAAAAAGAAAGAAAAAGGAAAAACATATTCTTACTTTGAGCAGGTTAAGTCTGTCATACTGGAAAAAGAAACCATAAGCATTAGAACTGAAAAGAGAAAATAAATAAGCAACAGGAGGAGGAGGTTGCACACAGACAGGGAGAAGATGGGACAGGTTTGCAGAGATGATGCTACAGGAGCACAGAGCAGAGCTCGTGGTTACAGGAGGAGCTTGGGAGGAATGTGAAAAATGGAATATTGTCTCTAAGCCTTTAATTGTTGCCTTGAAATAGTCACGATTCAGTGCCCTGACATCTGCATGCAGTGCTAGGGGAGGTTACAGCTCTGCAGGGCACACAGGTCACACACCAAACTGCACCCTGATCACCCCAAACAGAGCTTCTGCCTCTCAGCATCACTGGCACTCCAGTGGAGCACTCCAGGGCTTAAAAACTCCTGCTGGAGCACTGCCTCTGACAATCCCAGTGCTTAAAAACTCCTCGGACAATTCCAGTGCTTAAAAACTCCTGCTGGAGCACTCCAGTGCTTAAAATCTCCTGTAGAGCCCTCCCTCTGACAATTCCAGCATTTAAAACTCCAGGTGGAGCACTGCCTGTGACAATTACAGTGTTTAAGCTCCTGGTGGAGCACTGCCTCTGACTATTCCAGTGCTTAAAAACCCCTGGTGGAGCACTCCCTGTGACAACTCCAGTGCTTAAAAACTCCTGGTAGAACACTCCAGTGTTTAAAACTCTTGGTGGAGCACTCCCTCTACCAATTCCAGTGCTCAAAAACTCCTGCTGGAGCACTTCCTCTGACAATTCCAGCACTCAAAAACCCCTGCTGGAGCTCTCCCTGTGACAATTCCAGTGTTTAAAGCTCTTGGTGGAGCACTCCACTGTTTAAAACTCCTGCTGGAGCATTCCCTGTGACAATTCCAGCGTTTAAAACCCCTGATGGAGCACTCCAGTGTTTAAAACTCTTGGTGGAGCACTGCCTCTGACAATCCCAGTGCTTAAAACTCCTGGTACAGCACTCCAGTGTTTAAAACTCTTGGTGGAGCACTCCCTCTACCAATTCCAGTGCTCAAAAACTCCTGCTGGAGCTCTCCCTGTGACAATTCCAGTGCTCAAAACTCCCGGTGGAGCACTGCCTGTGACAATTCCAGTGTTTTAAACCCCTGATGGAGCATCTCCTCTGACTATTCCAGTGTTTATAACTCCTGCTGGAGCACTCCCTGTGACACTTCCAGTGTTTAAAAACTCCTGGTAAAGCACTCCAGTGCTAAAGAACTCCTGCTGGAGCACTCCCTGTGACAATTCCAGCATTTAAATCTCCTGCTGGAGCACTCCAGTGTTTAAAACCCCTGCTGGAGCACTGCCTTTCACTATTCCAGCATTTAAATCCCCTGGTGGAGCACTCCCTGTGACAATTCCAGCGTTTAAATCTCCGGGTGGAGCACTCCCTCTGACGGCAGCGCTGCAGCACGACAGAACAGCACAGACAAAAGAGGGCCGGGAGCTCAAGCAGCAATTGTACCAACACAGCAGCAAACTCATGGGCTCAAGCTGTTCCACCTCATTAGGCAGACAGGTTGGGAAAGCAAACCATTCTTCCTGCAGGAGATGGGTGGGGAGAGGAGAAGAGGCTGAGAAAGGAGAGTTTAGAATCTTTGCCCTCTATTTTTTTTTTTGTTCCTAACCTCTCCCTGTGTGAGCAGACAACAGAATTGTCTGCGTGGTGGGGAGCAGGGGGGTTAATGCCTGAAAATTCTTCATTTGTGCCAGAGGAAGCACAGAACAGAGGTCCAGGCTGCACACTTGATGATGCTCATGGATCCAACTCAGAATATTCTGTGTGAGCAGGGCAGGAGGCTCTGGTGGGCTGCTGGGGGTCCTGCCTGGGATCCCCTTCCCTCTGAACTCATCTGGGCTCCACTTCCCTCAGTTTCCCCAGCTGCCTCACACTGGTTGGGTTTTTCCCTCTCAAAGAAGCAGGGGCTGGCTGCAGGCACCTCAGAGCACACACATTTTATAAACATCCCTCTGTTCCAGGCTTCTTCCCACCAACCCCTCTCCTCAAACCCTCTGCACCTGCAGCTCAGCACAGCCTGTCCTGCCCCACGCTCACCAGCAACCCTGCCAGGACTCTGCTACTCCACACCTTTCACACCTCACCTTGAGACTTTAGTCCCCCAGTGCTCCCCTGCACTTATCCCAGCTACAGATACCAAGCACAAAACGATCTGTCTAAAATAAAACACGCCAAGAAGCCCCCAGCAGATCATGCAAGGTCAGGCTGGTCACAAGGACCATGACCAAGGCACGACAGTGAGCCAGCACTGCTCTCTCAGAACTTGCCTAGAAGGAAACCTGAGGCATCCACTGGGGAAAGGCCAAGACAAGGATTCTGTGGATTTTTGTGAAGCCATTCTGTGGATTTTTGTGAAGCCATCCAAGCCATTCTGCTGCCATAAAGTGGAAATGCTAACAGCCTGGCACTTTCTCCAACAACACCCCACCTGTGTTTCTGATTTTTCCATTCTTCTGAGGGCAGCACAGAGGTGTGGGATCAAATCCCAAACGATCTTATCTCCAATTCAAGCACCCACAGAGGGATCTTCCACTTCTCACCTCTCAGAGCGAGCCCATGAATTCTCACAATTCATTTGGGACAGGTCTGCTCTACCAGGTTCAAGCTGGGTTCACTTGAAATCACTGATCTTTAATATTTACATCACACAGCAGAGCTTGCCAGGGCAGCAAGCTGAGATCACTGGCCACAAAAATGCAATTTATCATGAAAAGCAGGGTGAAGAAGTCATGGAGAACAACTCTTGTTTCTGAAATCATGGAACAACTCTTGCTTCTGAAATCATGGAAGGAGAAGGAAAGAGAAGGGATCGTGGCGCTGCTCAGCTCCAGAGGATTTCTCCCTGGCAAAGACAGCAGCTCACTTCAAGGGAGAGGGGAAAGCAGAACTGAAAGGCTGAAATGATTTGGGAGCAGCTGCAGGGGTGTGATGAGCAGGCCAGTTCTCAGTCTGTGTGAGCAAATACAGAGATGCCAGCGATGCCAGTGAACCCAGCTTCCAGCTACAGGCACGGGGTTGAGCTCTTGCTGACATTCTCCCAGGCACAGCAGGAGAATGCCTGACTGGGGTCAGCACTCAGCACCACAGGGAGGGTTCCTGAGTGATGAGACAGCTCTACAGTGGGGGACAGGAGAGAAAAAAGAAGGCTTACTTTGGAGAGGCGCTTGTGTGACTTAATCGGAGAGAAAGCATGCAGGAATGAAAAGAGAGAAATTAAGGAAAGAAGAAAAAAATTACCTGGCAGACCAAGAGAAGGAAAACCCACACACCCAACAGAGAGCACTGTACCCCCTCTTCCTCATGGAAAGCACCAGGAATTACAGTTCAGCTTTAGCAGTCACTGTGTTGGTAAAATTCTTACTCCCATGATGTTGATTTTGAGGGCCAGGGTGACACAACTCCTCTCTGTGGTTCCCTGTCACTTTGTTTTTTTAAGATTTTCTAAGCTTTTTAATGTTGACATTCTTGTAGTGAACTTTCTCACACACTTTCTGTAAATAACTCATTGTTTTGCATTCTTTTATAGAAGAGAAAGTTGACAGACTGTTAGTTTGTCCAGTGTCATTGGAGAGGTGGCACTGTCACCCTCCAATCTACTGTCACTCTTAGAAAACTATAAATGTTAGAGTTAGAAAATAAACTTCTTTTTTCCTTCACCTTGAGAACAGTGGCGTGCGCTTGTGTTTTTTCGTGTCCTATAGTGACAGTTCCCCTTCCCAAGGAGCCCAATCATTTCCCTGTATGTGGCTCTGAGCTCAGCGTGCCCTGCATCCTCCTGCCTCCCATCCATGCCTTCCTTTGGGAACTCAGCGCTGGCAACCCCGTGCTGAGGGTGTCACCAGCACTGGGACGGGGTTTGTAGGTCACTGCGTGCACAGGAAGCCAGGCTGACCTCAAGGGCAACCTCAGAACGCCAATGATTCAGCTCGAAAAACCCTTTCCCCCCTCTTTTGAACTCACGGACTCCCCCCAGAGTGGTGAGAGATCAGAATGTGGGCCACTGAGTGCTGTTCCCTCTGCTGAGTGGCCACGAAGGGGAGGGGATGAGGATTTTTTGACTGTGACACAATCCAGCAATAAATCAAGCAAAGATCTAACAATTCATTTCATACAAGCCATCAGAGTTCTGCCTGTGAAATTATTCAGGCTGAAACATCTCACTTCAAAAATCTGGGCAAACACAAGTGCTCCTGACAGCTGACACATCACTGATCTCAGGGTTATAATCAAAGGTTTATTTGGCACCCCAGGCTCTTGTGTGTTTTCCCAGGTCCCACTCCTCACACAAAAACCTAGAGACAAACCTGAAATCCTTTACCCCTGCACAGCAAAGACAAGGCTGTTTCTAATATCATCCAAAGACACAAAACCTTCCTGGGGAAAATATCAGCTACCCTGGGCAAGCCAGCCATAACATTGCAGCCATTGGAGGAATGGGCAGAGGGCGGGAAAAGTGATTCTGTGCAATTTGAACTGATCTCAGAGGGCTTGGATACGACTGGGGAAATGCACAGGCCCTTCACAGGGGAAACCTTGTTTATTTCATGATAAAAAGCAATTGCAACAGCTGATTTTCAAGGTGTGTTGAAAACCCCTGGCGGAGGGGTTTTCCCACAGAGCCTCCCAAGGAACAGGACCTCGAGAGAAAGGACCTAGAGAAAACAGGACCTTGAGAGAAAGGACCTAGAGAAAGGACCTAGAGAAAGAACCTTTCCTTGAGAGAAAGGACCTAGAGAAAGGACCTTTCCTCAAGACCTTTTCTAGAGAAAACAGGACCTAGAGAAAGGACCTTTCCTTGAGAGAAAGGACCTCGAGAAAACAGGACCTCGAGAAAACAGGACCTAGAGAGAAAGGACCTAGAGAAACGAGCTAGAGAAAAAAGATCTAGAGAAAGGACCTAGAGAGAAAGGACCTAGAGAAAGGACCTTTCCTCGAGAGAAAGGACCTAGAGAAAACAGGACCTCGAGAAAAGAGGACCTAGAGAAAAAGGACCTAGAGAAAGGACCTTTCCTCTAGAGAAAGGACCTAGAGAAAACAGGACCTAGAGAAAGCTGTAGCCTCAGAGCTGTGCTGAGCCTGACCCAGGTGAAGGACTCTGAGTTAGGAGAACCTTCAGAAACCCCACGTGGGAAGAGGGAGGGAACCAGCCAGAGAAGAAGGCGGCAGAGGACAAAGCCAACGCGGCAGATCCCGGCACCGCAGCCACGTGTCCCCACGGCCCCACGCTCGCCCTCACCTTGGAGTTCTTGGCCCCGCTGCGGCCTGACTGGGAGGAGCAGCTCCTCTGGACACCCTGCTCCGGCGTGGACGGCGACTTGTCCGAGGAGTGGTCGGAGCCCTTCTCCACCATGGCGTCCCCCGGCGCGTCCTGCGGCGTGGGCGAGCGCGAGCGTTTGCGCAGGATCGGGGAGCAGGCGGGCGTGCTGCGGTTGGAGTTACTGGCGGTACTGCGGGGAGGGCACAGAGCACGGTTAGAGCATCTCCGAGCTGAAACACCCCGAGCTGGGCAGCAGCCACAGCACAGAGCTGCTTCCTGAGCTCTCAGAGCAGCGCACCCCGTGGCCCCCGTGGATTTAGGCACTTCTCCTTTACCAGAGGAACTGCTGGCAGTGCCTTTCTCCAACCACCCTCCCAGCCCTCAGACCACAGAGCAATGCCCACCAGAAGGAACTCGTTGGCTCCTGGAGTTTCAAAGGATCTGAGCTTAGCAAAATCAAGTGTGCGCTGAAGAACGAGAGAGGTGTCAGCGTGCGCTCAATACAGGCTCGCTCTGCCCCTCCTTTGTTAGTGCAGCTCTTCTTAACAGGATGCACGAAAACGGGGTCACACCTTTCAGAAAACACCCCATCAAAGAGCATCAGAAACCCCTGGGCTCTGGGAGGGGAGTTATGATGACATTCAATGCAGCATTTCCTGTACAGAGCCATCCTTTCCCACACCAGTTAGAGCTGGGCATGGAAACGGTTTGTTGTGACCCAAAAGCCGTTGTGATTACAAAAAAATTAAAAATTAAGTTCCTTTTTCACAATGGGAAAAGCAAGGCCTTTCAGAGTTTTACAGAAATTATGAGGGGAATGAAATTTTTCTTTCCTCAGCAAATGCCCCAGTACATAGATCAGCAAGCCAGTAATGCACAAACACAGAACAGGAAAACTCAGATTTCCTCACTGCTCCTTCTCTTTTGATGCCTCTCCTTCCTGCCAGACCCTTCGAAATCCCACACACTACCCCCATTTTTCCCTCCGTCACTCGTTTCCTTCAGGAGTCAAATCTATTTCTGACCAGCCCAGACATCCTCGAGGCTTCTCCAGCTGTGCTGCCCAAGTCAGCAGGTCACAGAGGAGCCTGATGCCAGGACTGGAGCTGTGCTAACTTCTTCAGGAGCCTGTTTGCTCATGAGCAACACCAACCATCTGACAGCACAGGCAGCAGGGAAGGGATGGAGGAATTACAGCTGCAAGGGAGTGAATTGAAGAAGTTGTTACAGTCAGACTCTTAAGGGCTATGATTAAAGCCAAATTGCACACAGCAGTCACAATAATGCACAGCAATGTACTCCAAATGGATCATTTCCTCCCTGAAAACCTAGAGGAGCTGAACACATGCCTGAGGTTTCATTAGTTCCCAGATAAAAACCATATCCATCTCTCCTTACCTCTGAAGATGCCAACACCATTTTACAAGCATTAGCTAGATACAAGCAGCCAGTGTAACACACTCCCCAGGTTTGGCTTGGTTTAGTTTTGGATGAACTGCTCTTGTAAATTCTCCTTTATTTGCTCACTGCTTGTGTCAATGCACAAGTGATGAAATTTTCCCTGAGCAGCCTGCAGGAAGCACCCAGCCAAGCTGCTTATGCAAACAGGGCCAGAATCAGATTTCCTAGGAGCTGGCACGGGGCAGGAACAGCAGTGTGGAGCTTCCCAGGAGCCCCTGAGAAGATGTTTTCACCCCTAGAAAGTGTGGAATTTCATTTCAGGCCTGAAATGAAAATGGGTGTGCAAAATGTTCTGTAGGCAGGAAGGTGGGTTAAGTTAAACTCTGCTCTGTCACCTATTTCTACTCAGTAGGGTGAGAAATATAGAGCAATAAAAACCTGTGCAAATATCACCCAAACCCCAAGGCAGCTCCAGTGCAGAGCAATCCCCCTTGGCTTGGGGCTCTTCACCAGGAGCAATGGAACATCCCCAAGGGAAATATTGTCACATCATCTTGTCCTGTGCCCTCCCTTTCCCTGGACAAGGCACAGGAATAGTGAATGCTAAACCAGTGCAGCAATAACTGCAGCAATATTCAAGATTTAATCACCCCCAAATAATAACTGAAGGAAAACACAAATCAAAAAATGATCTGGACCGTTCTCCCAGCAGCTCTGCCTGCCACAGTTCACTATAACATGCAGAAAAATTATAAGGGATGTCTTAGTTTACTGAACTATTAAAAAGCACCAGGTTCCTTCACAGATTTTCAGCTGATCCAGTCAAAATGGTGTTTCACCTGGTCTGTGCTCCTGCTAAACTCAATTTTAGCAGCCCAGCAGAGCTAGATTGGTGATTCCAAATTCATCAGCAGCAGTCCCAGAGATGGAATTGGTTCTGAACTGATGGAATTGGTTCTGAATTGCCATTTTTACAGACTGCAGAAAAAGCAGATTTCTAGTTAAAACCACTGAATTCTGAGGCTGTGTTGGTCCTGCTCGTTATTGAGGCAACACAAACTGGTTTATGTGAGAGGTCCCCAAAAACACGAGGCAAGAATTTGAAGTCACTGTCCCTGACCAGCCCATCACTGGCTAAACCTGTGTGAACACATGGACTAATTTTTCCTCTACAGCTCTACAAAACCTGAATTTACCACAGACAACCCCTGTCTCATTTTCTCTTCATGCGAGTTCAGTTTCACTTTGAGCTTGAGTTTAGAGCAGCTCTGTAAAGACCAAGAAAAGCCAAACTCAGTCCAGCCTCTGTTTGCTTTCGTTTTGCACTTGGGAGATTTTGCTGCTGCTCAATGAACGCTCAGAATGAGCAGTTCAGAACCAGGGTACAGTTGCCACAGCGTGCAGGTGAAACTCAAGATGAAAAATGCTGGAAAGTTTGGTGCTATTTTAAGTCTTTTTATGGTCTTACAGAGCTCCTCAAGGTGGGTTTTTAGTCACAGACCAGCACTGCAGCTGCACAGGAGCAGCACCAGCTTAGATGTTTTAGATCACTCAGATGCATTCAGATCACTGCTTAGAGCTGGCAATTTTATTTTTGCCCAGCTCACAAACTGCCATAGCCACAAGTTTTGGTGCCAGCTCTGCCAAGCACAACCTTGGGCAGATTCTGTCTTCCAAGCTAGTTTTTAAGTTTCAAAAATTAAATCCATCCACAAATATCATGTTAGGTGTGTGTGGATTCTCATCTTTGCAGAAATAGGAGGGGAAAATAACATCAAGGGCTCCTTCTTTGGCTCTCCCTGCAGTCAGTGGCACAAATATCAAACGCAGGAGGGCTGAATTCCCTCCTATTCTCTGATGAGTGGAAAAAGTTGAATATTTCTCACATGAAGGACTCGTTTCAAGCTCATTTTTTAGTTTAAAAAATTACATCCATCCATATCTATCACGTTAGGGGCATGTGGATTCTCACCTTTGCAGAAATAGGGGGGAAAAATAACATCGGGGCTCCTTCTTTGGCTCTCCCTGCAGACAGTGGCACAAATATCAAACCCAGAAGGGCTGAATTTCCTGATAATTGGGAAAAGTTGAATATTTCTGACATGAAGGACTCATTTCAAGCTTGTTTCATGCTCATTTTTTAGTTTAAAAAATTAAATCCATTCACAAATATCGTGTTAGGTGTGTGCGAATTCTCACCTTCGCAGAAATAGGCGGGGGGAAAATAACACCAAGGGCTCCTTCTTTGGCTCTCCCTGCAGGCAGTGGCACAAATATCAAACCCAGGAGGGCTGAATTTCCTGATGAATGGGAAAAGCTGAGTATTTCTCACATGAAGGACTGCACAGACAGAGAAAATGAGGAATCTGTTGGCTGATGCCAGCGAGGATGGGCACAGAGAGCACAGGGCTGCCCCTGCCCCGAGCCCTTCAGGGCTCTCCCTGCTCCTGCTCCTTCCCTGGAGTTTGAATTCCCCTCCTATTCTCTGATGAGTGGGAAAAGCTGAATATTTCTGACATGAAGGACTCCACAGACAGAGAAAATGATGAATCTGTTGGCTGATGCCAGCGAGGATGGGCACGGAGAGCACAGGGCTGCCCCTGCCCCGAGCCCCTCAGGGCTCTCCCTGCTCCTGCTCCTTCCCTGGAGTTTGAATCCAGCCCAAGCCCAGCCATGACGAACGCTTTCTGCAGTTGCCATGGCGACCGAGGCCTGCAATTGAACCAGGAATCCACGCCTGAAATGCCAAAACGGCCCTGACCCACTTTGAAAAAAAAATAATTGTAATAAATAACGCCTTAGAGACCTAATTGCCCAGAGTGCATTCAGGGCCTCACGTCCCCCTGCAGAGTAGCCTTCAGTGGGTGAGACAGATTAAGTGAGGGACAGAACACAAACAAGCCCACCTAAGCAGCAGCCCCTTTGCTCTGAGGTGAAAACCTCTGCACAGAGCGCTTGGAAGCACAGAAGGCTGGGTTTGTCTTCTTGCTTTATGTCCTCGCTGTCCCTAAAGGAAAAAACCTCATCAAAATACCATCAGCAAGTGTGGGGTGGGTTGGAAGAGGCCAAACTCTGCTCAGATGTGGAGGAAAAGCATCAATATCTGCAGCAATGTGGGAAAGAATCTGCAGCCTGCCAGGATCTTGGAGCTGGAGAGGGATTTTTAGCAGAAATTGTAGTGATGGGACAAGGAGTAATAGATTCAGGCTGAAATTAAGTTGGATAAATGGAAGAAATTGTTCCCTGTGAGGGTGGGGAGGCCCTGGCAGAGGCGCCCAGAGAATCTGGGGCTGCTCCATCCCTGGAATTCCAAGGCTGGGGCTTGGAACAGCCTGGGATAGTGCAAGGTGTCCCTGCCCATGGGACAGATGATGTTTAAGGGCCTTCCCAACCCAAACCATTCTGGGATTCTACAAGCTTTCCTTCAGCTGATGAAAAAGAACATTTGGCAAAGCATGGACCAGCCCCTGAGACACCAGGGGAGACACAGAAAGGCCAAATTTCCTCCTCCAACAGAATATTCCCTGTAAGGGTCTGAACGAGGTGATGAACAGAGCTTCACCAAGCTGTCACTTTGGGAAAGGCATTCCAGAAGATAACCTTGGTGTTCTTAAAACCATAAAGGAACTCTTTATAATGTTTTCATGGAGAACTCCACGAGAAACCTGCCTTTGCTGCAGTCTGGTAAATGAATCCTGCATGAATGACACCCGGGCATCCTGGAGTGACACCAAAGTCTGTCCATCCAGCAGTTCTGAAATCACAGCCTTCCCTGGGACTGACACAAGCAGTTCCTTCCCAAATGTGCCCCCAGAGCCAGCAGCCATCTCCACAGGGCATTGTCACAGCGCCTGTGACACAGCTCAGCACAGCAAATCCCTCTGGCTCTGCCACTTGCAGGATATGAGTTAGAATTCAGCCACAAGCAGGAAAAGGACCAAAGAATTTTGCAGCTAGAGCAGCTGAGCTAAACAAGCAGCAGCCTCAGGTACTCAGCTGCGGCCACCAGCAGCTTCTCAGGGGCAGAAAAACACCACCCACAGCATTCCCTGCAGTGCATTTCTCAACCCCTTGGATTCCCTCAAGCAAGTCCTGATCTGGAAAGCTTAAAGGCCTCCAAGTCTTCCCTCAGCTCCCAAAAGAATTTGCTTTCCAAGAGCCATCATGCAATTACTCACTTCTCCCTGCAGCACCGACCTGGTAACGAGCTCTGCCAGGCCCAGAATTGGGGTTTGTGCTGCAATTTGAGCTCAGCTCTGGAAGTGCTGAGCAATATGTCCCCAAACCAGCAGAAATACACAGACTGAAGCACATATTGAACTCTCTGTGTCTGAAATCCATGGGCTGAGCAAAGCCAAGCCTGGGCCTGCACTTTCCTGAGCCAGACCAGAGGAGATCCTCGAGGACAGCACAGAACTGTGCTGGTAGTCTGGAAAAGAGCAGAAAGGTCAAGAAGGCACCTCAGGCCTGGCTGTGGCACTGAAAAGAGTTAATTCTCCTCAGAAGCAGCTATTAGAGGGGTTAATTAGACGCCTACAAAGATGCTTCTCTGCCATCCAGTCTGACATCAGTGGAAAACGTGGAGATTCAGCAGCTCATTATGCAGTCTCCCGAACAGCAAGCAGATGGTAACAACTTTTGATCACCAACCTACACTCCCTTCAAATTGATAATCCAAGAATGAAAACCTGCACAGATCCTGGAGCAATTCCCTGGGCCCGCCACTGCTCTACAAGCAATAACAAAATGTTATATTTCTATTACATCTCCCAGCAAGAGAGACAAAAGAGAAAGCAATAAGTCAAAAAAGCAATGACACCTGCAGGGCTGTGCAGAAACCAAGGAGTGTTTCATGACAAGTGCTTTGAAAAGAATCATAAAAATAGTCTGCCTTCTGCATGTTTTTGAGCAGGAAAGTCCAGCTTCGTTTAAGATTTATTCTATTTTGCCATTTCACAGAATGCTGTCCTCCCGTGACATCCAATCACATGTTCACATATTCATGAAATAAAATTGATGCAATTATTATGCTTCAGAGGATTAGCAAATCACTGCAAGCATTAGGGAGGAATTTGCCTTCTGCCCAGAGCCAGCAGTGCGAGGATGGGCAGATGCATTATTAACCATGGCATTGTCCCTGTGGATCACCCGATCCTGGTTACCACTGGAGACAGACAGACCCATGGACAAACGGCCTCATCTCTCACAGAAACCCCCCCTCAGCCAGCTTGGAAGAAACCTCTCCCTTCCTGCTTGGAGTGGCTGCAAAAATCCCGAGGAAAAGTTGGAAAATGTTTCTGAAATGCAGCAAGAGAGATCTGAATAATAAATCCAATAATGCACCAGTCACAGCTTGGAAAGGGTCATTAATGTACAGGGTTATAAATCACACCCTAAACCCTCCCTCAGTCACAAACTATTGCAATTCCACTTGCTCCAAAGGAAGGCGAGCCACATAAAACAAACTATGATGGATAATAGAAAGAAATCTGGGAAGCAGTGAAGGGGAAACAGCACAAAGTAAGAATTTCACATCCCTCTGAAGGCGACAGACACAGCCCCATCACTGTCACCTGCAGGTCACCCACTCTGCAGAGGTACTGCCCAAGGAGGAACAGATCCAGGCTTTGTTTTCCTCCCCTCCCCACCACAAAGTCAGCAGCTCCTGTAATTAACAGCAAGAACTGCAATGTCTGAGGCTTCCATCAACATCTCCAAGCCTGGAACTTGTGGCAGAACAGAGCTCCCAAGCCTTGTTTAAGAAATAAACAAAACAACAACAGACACTGTTCAACCATCTTTGATGTTGAGGGAAGTTTTGAAAACCTGACAGCTCAAAGGATAAAAATAAAAATTAAAATAAATCCAAGCTGGTTATTTTAATCCTTGTCGTTTCCAAGCTAACATCAGAATCTTTCAGTGCTTTGGGGATGCAATGCTGCTGTCATCTGTGCTTTCTTCCAAGGGAGAGTGAGATAAAGCAACAGAGCTGGTGCTGAACACCCAGGCCCACTTTTGGGTGGGGATGTAGGTGTGATACAACTCCCAGATTCCCTCCAGAAGTGCTCAGGCACTTTTTTCCCCTGCTGTAACTCCAGCAAGGCTTCATGGGCTCTATCCCCAGCCCAGCATTGTCCCCCTGAGCACACTCCAGCCTTGTCCAGGGCTCACAAAGCCCGGTGGGAGTGAGCCTGAGGAAGGCTCCAGGAAGGCTGGGAGCAGCCCGCAGGCAGCGGGGGCGGGCAGGGACATTGTGCAGCAGGAGCAGGAGACAAAGCTGGAGCTCTGCATCGTCCCACTCACTCCCACAGCTCGTCAGCACAGCCCTCACAAGTTAATGGATGGGAGATGTTGTGATCTTCAAAGCTGGGATCAAAGCCGCTTCCCTTTGTTCAGCCCTTGATGTTTCCTCCCGTTACCTTTCTGAAAATAACAAAGCAACAACTTCTGATTGATCCCCTCCGTGTGTCCCCCGTGCTCTGCTCCAGCCCTGGCCAGCCCCCAGGTACAACCAGAGAGGGCCAGAGCCCCCCAGGGCAAGAGCCACAAACTGCCGTCTGTCCTGAGGACCCGGCTCAACCTTGTCCTCTCCCTTTAACGGATTCTCTCCTGCTCCATCCAGGTGTTTATTAGTTGGGGGTTCCATCCAGCTTTTTATCAGATGGGGGATTCACCCAGCTCTTTATCAGATGGGGGTTCCATCCAGCTCTTAATCAGATGGGGGGGTTTCACCCAGCTGTTTATCACATGGAGGCTTCACCCAGCTCTTTATCACATGGGGGTTTCACCCAGCTGTTTATCAGATGGGGGCTTCTCCAAGAGAATGTTGGGGGTTCTGAGTTATAGGGGTTTCACCCAGTTCTTTATCACATGGGGGCTTCTCCAAGAGAATGTTGGGGGTTCCGAGTCATTGCTCTGCTGTAAATGTAAATACATCCCGAAGATTTGAAGTTTCCATCCTACTGAGTCAAAATCACAAGCTGCATCCTAAATCTACCAGGCTTCTCCTGCAGATGCATGTGATTTAACGGAGCAAGGGAACAGGAATAGATTCTCTCTTCTGAAGCAGCATTTCCATGATGCACAGGACAATGCCAGCCACCAGCAGTCTAAGAAAAAGCTATTTTTTTAGGGCTTTCAGCAGATTCTCCCTGTCTATGAACACACACATTGCAACGAATCCTCACTTCCTACTGTTCTCGCTTGCCAAAAAATATTTTAAAAAAACACAGCCACCTGTATAGACTCTGGAGCAGAGCCTGAAAAAGCGGCACAAACCAAATCCTGCCTCTCCCCATCAATGCAAATACACAAACACCGGCAGAGGAAGGCAGAGCGGAACCACGAGCCCTTGTAGAGGCAGGAGAGCACATGGGCAAACAAATCCAACCATATTCCTGCAGCAGCAGCAGCTCTGTGACGCATCCAACCCCGACCCCCTCCTGCCTCCCCCTTTCCCCGGACCCAGATGTTACGGCAGGAATAAGTGTCCCTATGGGAATGGGGGATGGGGGACACAGCAGGGCGTGAAGGGGAAACCAGGAGGGGTGAGGGGAATGAAAGCTGGGGAGGAAAAAAAAATAAAGAAGAAAGAAAAACAAAAAAAAACCAGAACCCAAACAATCAGATTTGCCCATTGTTTGGAACAATCGAAAAGGCTGTTTTAGCAATTCCGCCCTGCAGGAGAGGCAGGGCACATGCGTGGGGTGGGGGGGCGGGGAGAGAACAAGGAGAGGGAAAATAAAATAAAATAAAATGAAAATTAAAAAGGGATCAGCCCGCGGAAGGGAAGAGAAACGAAGCATCTCCGCACCATGATGTCACGCCGCCTTCTCTCCAGCCCCCCGAACGCAGAGGAGCAGCAGCGGCAGCAACCAACATGGACTCCAGCTTTAATCTGCCCGGAGAGCGCCTGTGTGCGATGGAGGAGCCGCCAGAGCCGAGCCCTGCGTGTGACACACGTGTGACAGCGACAGCACTGACCTGGCAGCCATTGGGGAGCGTGGAGCGGCTCAGCAGCAGCGGCAGCAGCAGCAGCGGCAGCAGCTAGGCGGAATTCAGCGGGGATCGCCCGGCACTCATGGGGTTCATTCATTCATGCACTGTGCGGCCGGCCGGGAGGGTACTCACCTCCTGCAGCATGGCACGGCCCCTGCCGGGGCTCTCAGGGCCACCGCGGCGCTGCCCCGGCCCCGGCCGTGCCCATGCCCGTCCCCCCGGTGATGCTGCCCGGTGCGGCCGCACACGCTCCGCGCACACGCCTGCGCAGCGCTTTACATAATGCGCCCACCCCTGCCCGCCCCGCTCGCATCGCCCCGGCAAAGAGACCCCCCCCCAAAGGCTGGAAAAAACGCTACGAGTTACAAATCCGACAGGTTGGAAATGTTGTGTTTTACAGAATGTGCCCGCTCCTGCCCGCCCCGCTCGCATCACCCCGGCAAGGAGACCCCCAAAGGCTTTATAAGGGGTTGAAAACACGATACGAGTTAAAGATCCGACAGGTTGGAAATGTTGTGTTTGTCCTCCTCGTTTGACATAGTGTGCACACCCCTGCCCGCCCCGCTCGCATCACCCCGGCAAAGAGACCCCCAAAGGCTGGAAAAAACGCTACGACTTAAAGATCCGACAGGTTGGAAATGTTGTGTTTGTCCTCCCCGCTTTACATAATGCGCACACCCCACTCACATCTCCGCCTCCAAAGAGACCCCCAAAGGCTTTTCAAGAATTTAAACACTATGAGTTAAAAATCTGACAGGTTGAAAATGTTGTGTTTTACAGAATGTGCCCACTGCTGCCCGCCCCGCTCGCATCGCCCTGGCAAAGAGACCCCTAAAGACTTGAAAAAACGCTACGAATTAAAAATCTGTCAGGTTGGAAATGTTGTGTTTGTCTTCATTTTACAGAATGTGCCCACTCCTGCATGCCCCGCTCGCATCGCCCCGGCAAAAAGACCCCCAAAAGCTTTACAAAGGGTTGAAAAAACGGTACGAGTTAAAGATCCGACAGGTTGGAAATGCTGTTTGTCCTCCTCGTTTTACAGAATGTGCCTGCCCCGCTCGCATCACCCCCTCCAAAGAGACCCCCCCCAAAAGCTTTTCAAGGATTTAAACAAGAAGTTAAAGATCCGACAGGTTGGAAATGTTGTGTTTGTCCTCCTCTTTTACAGAATGTGCGCACCCCGTTTACATCTCCCCCTCCAAAGAGACCCCCAGACACTTTACAAGGGCTTGAACAAACACTACAAGTTAAAAATCTGACAGGTTGGAAATGTTGTGTTTGTCCTCCCCGCTTTACATAGTGTGCCCACCCCACTCACATCTCCCCCTCCAAAGAGACCCCCAGAAGCTTTTCAAGGATTTAAACACTATGAGTTAAAGATCCGACAGGTTGGAAATGTGTTTGTCGTCCCCACCTCCCTCCTTGCATGCCCCGCTCGCATCTTCCCCGAGGAACCCCAAAAAAACCGATCCTAAACGCTTTCCAAGGACACCAACAAAACCCCAGGAGTTAAAATCCGACAGGTTGGAAACATTGTGTTTTGTCCTCCCTGCCGCACACACGCTGCTGGGAGAAAGTTTCAAAGCGTGTAAGCAAGAACAGGCAGGAAAATTAAACCCTAATTAAGCGGCCACGTGGATTATCTGAGCTGAATTAAACAACGCTCATTCAGAGTTAAGGTGACCTCAACTTAATTTAGCCGGCTCCGTCTAGGAAGCCAATTTGGTTTCTTTTTTTTTTTTTTTTGTTTCTCTTGCAGTGCTTATCCATGTGTAAACAGGCCTGGGATTTTTAAAGCAACATAATCAAGCAAAGTTTACAGCTCTTTCAGCATTAGGACGCTGTATCCCTCCAAACCTGCCTGGGGACATCTTTATTCTAGAATATGGAGATGGACTTCAGTCCCTCTCAATACAATAAATAAGGGACAATAAGTCCCTCTTAGTACAATAAAAATTAAGATGAAGGACTATGAGAGCAAAGCAATCACCCAGCTTGCATTTGCCTCCCAGGCCTTGTGTGTGCAAGGAAATAGAGTAGAACTGAGCTGGAACTGCAGTGACACCTCTGGTTTAAGCACAAGTGTCCTCATGTGGAATTACACTGAATTATTGGACTCAGGATGCTGTAAATGACCCCCACTGACAGCACAAGGAGCTATTCCCTGAATGCTGTAAATACTGATCACTCTGCCCTTTGCTGCTCTTGTTGTATTTTGCTCCTTCCACGCCCAGGGCTGAGCATTTTCTCTTTTCCTGACAGTCAGTCCCAGCTTTGGGTGCTAATTCCCAGAAGAGCATCTCCCCAAAAGGCTG
The DNA here is from genome assembly GCA_035584835.1 of Tangara arthus. Classification (NCBI taxonomy): domain Eukaryota; kingdom Metazoa; phylum Chordata; class Aves; order Passeriformes; family Thraupidae; genus Tangara; species Tangara arthus. Next base: position 3,958,860 of record JAWMQZ010000095.1, read on the forward strand.
ATTATCCATCATTCCACTGTAATCGACAGCAGTGGGAGCAGGAGGTGCTCCAGCAGGCTCAGATCAGTGTGATTCAAAGGCTGCACAGAATTTTAAACTGAAAACAGCACCACCATCCACACCTCTGTCTGGATACCACAACACTACCATCACCTTCACATTACTCAGAGATTACACCTAGGTGCACATGAATTCACTGTTCTAATAACTTTGTTGCATCCATCAGCCTGAGGTCAGTTTTGTTGTTACAAATGCTTCCCAAAGTTTGCCAGCTGGAGAATTAGTAATTTATTTCAAGGAAATGGCGTTTTAAATTGAAATTTTCCCACTCCCTGTGCCCAAGGATGGTGTGACTCCCACTGAAACACCCTGTGTAGGATTGTACCCAGGGTCAGCGAGTGGATAATCTGGATAAACCCAGAGAAGAGCAACCAGCACTAAAGGCACTGAATCCTTCCAGCACAGCCTGGAGGCCAAGGAATGGCAAAATTTAAATGCTCACCTGGAATCCAGGTTTGACCCCACTGGGTACCAGCTGGAAATGCTGAAAATTGGAGCTGGATGAATCCTGACCAGACAAGAGAAACCTATTTTGGGAAGCAAACAGAACTAACCACTGTAACTAATTCAAGGCTCAATTACCCATCTGTGGCAAGCATTATTATGCAAGGGTTTGTGTTCTCCCAAACACTGTTCTGTACCTCCAACCAGAATCAATTCAAGCCTCACACTTTGCATTCAACAGCTCTTGGAACGAGATATATGAATGGTCCCGTTTTGTTTTACAGCCTATGGATCTTTCAGTGTTTTTTTTTTTCTCTTCCAGAAAGTGAGAAAATAGTTAAAAACAGAATTCTTAGCCTCCACAAATGTTGATACGTTTAGTCTGGATGAATTTTAAGGTTTGAACAGATGCTGTTTTTCAATAGCCACATGAGTTACACTGACCCAAATGCTGAGATAAATTCAATATAATGGCTCCTTCAGATCTGGAGCACACAAAGGCTCAAAGCAGGTCATGGAGTGGTAGGACTGACATGAGGTGAAGTCTAACCCACCCTTTAGACTGTCAGGAGAGAAACGAATCAAACAAAAGTCCTGCTCCCAAAAGCACTGTAAGAGCAGTGGTGAAAATGCAAGATTTATTTAGAGAAAAGCTTCTTAGGCTTATCTGGCATGGCGTGCAAGGGGCAAAGTTATGGGGAATTTGGAAAACCACACAGCACCTCAAAAGCTTTACAAACTTGGTCAGATCTGCAAAGTTTCACCCCAAACTCTTGGAAGGACAAAGAGTTTTTACATTCCTGCACTGAAGACACTGAAGACAGCTCATTTTCATGGTGATAAAAGTTGGATGAAACTGCACTGAGAGAGGATCTTTAGGAGCATTTAAGGAAACTCTTCTGGACATGAAGCTGCAAGTTCCTGTCTTGTTCAAGAGCTGCAAGAATGCATTTTATGCCAGCTGGGCTCACTTGCATGAGCCTGCTGTTCAAGACTCAGGACAAGGACTTCATTTCGTGTGTGAAGGACAATGTGAGCATCTGCCTGCTGAGCATGACGTGGTCACAGCCCTGAGCTTCCTTAACAGCTCCTAAAGATCCTCTCTCAGTGCAGTTTCATCCAACTTTTATCACCATGAAAATGAGCTGTCTTCAGCGCCAGGGATGGTGCTGCAGAAAGGTAAAAACTCTTTGTCCTTCCAAGAGCTTGGGGTGAAACTTTGCAGATCTAAGTTTGTAAAGCGTTTGAGGCGCTGTGTGGTTTTCCAAATTCCCCATACCTTTGCCCGTTGCACGCCACAGCTCTACCAAGCCCTGCAGGAGCACCAGAGCCACACCTGGGCATCCCTCCCTCCAATTTCCTGGGTCAGGCTCTTCAGTGGCCAGGCAGGCAGCACCTTCTCCTTGCCCAAACTGCACCTGCAGTGCCTGCAGGGCTGCTGTGCTGCTGTAACACAAGCGCGCTCATGCATATTGCATCTCCCAGCCCCGGGGAAATGAGGCACTGGCTGGGTAATTAAAGCCCGGGGCTGGTGACAGATCCACAGCAGGGCCTGGATGTCCGGGCCTGCAGAGCATCAGCTGGGGCTGGGATCAGCTCTCCAGAGCAACCCTACCCTCCCTGTAAGCCACACCAGCGGTGCAGAACAAAAAGAGGGCTTCAAAATCTGTCTGCAGAACGTCAGGCGACAATGAGCACCTGGGTGGGTAAACACGCAGGGTTTCTCACTTCCCCTCCTTAATTCTTTGCCCACCTTTAATATGATCTGGTTTGAAAAGTTAAAGCCACTGGGAGAGCTCTTCCCCACCATCCCTGCTCGTCAGCTGAGTTCAGAACAGAACCAGGGGGACACACATGCATTGTGTCTCCAGCCTTGCCTTTGAAAAAGACACAACAGAAATGTCAAGAAACATCGAAGGAAAACATGTCCTGAGGGACAGCCCAGTGCAACAACCTCGAGATGTGCAAGCAGGATTAGCACTGGTGGGAAACTAGGTGGTAATTAGCATTTTGCACATGTTTAATTCGCTCTTTTGCTATTCTCCCTCTTCAGGAATGAATGGGTGCACTCCTGACTGCACAGCTCGGGACAGGGGGATTCTCTGGCTGGGTATTGCTCCTGTTTGACAACTCCTGCTCAACCCACGGGTGCTACTCCTCAAACCCCACAGGATTCCCAGCCTGTGACCGTGTTCACGGGAGTCTGAGGATGAGGGAAGAGACGAGGATCTGACTCCATGTTTCAGAAGGCTTGATTTATTATTTTATGATATGTATTACATTAAAACTATACTAAAAGA
>JAWMQZ010000095.1:3961763-3986125 GCA_035584835.1 Tangara arthus
TTATAGTTTCTATATTCTCAAAATCTTTTGCCAGACAATCATATTTATAAGGCTTTCCTGTTTCATCTTCCCCAACACCCCCCCACCTATTTCCTAGTTCTTTCTTTCCCTCTCTCTCTCCAGTGAATTTGATATTCACTATCAAATAAACCCCATACCATTGTCACTGGCCTATGTGACAGTGACATTTGCGCCTTAATTCGGGCAGAGGCACTTCTGACAACCTCAGTAACCCCATCCCGATGCCTGCCCCGAGGGGTTCGGGTGCGGTGAGCCCCGCCTGGGGCTGGGGGCAGCGGGGCTCACTGCGGGCACTGCCAGGGTGACTCAGCCACTCCAGCAAGCTCGGGGCCCGCCTGGGCTCTGCAGCTCCCCGGCACGGATCGCTCCTGCAGCCTGATTTGCTGGGAAGCTGCCAGCGGCTGCCGCCTCCTCCTCTCTGCAGGCAGCTCTGCCCCGCTGCCCGCTCATCGCCTCCGGTGACAGAATGACAGAATGACCCGGAGGAACGGAGGGACACGGGGCTGAATCGCCCTGGGGGCACGGAGCGGAGAGCCGGGGATGCGGCCCGAGGATGCGGCACGAAAGGTACGGGCAGCGCGGCGGGGAGGGGCAGGAACACGGGCAGTTTGCAAGGGGTTTAGGAACAGGAGCAGTTTTTAGGGGGTTTAGGAGCAGGGGCAGTTTTCAGAGGGTTTAGGATCAGGGGCAGTTTTCAGAGGGGCAGGATCAGGGGCAGTTTTCAGGGGGGCAGGAGCAGGGGCAGTTTTCAGGGGGTTTGGGATCACGAGCAGTTTTTTTGGGGAGCAGAATGAGGGGCAGTTTTCAGGGTGGACAGGATCACGGGAGGTTTTCAGGGGGTTTAGGATCATGGGCAGTTTTCAGAGGGGCAGAATCATGGGCAGTTTTCAGGGTTTTAGCATCGGGGCAGTTTTCAGGGAGGGCAGAATCATGGGCAGTTTTCAGGGGGTTTAGGAGCAGGGGCAGTTTTCAGCCCTGCACTCCATCCTGCCGGGTGCTGTGACCACCCCGTGCGACCCAGGGCTGACCTGACCCCCTCAAGCTGGGAGGCAGGCAGCGTGTGCCACGGGAGGGGCTCTGTCCTTGTCCCCAAGCCCCTAAGGACAGAAATTCCAGGTGCTGGAGCACGGACAGGAATTCCAGGTGCTGGAGCACGGACAGGTATTCCAGGTGCTGGAGCCCTTCCTGCATGGGTTTATGAGCTGCTTGTGGCTGTGCCCCCCAAGCCCCCACGAGCCTGTCTGCCTTGTGGGGCCACAGATAAGAATTAGGAGTGCATTTGACCTTATTTCAACTGCTCTTTCTCCAAAAATCAGATCTGCTGGGGGTTGTGCTGATGCAGAAATCCAGCCTGCCAAAATCTGCCTCCCAAGGTCAGTGGGGCTGTGGGAGATCCCAGGAGGGAGGCTGATAAAATAGCTTTTCATTGCTACTCCATGATTTAGCATCAGCATCCTTGTCCCCACAAGGACTCCCCACCCTTGGGTGAAATGCAGGATTTGGCTTGAAGAAAGCAGACAAAATCCTCCTTAAACACAGACCCCACAGCTTGACCAGAGCATCACCTGAGCCTGGTGCTTCCTCCATTACCTAATCCCAGCTCTCCTGAGAGGACATCACCCCCCTTGGGCTCCAGAGACCCCAGGAGCATTTCCACCTTTGCTCCAGCAGCTCTCCCATCTCAGCAAAGGGGGCTCTGAGCGTTCAGGGGGGCTCAGGAGTTTTGCAGCAAGCCCACGTGCATCTTGGGGCTCTCAGGGCACCTTTGCAGGGGACACAGGACTCCAGCACTAGGTCCCTGCAGCCGGCATGTCCACATTCCCAGATTTTCCATGCAGGGCCGTGCTCAGGCTGCTCACACAAGAGACCTAGTTTCTGCTCTCCCTGCTGCCAGAAATATCCCAGCTGCCTGCAGTGGAGAGCAGGTGAGGAGAGCCACAGGCTGGCAGTGCTGGGGCACTTTGTGGGCATTGAGGGGCTTCCCTGGGGAAGCGTGGTGCATGCTGTGGTCACCACACACGTGGGGACACCCTGTGTCAGGATTGTGCTGAGGGGATGGCAGGTGGACTAACCTCCACCCTGGCAATGATGGATGGGGCACCTCAGTGCTCTTAGCTCATGGGCATCCTTTATTTCTTTGAAGGCCAGGTTGGAGGGTGTGACGGTGTTCACAGGGGTTCTTGGATGAGGGAAGAGACGAGGATCTGACTCCATGTTTTAGAAGGCTTGATTTATTATTTTATGATATATATTGCATTAAAACTATACTAAAAGAATAGAAGAAAAGATTTCATCAGAAGGCCAGCTAAGCTAAGAATAGCAAAGAAAGAATGATAACAAAGCTTCTGTCTCAGACAGAGGGTCTGAGCCAGCTGTGATTGGCCATTAATTAGAAACAACCACATGGGACCAATCACAGATGCACCTGTTGCATTCCACAGCAGCAGATAACCATTGTTTACATTTTGTTCCTGAGGCCTCTCAGCTTCTCAGGAGAAAAAATCTTAAGGAAAGGATTTTTCATGAAATGTGTCTGTGACACCCAAGGACTGCCCCAAATCCCTGAGGGATCACAGCTATCAGTTCACAGTGATGCCCAGGAGGGTGCTCAATGCAGTTCTGGCCTTCTTTAAATCAGTGTGGTCTCTGAAAATGAGGAGGAAGAGGAGCACAAAGCAAACCAGTTTTTCCCTGTTGGCTGAGGCCAAGAGAATCCCATCCCAGCACGGAGAGGCACTGCAGGATAGATATGAGGAGAAATGGAGAGCACACAGCACCGGGGACAGGCAGCAGATCCCACCTGAGAGCCGCCAGTTTGGGATGATGCAGTGGGGAAGGCTGGCTGAGCTGCCCACCCCCAAATCCTCTCTCTGGGATTTCTAACCATGCACCACTGACACACCTGAAGCTCCTCTGCTTGCCACTAAATCCATCTGTTTTTTCCTGGGGAGCCATTGCATGTTCTGTCCTCCCGCACTGGTTCATCTTTCACCCCAGCAGCCCTTGCTCTGCTCTGACAGATAATGGACCCAGCAGTGCGCTGGAAAATGAAGATTAACAGGCACATCAATGACCCAGCAGATGTCTCTGAGGTGGAGCACTAATAAAAGGAACTCCTGCATTTATTTGGGTTACAGCACCGTGCTGAGGGCTGGGGAGGTCAGGCAGACAGGGCCTGAGTGCATCTCAGCAGGAGCAGCTCCCCTTTTCAGGGAGGATGAAGGGAAAAGCAAAACAGCTTTTCAGAGAAGGCTGCCCTACCCACAAGGAAAAAGAACAGAAACAGGAGCTCAGCCTAATTACAGGTCCCTGTGAAATCATCACAGGAGTGCCTCCGTTATTTATCCTTCTTTTCTTCCCTCAGGACACAGTCAAATGTTTTGCCTCTGTACTTCCAGTGTCCCCACTGCTCCCACTGACTTCCTTAACTTCCCTTGGCCCTCTCTTCCAGATTCCTGCAATCTGCTGGGCTCACCCCAAAACTGACCAAAAACCCCACAGAGCTGCTCAGTGCAGCCCCTGCCCACATGTCTACAAAATAAGGTGGAGAATAAAGCTGTCTTACCCACAAAGAAAAAGGCCAGAAACAGGAGCTCAGCCTAATTACAGATCCCTGTGAAATCATCACACTAGTGCCTCCATTATTTATCCTTCTTTTTTTCCCTCAGGACAGTTAAATGTTTTGCCATTGTACTCCCAGTGTCACTGCAGGGGCAGCCAGGAGGGACCAGCAGCACCAAAATTTCACCTCAACCCAACCCAAACAAACAAGTCCTGGGATGCCACTGGGAATATTCTCCATTTTAAGTTCTTCCCCAGCTTTTTCGTCCAAATCCCTTCCACCCTGACTGACATTCCCCCATCAGCCACATCTCCATCCCAGCATCTCCATCCCAGCCCGACATCCTTTTTCCCCTTTCCTGAGGAACTGCCTGCCCTCTGAGCACACACACACACAGAGGAAGGATTTCCTGCCTGCCTGGGAGGTGAATAACAAAAATCATCACAGTACTGCCTCCATTATTTACCCTTCTTTTCTTCCATTAGCACAGAGTTAAACGTTTTGCCACTGTGCTTCCAGTGTCACTGCAGCCAGAAGGGACCAACAGCACCAAAATTTCACCTCAAACCCAACCCAAACAAACAAGTTCTTGGGATGCCACTGGGAATGTGAGACAGGCATCCCCTCTCTCCTCCCAGGAACTGAGCAGCAGCCCCGAGTTGTGCTGCTCCTGTGCAGGCTGAGCACAAAGGGAGAGTTCCTGACATCTGGCTAAAGCTTCAATAGCTGCCATTGGGGAGAGCAGAGCTGTGCCAGGGGCTGGCCTGCAGCAGCCTCCTGGTACAGACAGGCCCCATCCGGCATCCAACACCCCTCTGCTCCCTCTTCCCTGCTGGACTGAGCTGGAAGAGCTCACAGCTCATTCATAAAGAGCAGGGAAATTGTCCCAATTGTCCTAAAATGGTCCATGGGCCAATCTCTTTCTCCAGCGCTGGCTGGTGCAGTGAGTGCTTCTGCATTGTGTTGTTCTGTTATGGAAATTCCAGGTTCTCCATCCCTCCCAGCTGTTCCAATCTGGTTATCCAAACAGATCCCAGCCTCCTGCAGCCTCCTGCCTCAGTCTCTGCCTTCAGACCTGCCCTGCTCCACCTCCGATTTCCAACCCCAATCCAACTGGATTCACCCCTGCTCTCACTGACTTCCTTAACTTCCCTTGGCCCTTTCTTCCAGATTCCTGCAATCTGCTGGGCTCACCCCAAAACTGACCAAAACCCCCACAGAGCTGCTCAGTGCAGCCCCTGCCCCCATGACCACAGAATAAATAAGGTGGAGAATAAAGCTGTCTTACCCACAAAGAAAAAGGCCAGAAACAGGAGCTCAGCCTAATTACAGATCCCTGTGAAATCATCACACTAGTGCCTCCATTATTTATCTTCTTTTCTTCCATTAGCAAAGAGTTAAATGTTTTGCCACTGTGCTCCCAGTGTCACTGCAGCCAGAAGGGACCACCAGCACCAAAATTTCACCTCAAACCCAACCCAAACAAATGAGTTCTTGGGATACCACTGGAATATTCTCCACTTTAAGTTCTTCCCCAGCTTTTTCCTCCTCATCCCTTCCACCCTGACTGACATTCCTCCATCCCAACATTTCCGTCCCAGCATCTCCATCCCAGCCCTGCATCCTTTTTCCCGAGGAGCTGCCTGACCTCCCAGCACACACACACACACACACATACACACATACACAAAGGAAATATTCCTCGCCTGCCTGGGAGGTGAAAAACGAAAATCATCACAGTACTGCCTCCATTATTTACCCTTCTTTTCTTCCATTAGCAAAGAGTTAAATGTTTTGCCACTGTGCTCCCAGTGTCACTGCAGGGGCAGCCAGGAGGGACCAGCAGCACCAAAATTTCACCTCAACTCAACCCAAACAAACGAGTTCTTGGGATGCCACTGGGAATATTCTCCACTTAAGTTCTTCCCCAGCTTTTCCCCCCAGATCCCTTCCAACCAGACTGACATTCCTCTATCAGCTGCATCTCCATCCCAACCCCGCATCCTTTATCCCACATCCTTTTTCCCGAGGAGCTGCCTGCCCTCCCAGCACACACACACACACACAGAGAGGAAGGATTCCCCGCCTGCCTGGGAGGTGAAAAACGAGGATTCAAGGATCCCACGGGCACCTGCCAGCGCATGGCCCTTCCCGGGAGGTTCCTCCCCGCCGCCCTGCGAGCTGCCCGGGGGGAGCCCCACGGAACCGCCCGGGAATCTCGCTGCTGCTGCTGCTGCTGCCGCTCCGAGGCATCTCAGGGCCGCCAAAGGAGTCGACAAAAAGATTCCCCGCTCTGATAAGGGCTCGGCATGGCTGGAACAAAGCCGCCTTTGCAATGCGCTGCCCGGCTCCGGCATCCCAGCCGGCTGCTGCCCGCTGGGGAGAAACGCTCCCGCTGTCGCTTTAAGGATGTCCCACATCACCCGGTTAACCCTGGCTGCTCCTCGCTGCCCTCGCCGAGGAGGAATTGCAGATTTCTGCTCTTCTCGTGCCCTTAGCCATCGGTGCTGCCGCCCTGCTACCGCAGCCCTGGCACCCCGAGCAGAGCTTTATTAAATGCTCTATAATATATATAGATTTTTTATATATATTAAATATATTAATATATATTCAATATTACTATATTAATATTATATATTAAACACAACATATTAAATGTTAATATATTGATATATAATTATTTATATATATTAAATATAATATATAATTTATATATTATATATTAGATATAATATGTAATATATATTATATATTATATATTATATATTATATTGTATATTGTATATATAATATATATAATTTAATATATTAAATATATATAATTTAATTTAATATATATACGAAAAATGTATATATATATTATATAATATTAAATATATAGCGCCGTGCAAACCACCAGGGAGCACTTCTGTGACGACAAAGGAGCAGAGCAGTCAGCGTGGACACAAACATCCCAATTACCTCGAAATTCCACTTCCCCGCTCCCACAAAGCTCTGGCTTTTCACCCCGAGGGGCTGCACACCCGCCTAAACCTCATTAGGCGACACAAAGCATCGATTTCCCTGCTAGACCAGCAGGCAGCAACAGGAAATATTTAGAATAAATAGAAATATTTGCCTCCAACACTCGGGCATTTCCAAATACAAGCTCTGGGAAAGGCCATCTTCTGCACGGAGGTTCTACAATGCAGAAGGTAACAATGTGACTCATCTTGAAAGTGTGTATAAACACACTTAAAAAACCTGTCTGGGGGAAAAATGAACAGAGGCTGCGCCTGATTCCCATGTGGGAAAAGCAGGAACGCAGCCCTGCCGCTGTCCTTGGCTTTGTACCTACTCCAGGCAGGTGCAACAGAGGAAACGAAACCACAGCCAGCAATTTAAAGGATTTAGAAAGCAAGAAAGCAGCACAGACGGACAGGGAAAGAGCAGAAAGCAAATGAAAAATGTCCCTGCAATCTGACAGAGGAGCAGGGAGGACGGATGTGGCTGGGAGCTGATCAATCACCCCTCGTGGAATGATGAAATATTTGCTCTGTATGATCAGTTAATCCCAAGCAGGAACACGTTTAGAAGGGTGGCAAAGAACCAGAGAGATTTTCTTACAGAGCAATGAGTTCAAAGGAAAGCAACAAAAACATCCCGGCACTCATGGGGCTCGTTTGTGAAAACAAACTTGAAGGGTAAACAAAGTGGAGTGGTCAACAAATATTTGAAGAATGTAAATATTGGAGAGAAAGAGAAGCTGTATTAAAAGGCTTGGGGTTGTTTTCTTTTTTTGAACAATGAGCAATGGAATGATATGAAATTGTGGGAAAGAAACAAGGCTGACGTCAAATCCTCACAGCCAGGAGCAGGAGAGAAGTGGAATAAACTCGTTCACTTGTCACATTCATAAACGGCAATAGGTAACTGTTAATAAACACAAACCAGACCCACAGAACCACAGAATATCCTGAGCTGGAAGGATCCCACAAGGATGATTGAAGTCCAACTCCTGGCCCTATACAGGACACCCCGATGGCAGGAGCATGGATCAATATTTCAATAATATCACACTTCTTTCAGTCTCTAGCTCTGCTTTCCATTATTTCCATTTTTTAAAGAGGCAGGAGCCCAGTTTGCAGCGATGCAGGACTCTAAAGGTTTGCAATGATTACAAACCTAATTGATTGCAATTATTGCAAACTGAATTGATTGCAATGATTGCAAACCTATAATTGCAAAATCAGGACTGGTTGGGCGTTACAGTTTCAAGAATTGTTTTGTCTTGCTGCATTTTTGTCCCCAAGACTTCCAAGACACACACAGACATCCTTGGGATTTGGGGTTCCATGTGGGAAACCTTGCGAAGTGAAATCCAAATCATCCTGAGCTCCTAATCTGGGCTGTGATCCTTGAAAGAACAGATTTCCTCAGGATAACTGTGGTATCTCCAAATATGAGCAATGCACAGGTTGTTTTGGGACAATTTTAAGGATTCAGGTTGTTTTGGGACAATGACAAGGATTTAGATTGTTTTGGGACAATGATAAGGATTCAGGTTGTTTTGGGACAATTTTGAGGATTTCGGTTGTTTTGGGACAACGATAAGGATTCAGATTTGTTTGGGACAATTACAAGAATTCAGAATGTTTTGGGACAATGACAAGGGTCCGGGTTGTTTTGGGACAGTTACAAGGATTCAGGTTGTGACTCTGGGCAAGTCCCCTGTGAGGAGTACAGGGGATGGGGATGGATGTTTGCATTCCTCATCCTGCTCTTACTTCAGCAGAGTTTGCTCTCTTTAGAGAATTGTTTAAGCTATAATAATTTTTTGCTCTCCTACAGCTAGGCTTCCAGTAGGGAATTAATACACAGCTATTAATAAACAATTAAAAAGGAAAAACACCTTTCCTCTCTCTGTGCCTCATCTGCAAACCAGTACTAATTCCATTTCCTTTCTTCTACCCTTTGTCCATCTTGATTATTTAGGATGAAATCTGTTCCTCAAACTGGATGTGGAGCATGAAAATCTCCCAGCACAGCAAATCTCTGTTTTCAAGAGCCTCTTTTGCTGTAAAACAACACAATTTTAGAAACAGTTCTATTTCCCAGATCAGCTGTGCTATCAGCTGCCTTTAAAACAGAAAAGAATCCACGGGGAACTTGTTCTTCCTGCTGGAAAAATAATACAGCAGGTATTTGAAGCAGTGCTGCAGCTTTAGTGCCCTGGAGCAGGCACTGAATATTGCTCAGCTCTGTGAGCCCTGGCCTCCAGACACATCCTTCTTTCATGGCCTACAGCTAAGCTTGGCTTTGCCTCCCAAACCTCATTCCCAAAATGTGCATCAGGCTGTGCATCACATTTCTCTAGCAGCTGACAGCTCTGAAAAAAAAACCAAATTCCAGCTCTGAGGGCTGCACAGCCTCACAAGCAAAGGGCACTCCTTCCACATCCTCACAGCTGCTTTATTTCTGCTCCTGTGGGGTCAGAAATACACCAAAATTACAGCTCTGCCTCTCTCTGAAACTCCTCTGGCTCCATGCAAAGCTTTAACCCACAGCACCTCGTGTGTCCTCGCTGCAGCAGGGCTGAGACCTTGCCAAGGATCCCTGCAATGCTCAGGCCTGGCCACCTCCTTCTGTCCTTCAAACACACCCTGATTTGCTCAGCATCTCATTAAGGGAATGACTCTAATTAGAGGGAGCTGTTCTCAAACTAAACAAGTTGTGTGTTTCCCCCTCCAGCTAATTTGTTCTAATTTTATGTGCATAGCTGGACATTTTTTCTGTTACCAAATCGTTGCTGCTCCTCAAAATACACCTAATTTCCCCCCAAAGTCCTTTTCATTCCACTCTTTTTCTCCTCCATTTTTCTTCTTCCAATTCCAAGGCCTGAAATTAGCTGCGGTCCAAAACCACATTCTACCAAACCTGGTATTCTGAGTGGTTTATTATTCAAAATATATACCCCAAATATACGAATCTCAAAAAAAAAATCCCCAAATTCCTCTTTCTCTGCTCCTCTGCCACATGCATGGAGTCGCTGTGACATTGGCAAAGGAGAGTGGCAGCATTTTGCATCTTTTTTTAGTTGGGAAAAAAGCAGAGCATCTGCCCTCAGATCACTTGGCTGTGACCACAGAGATCATTCTGTCCTGGAAAAAATGGTTACAGGGGAATAAACCACTGCAAAATGTAAAATATAATCAACAGCACAGGCCTAAATCTGGCCAAAAGGAAAACTTTAGGAAAGGAGAAGCTCAGAGGACATTCCAGCATCTTGTATTCAGCACGTGGCTCTGCAAGGGCACCCAGAAGGAAAAGGAATTCTGTGCAGCATTTTGGGTTTGGTGTCTCCATTCCCTGAGCTTGGATATTCCATCCTTGGATATATTATTGCAACTTCTACAATTTACTTCAAACAGGCTCAAAATCCTGAAATTAGTAGTTACCAGTCGTAATAAGCATCAATTAAAATAATAATGGCATTAAGATGCACTTTCTAACCAGGGCTTGAACTCAGAGGCGTTCTGGGGAAAGTTCAAGCAAAAACACAGCAGCTGCTCAATCAACCAAAGTTTAAACTGTTTAAAATAGAGAGAAATCTGGAATTTCAGCTGGAAAAAGCAGAAGAGGCCTTGACCAGGACGCAGTAATTCTGTCAAGAAGCACCACAAGGGTTTTGATGGCAATTTTTGCCTCTTCCAGGCCTTGCCCCTGCCCACTTGCTGAGCAGAAATGCAGCAGAAATTCCAGCTATGTGAGAGCTTCTCATCAGTGCAACACAACTATCAACACACACGGGGTGAATCAGACACTGAAAAACGTGGGACACTGTCCAACAGCTCCTTCCAGCACTTGTCCCTTGAAAATCTCTGCTCAGGCAAAGGGAGAAGGGAGGGGAGACTGATTTCTGTCCAACAGCTCCTTCCCAAAATGTGGGAATGAAAATCTCTGCTCCAGGAAAGGGGAGAAAGAAGAGGAGAGTGATTTCTGTCCAACACCTCATTTTCAAAATGTGGGAATGAAAATCTCTGCTCCGGGAAGGGGGAGAAGGAAGAGGAGAGTGATTTCTGTCCAACATCTTCTTCTAACACTTGTCCTATGAAAATCTCTGTTCCAAGCACAAGGAGAAGGAAAGGGACACTGATTTCTGTCCAACATCTTCTTCTAGCACTTGTCCCTTGAAAATCTCTGCTCCAGGCAAAGGGAGAAGGAAGAGGAGATTGATTTCTGTCCAACACCACCCTCTAGCACTTGTCCCATGAAAATCTCTGCTCCAGGCACAGGGAAAAGGAATAGGAGACTGATTTCTGTCCAACAGCTTCTTCCCAAAATGTGGGAATGAAAATCTCTGCTCCAGGAAGGGGGAGAAGGAAAGGGAGACAGATTTCTGTCCAACAGCTTCTTCCAAAATGTGGGAATGAAAATCTCTGCTCCAGGCAATGGGAAAAGGAAGAGGAGACTGATTTCTGCCCAAAACCTCCTTCCAGAATTTATCCCATGAACATCTCTGCTCCAGGAGGAGACTGATTCCTGTCCAAGATCTTTTTCTAGCACTTGTCCTATGAAAATCTCTGTTCCAGGCCCAAGGAGAAGGAAAGGGAGACCGATTTCTGTCCAACAGCTCCTTCCAAAATGTGGCAATAAAAATCTCTGCTCCAGGAAGGGGGAGAAGGAAGAGGAGACTGATTTCTGTCCAACATCTTCTTCCGGCACTTGTCCCTTGAAAATCTCTGCTCAGGCAAAGGGAGAAGGAAGGGGAGACTGATTTCTCCTCAACATCTTCTTCCAGCACTTGTCCCTTGAAAATCTCTGTTCTAGGCACAGGGAGAAGGAAGGGGAGACTGGTTTGCCTCATTTTGCAGGCAGGGAAAGTGGGGCAGAGGCACCATGAGGATGAAAATGGTCAGTGACAGATCCAGGCACAATCAGGGCCTCTCGTGACCCCCAGCTCCCACAGGCAGCACCTTCCTTCCCTGTAGAAGGGACCAAGCTCTCAAACAGCACTCAGCAGCCTCAGCTCCATGTTTAATCTCTTCCTGACTGAATTTTCCACATTTTCAGGCTTTTTAGTGAGGAAAAGAACCCCTGGAACAGCCCCTCTGCTGCCTCATTGGCCTCAGCTGCAGGCCCTGAGCGAGTGAAGGCTGCAGAGTTGCAGAGCCACTCCAGTTTGCCCTTCACTCGACATTTCTGAGGACTGGAGACAGAGCAAGGTGATCTTGCCATCTGATAAGAGAGGAAAGCAATTTCCCAGCAAAACAAACGACTGGGATTCAATTAGCCAAAATAATCTGCAGCCCAAGGAGAGATCCGGGGGAGAGATTCTGGGTGCTGCAGCAAACTCTGCACAGTGCAGCTTCTTCATGGCCTCAGTCACAGAACTGCTCTGTCTGCCTGTCCTCAGAGAGGTTTCAATCTGCACATACATATTAGAGGACAAAATTACAGATGTTTATCCAAATTTAAATCAGAACTTGATGCCAAGAACCAACCACATAAGAAACAAAAATATTAAAGGGATGTTTTTGCCAGTGTATCATCACACAGCAAACCCAGCCTCAGATCGAGGGTTTGAAAATGCCTTGGTTTTATTTCAAATGGTTTTACTCCACTGTAATTTCAGACTTTTGCTAAAATAAAAGTTGTGTTTCACAGCCTGTTGCCACTGCAGGTATTAATCCAGCGTGGCACTGTGCAGCCAGGACAAAAACTGGTGCTGGGCTGATCCTGTTTCTATTTCTGCCCCTCTTAGTGCCCATGAGCCCAGCCTGGCCAAGGGAATTGTGTGCAAAGCTTTTCCTTGGCTTTAGTGCACTCGGATTAGGCTCCTCACTGCTTCCTAGGGCTTCCCACCATGGAAAAGGGCAGAAAAAATAACACCAAGGCCCGAGAAATTAGCGCAAAACCTGCTAATTACCCCTCAGTGACTGCATGCCACAGAACCATCTACAGAATAAACCTGCCAAGGCTGCTCCAAGCTGTCCTTCCAGGCACCTGGCACGGCATCTTCTTGCTGGAAAAGGATAAAAAAAACCTTAATTTATGGCCAGCCAGAAGGTTCAGGACGTGTGGCCAGGTCAGAATGTTCTGGATGCAGGGGAAGATGAGCGACCTGCTAATGAGGTCTGCTCTTCCTGCCGCAGCCAACGGGAACATCCTGATTCCTCAGATCCATTTGCAGAATTCATAAGGAGCTAAGGCCTCTCCTTTTCCCAAAAAACCATATTTATATGTATGTGGGTCAGCTCTGGTGGTTTTTAGCCGAGGATTATCAGCACCTATTTCTTCCCCCTGAATAAAAGCTACAAAGGGTGACGCAGGAGCAGAAGAATCAATGAAGACAGGAAAGACTGAAAATGCAACATTTGGACCTGTAACGTGAAGGTCAAACAGCACAATGGGCACAGCAGCACAATTATGTAACTTTCACAGAACTATTTTGCCAAGCTTCTCCAGAAATGGAGGAAGAATTGATTTGGAAATCCAATTTCATTTGGGATCATTTGCAGTGCCACGGGAAGAAGTTCATTGCACGCAGCAGCTCTTTCAGGCTCTGCAGCTTCAGCACCAAATTGGAAGTGATTTAAGCAGCTTCATCATTTCCTGGGTAATCAAGGAGCCACGAATCCCAGACACCCACGTTCGTCACCCCTGTGTGTCACAGCGAGGCGAGGACAGAACCTTCCCTCCCGTTCATTTACATCTCAAAGGAGCGGCAAGGCTGGAGAGCAGAGCGGGGTGGGATGAGTGTGACAGCTCAGGAACCTCTCCCTCCCCTATTACACATCGATTTCCAGATTTCCAGAGCTGGGAAGGGCAGGAGCAGCCTGGTGGAGGTGCCAAGGGGCTCCTGCAGCCGCAGCCTCCAGCAGGCAGAACTGAAACTGCCTCAAGTCAATCCTCACTGCTCCCTGACATCAAACAGCTGCTCATGGGACGAGTGTGACAGCTCAGCAACCCCTCCTTCCCCTCTCGCACACCCTGAGACACGGATTTCCAAAATTCAGAGCCAGGGAAGGGCAGGGGCAGCCTGGCGGAGGTACCAAGGGCTCCTGCAGCCGCAGCCTCCAGCAGGCAGAACTGAAACTGCCTCGAGTCAATCTTCGCTGCTCCCTGACATCAAACAGCTGCTAATTTTAGCTCTGCTGCTCTGCAACCCTACCTAGTTCCCATCCCACCCCCACAACTACATAATAGATCCTTCCCTCAGATAAGTAGGGTGTTGGAACATTGAGAGTTTTGTTGGTTTTTTTTTTTTTTTCCCCTCACCCACAGGCACTAGCAGAAAAATGAATTACAGATTTATTTTTAGTGGAGCCTTTGGCCCTTCTTTTCTCTGTAGGTTCCAGATTGCAGGTTCTGCAGCTCAGAACTATTCCAAGCAGCACAGCAGCACAAGCAACGCAGAAGGAACCACAAAAGAAGGAAAATCAGACGAGCAGAGTTTTACTCAGTATCCCATTTATGGGACATCAAGTGCAGCTACCAGCTTGTTTTTGTCCCTGCAACGCTCTTCTGGCATCAGATTTTCATTTTTCATCAAAGATCTAAAGTAGTTACCATCTCTGCTGGATCATGAGCTCCCCAAAACTCCTAAGAAGGAAGAGCAGGGCAGGCAGCACAGCCTGAGATGGAAGGGGAGGGAAAAGCTGCTGTGGTTTTTTGGCTTTCTGAGATTTAAAGCTCGAGGCCTGGCTGATTACAGTCCCTGAGGAGCTGTGAGACAACAGTGATGTCAGCCCGGAGGCAAAAGCTCTCTCTCACAATACCAGGTCACAATATAAAGATGAAAACAGCATTAAAACACAAAAATGACCAATTAAACCACGACACCAGACTGTGACGAGGCAAACTGCTGCTGTCATCTGTCCTGCCAGCATCCTCGGGGGCTGCAGCATCACTGCTGCCACCAGGACGCTGTGGCAGCACAGAAGGTCCTTGCAGGGTGCCACTGCCACTCTGTGATGTCACCCGGCCCCCCTGGCTGTCCCCATCTGTGCTGCAGAGTCCCGGGGCCACCGGGAGCCACATGGGGATGAGATCATTTGGGCAGGGTGAGGTGGCTGCTGCAGGAAATGCAGGGTGTGCTGAGAGGGAGCAGCAGTGCAGGAAATGCAGGGTGTGCTGTGAGGGAGCAGCACTGCAGGAAATGCAGGGCATGGTGTGGGGGAGCAGCAGTGCAGGAAATGCAGGGCGTGCTGAGAGGGAGCAGCAGTGCAGGAAATGCAGGGCATGGCGAGAGGGAGCAGCAGCGCAGGAAATGCAGGGTGTGCTGTGAGGGAGCAGCAGTGCAGGAAATGCAGGGCATGGTGTGGGGGAGCAGCAGTGCAGGAAATGCAGGGCATGGTGTGGGGGAGCAGCAGTGCAGGAAATGCAGGGCATGGGCTGGGGGAGCAGCATGGGGAGATCCAGGGGATGCAGCGGGGCCGTGGCACTGCAGAGCCGCTCCATCCCGGCGTTCCCAGCATCTCCAGCACACGCTTTGCTCTCCTGCCACTCCACCGAGCTATTATGCAACTCCAGGACAGCCCCAGAGGTCCCCTGATGTCCCAGCCAGTGGGATTTGGTGTGATCCCACAGCACAGGAGGGATGTGGGGCCTGAAATCTGGGCAAGGCAGGTCCTGTTCCTGAGGGCCAGGGCAGGCTGTGCTGCGGGCAGCTTTCTGTCCCTCCCTGGTACAGACAGACATCATGTGTCTCTCTGAGCATGGCCCTGGAGGAAATCTGGGTTAACCCCAGCAGTGCTGCTGCTGCACCGAGGACCTGAGGATTTGTTTGCAGCCCATGCACTGGATGCTTTTCCTTTGTATAAATCCCAACCCTATAAGCTCATTTTGTATCAAGGCTGTCCAGCCCACATTAAACACCCCAAGCAGGTTCAGAGAGCCCTGCATTCATTCTGTGCTCCTCCAATCCACCCAGCAGGGGCAAACACACAGATTTGGGCAAAGCAGGGCCTGAAATAACACCCCTACCTCACCCTCCTGTGCTGGATATTGCAGCACAACCAAATAAACAGAATATCCTAGGGGGAACAGAGTGACAGCTGCAGAGATCCAGAATGCTGTATAATTAAATAAGGGAAGCAATCAGAATATTTAATTTTGGGACTGGGATGAAGGGGGATGCTGAGGAGGCAGGGCTTGGGTAGCACCTGCCAGGTGATTCCAGGAGAGCTGGGGGGAACTGCTCGGGATCTTTATGGTGAACAAAGGGGCCCAGGAGTGCCCGGCGCCCGAGGAAGGGAGAGGGAAGAGCGGCACCTACTGCAGCCCGGCCAGCACTTCCCCCGGCGCTGTAAGCTGCTTATGCCGGTCCCCAGGAAGGCTCCGGAGCTCCCGCTCAGCCCCCAGCCCGCACAGGCACCGGGATGCTCCAGCGGGAGCTCCAGGAGCGCTGGGATGAACTGGGATGAGCTGGGAACGTCACAGGCGCGATGTCCCTGCCGGGTTTGCGGGGATGCAGCGGGGCCGTGGCACTGCAGAGCCGCTCCATCCCGGCGCTCCCAGCATCTCCAGCACACGCTTTGCTCTCCTGCCACTCCAGCGAGCTATTATGCAACTCCTCAGCCCAACTGCACAGCACAGAAGGCAGCGGATCACTGCGAGAGGGGCTTTTTTTTTCATCCAAAAAAAGAAAAAATCATGTAAAATTATCAAATGTTAATATCTGTATAATTTGTACAGCCTGTGTGACACACAGCCATGCACACACAGGGAAAATTCAAAGGCTCTCAGCGTAATTAAATAAAAGACAGAATTAGAGAAATTAGAAAAAGAGATGACCTATTGAGTCATCCCTGGCTCGGGTCTGTCCCCTGGGGCCCAGTACAAGATGCTTCCCAGTGCTATACTGTGGTGCTTTTATTTTTTACACAGAAAAAAAAAAAAAAAAAGAGATAAAATTGAAATAGCAACAATAAGTAAAATAACATGCAAAATAACTTTGCTGTTTTCTCACACTTTACAGGCGAGGATCTCAAAGCACCACATTCATCCTGATGCAAACTAGAATACTTGAGAAGGAGGCTGTTATTTCTATGATTACTTCCTTTTTCATTACAGAAAAAATAAAAGGATTAAGGAAAAGAAACAGGCCTTCCCATTGCCCTTGTCATCCAATTCAACCCAAATTACGAAGTCACATTCCTCTGTTAACCGTGGAACCGTTCCCATCTGATAAAGTTCTGGTTAAATCAATTTCATCATCATAATTCAAAGCCTATTTATTCCAACTAAGTGGTTTTGACATATTGGAAATTTAAAATAGTTTTGATATAGTCGGGATCCTATGTAAGCCTTTGGTGGTCAAGTTTATATTATATTTTATATATAGATATATAATTGTATCCTCTACTACATATATATATATATATATATATATATATATATATATATATGTATGTATATATATACGTAATAGAGAATACAATTATATATTATATATATGTAATTGTGCATATATATACAATTATATATATATTTACCTATCAAATACAAACTTGACCAACAAAATATATATATATATATTATATTATGTATATAAAAATATATATGTATTTACCTACTCCTGAAAAATACAAACTTGACCAACAAAATATCTTCCTGGGAACATTTCAGACACACACACACACACACACACAGAGAGTTTTGTAAATTGCCTTTCACCCACACAATGTTTTCTTTCACTGCCCACTTAGCCAAACCTGGTGAGTTTCTCCCCAAAACACCCCGGAACGATGAAAGAATTATGGAGCCCTCGGGTACCTTGCCGGCAGCTCCGGGCTCCCTGGAACTCTGCTCTCGATGTCCTTACAGCACCACGGCAGCGAGGAGCATCCCCAAAATCCGCTGCTTAGAGGACAAGCCGAGCAGGAGCCATTCCACGCACGCAGCATCCAAAACACTTTTTTATCCCCCCACCTTTCTTCGGCAGAACGCGCCCGCGGTTATTTCCCCGTGTGAGCCGGGTGAGGCGGCTCGGGTAGCGGAGCAGGGATGGGGGGGATGCGGCCGGAGCGCTCCGGGCATCGCAGCGGATGCGGAGCTGCCCGGGCAGCAGCGGCCCAGCGCCGCATCCATCACCGGAGCCTCTCCGGTGCCTCCCTCCCCGCACCCAGATGCCCCCGGCATTGCCGCAGCGGAACTTGCCGGATCTCATCCCTTTTTCCCCCATTTCGAGCAGAGAAAGGGAGACCACAGCATCAGCATCATCCCCCCCCACCCCAGCCCTTCTCCGCACCGCGCGCTTACCAGGCGAGCTTGAACCCTTTCATTAGTACAGCCACGATAATCCGCTGCCCGTGTCCTTGTCTGCCCACTGACAGCTCCAGAGGTGCCAGCACATATTGGAGCAGCCCCGGGCGGCGAGCGTCCCGCGGGGAGCGCCGAGCCCCATGCGCCGAGCCGGGGCACGGCCGCCCCCCGCGCCCCCGGAGCCGCGGCGAGGCGCGCAGGGCTCCGCGCAGCAGCAGCGACGGCAGCGGCGCCGGGGGCTGGGGCTGAGCCGCCCCGCTCGCTGCTGCTGCTGCTGCCGCTGCTGCTGAGCATGTGCAGCAGCCGCGGGACCGCAGCGGGCCATGGCACCCGCGGCACGGCCCGGCCCCGCTCCGCCGGCACTCGGCCCGCAGCCCCGCCCGGCCACGGGGTGCTGGGGACAGCGAGGGTCTGATGGGGACAGCCCCCGGACACGGCAGGGACAGCGGGGGTCCGCTGGTGACAGCCCCCAGGGACAGCGAGGGGCCGCTGGGGACAGCCCCCGGACACGGCAGGGACAGCGAGGGGCCGCTGGTGACAGCTCCCAGGGACAGCGGGGGTCCGCTGGTGACAGCCCCCAGGCACGGCAGGGACAGCGGGGGTCTGCTGGGGACAGCCCCCGGACACTGCAGGGACAGCGGGGGTCCGCTGGGGACAGCCCCCAGGGACAGCGAGGGGCCGCTGGTGACAGCCCCCAGACACGGCAGGGACAGCCCCCAGACACGGCAGGGACAGCGGGGGTCCGCTGGTGACAGCCCCCAGACACGGCAGGGACAGCCCCCAGGCACGGCAGGGACAGCGGGGGTCCGCTGGTGACAGCCCCCAGGCACGGCAGGGACAGCCCCCAGGCACGGCAGGGACAGCGCCCGGCAGAGCGGTTTGGACAGCCTTGCACGCTTGCAGGGATGGGGCACCCGCAGCTTCTCTGTTCTGGGGTCTCACGCCCCTCACAGTAAAGAATATTTCCGATTATCCAATCTAACCCTCCTCTCTGTCACTGTGAAGCCATCCCCCCTTTGCCCTGTCAGTCCATGCCCCCCCCAGTAAAGAATATTTCCTGTTATCTAACCTAAACCTCCTCTCCATCAGTGCGAAGCCACTCTGCACTCCGTGCCCCTCACAGTAAATATTTCCTATTATCCAACCCTCCTCTCAGTGCGAACCCATCCCCTCTGTCACTCCATGCCCCTCATAGTAAAGAATATTTCTGATTATCCAATCTAACCCTCCTCTCCATCAGTGTAAAGCCATCCCCCTGCACTCCATGCCCCTCACAGTAAATATTTCCTAATATCTAACCCTCCTGTCACTGTGAAGCCATCCCCCTTGCCCTATCACTCCAAGCCCCTCACAGTAAAGAATATTTCTGATTATCCAATCAAACCCTCCTCTCCATCAGTGTGAAACCATTGACCCTTGCCCTGTCACTCCATGCCCCTCACAGTAAACAATTCCCAATATCTAAACTTCCTCTCTGTCAGCATGAAGCCATCCACCCTGCACTCCATGCCCCTCACAGTAAAGAATATTTCTGATTATCCAATCTACCCCTCCTCTCTGTCACTGTGAAGCCATCCCCCTTGCCCTGTCACTGCATGATCTCATGAAGCCCCTCTCCCTCTCCCTTGCAGACTCCCCTCAGCCCTGGCCATGCTTCCCTACTTTGAAATCAGTTTCTGGGGCCAGCAAGCACAGGAGGGAGTTCTGAAGGCCCCTCACACACGCGGGTTGTGTTCCCTTGGCCTTTTTCCGCAGCAAGAGCTTGATTTGCTTTTCCCTTCCAGCACAAGGTGCTCTCCATGCAGGGGAGCTGCAGGAAGAGCCCCAGGGCTCTCCCCCTTCTGCCAGTGCTGCAATATTTGGTCATTGGTGCTTGGGGGGCATTTGCCAAACCCCCACTCCAATTCCTGACCATCCCAGAGCGGGGATGAGCTGATTTCTCATGCCAAAAAAAGAGAAATTCAGCCCTGCTGGGACATGTAACCTGAATTTCAATTTGCACCCATTTCTCCTTGTCCCTATCACCACAGCTCCTGACAAAGATCCCCTCTGCAGCTTCCTGAAGGGAAGAGAGGCAGCCCGCCCAAGGCTCACCTGAGGGCTGTGGAAACTAATGGGAAACAGAATTTCCTAATGGAAAACTGAATTTTCTAATGGAGAACTGAATTTCCTAATGGAAGACTGAATTTCTTAATGGAAATCCAAGCTTCCTAATGGAAAACTGAATTTCCAAATGGAGAACTGAATTTCCTGATGGAGAACTGAATTTCTTAATGGAAAACCAAAATTCCTAAGGAGAAGTGAATTTCCTAATGGAAAACTGAATTTCCTAATGGAAACCAAAATTCCTAAGGAAAAGTGAATTTCCAAATGGAAAACTGAATTTCCTAATGGAAAACAAAAATTCCTAAAGGAAAACTGGATTTCCGAATGGAAAACCGAATTTCCTAATGGAAGACTGAATTTCCTAATGGAAAACAAAGATTCCTAATGGAGAACTGAATTTCTAAAGCGAAAATCAAAACTGCTAATGGAAAACTGGATTTCCTAAAGACAAATTTCCTGATGGAAAACTGAATTTCCTAATGGAAAACCAAATTTTCTAATGGAAGCCCGAATTTCTAAATAGAGAACTGAATTTCCTAATGTAAAACTGAATTTCCTAATGGAAGACTGAATTTCCTAATGGAAACCTAATGGAAAATTTCCTAATGGAAAACCAAAATTCCTAATGGAGAACTGAATTTCTGAATGGAAGACTGAAAAGTGCCAAATATTGCATTTCCACCCCCATTTCCTGCAATGCACGTTGATTTTCCCTGGAATTCCTGTTTATCTCACGGGATCCGAGCACACTGCACACAGCAGGAGCTGGGGAGTGGGGCAGTGTATCTCAAATAATTTATAATTTCATTATTTATCCGTAAAGTTCTTCAAAAAGTGAAGCCTGGGGTGGACATCCACACTTTCATTCCACACAGCTCTGAAGGGGTTTGGTCCTGGGATAGGAAGAGTCTAGATTGTAAATCCTGCAGGAATTCAGCATTTTTAGGGGCGGCAGAGGAAAGACAGCAGGCAGCTGTGTGTGAATAAATATTCTACTCTCTTGAAGGGCTTTAAATGGTATTTTGTCAATTTTTTTTTTGCACTCACACCCCCATCCCCATGGCTGAGTGGACTGACATGAAAACCCTGATGTGTAAAATCACCACCCTTGTTCTGTTCACTGCTCAGGGGGTGCTTGGAGCAGTTCCAGAGCTCCGTCCTGGCTTGCAAATCTTTCTTTTGACATTTTCTGAGGGAACTCTGGGATTCTGGTACCCACATCCCCTCTGGAAAGGGACAAATGTGGTTCTTTGCTCTCCTACTCTGCCTGATAACAACAGAGATTTTTTTTTTTCTGGTTGTCCCAAACCCTGAAGAGACGAAGAGCAGCAAAGTTCCAGTTCTGAATTCAGCAGGAAATCACTTGGAGGGCTTGGATCATTCCATGGTGGGTGAAATGAAACAACACCTTGCGCTGAAGTTTGAGAAACTGGGGGAGTAACCCTGAAACGGGGAGAGCCCCAGGGCAGGTGGGGACACCCCAAATCCCTGCTTGGGAATTTGCTCCAACAACAACTTTGCAATTCATTTTTTGCTTATTTCTGGACAAAAAGCACTCATTCAACCATAAAGTCAGGCACAGGCCTTTCCCCGTGACAAACAGCATGGAAAAAAAACCTTCAAATCTCAGCCTGCATAATCCCAGACTCAGCCCTTCTTAGGTCCCACCTAGAGCAGCTTGGGCCAGGCTTTGGGCTGGGCTTTTCTCCAGGAGAAGCTCTGCAGCTGTGGCCTGCAGGTTGTCAAGGAGGGAGGCAAATCACAAATGCTGTAAAATGGGTCAGGAGACCTGCAAGCTTGGCAAATCTAGGACAGCCTAATGCTGCAGAGTCACATGTTTGCAAATCAAAGCTCAGGCAAGAAAGGTATTAAGAGATAAGCAGTCATGCACTTTTTTCCTTTTTTTTACTTTTTTTTTTTCATCCAAAAAATGTTTGGGGTGGGGAAATTATCAAAGGAAGGAGATGGCTGGGAAGGTGTTTGTTTAAATGTCTGGCTGGCCAAAATAATCCTCCCAGCAGGAGCCTTGGAGGGCCTGTGGTCAGGTATTCCCAACCCCAATCCCAAATTCTGGCTGATCCAGCTGTGTCAGAATGAACAAACCCTTCAATTTCCCCTTAATCCTCTGCATTTAACTATTCCAGTGAGGAAAAAAAAATTAAAAAAGGTATTAAAATGGAAATAAGGCAAGCTAAAAGCAGCTGTAGGTATCAGGAGGGATGGGCTATGCACAGCCACCTCCTCAGGGCTAAGAATACCTGTCAGTCACATGCAAGATGAATTCCAGATTAATTATCTACCTACTCCAGCCCACTAAAGGGGAAAATGGAAAAAAAAAACCCAGTCAGAGCTGTGGCTGGAGGGGTCCAAAGTCATTCCTGGCCCCTGTTTTGGAAAGGGAAGCTCTAAAAATCCCTGATTCTCACTGCTCTGTGCAACTGCAGGTTGTAATTCTGGAAATGGTTGTAAAAAGCATCATTGGTATATTGTCCTCATCTGTGTAAACGTCAATTTAAGTGGCAAATATCTTTCATGGTCGTGTTTTGCATTTAAAAGAGCTTTCCCAAGGCATTGGTATTTGGGTAAAAATTCTTTTTCCATAAGAAAAATTAAAAATAGGCATAAAAGGGTAAACATTGGGTTTCCTTAGAGTTTGTTTTGATGTTTTGTGAAAATAAACATAATAGCTGAGCTGAGCAGCAGCTCTGAAGGATGTGCAGGTGCCCTCACAGAGCCATAAACACCAATTTTCACCATTTTCACCTTTCCTACCGGATGTTAGACCAAAGGTTCATTTTCCCCTCCAGCCAAAAAGGCTGTAAATCCAATGATTTTATAAGAATCCCATTTGGATTATTGGGGGTGGGAATCTGATTTTTTTTTTTAATTAGATGCATCCTTTGCTCAGCACAAACAATAAATAATAATAAGACAAGTTCATGTGGTTGTGTTGTCCTGCCTCATCCCTGTCCTTTCTCCCAGGAAAAAATTCTCACAAACTTCAAAAAGAATTAAGATAATTTGGATCCTGGCCTGGTGCCAGTAACATTTGGAGTATTCCTGGTCCAGATGAAGAATTCCATTAATAAAAACTCCCTTGGGGTTCCAGCCCCAGTCAGGAGGAGGAAGTCAAGCAGCAGCACACACACAGACAAACACTAAAAACAGCAACAAAGCCAAAACCAGGCAGAACTTTCTCAAAACTGAAGGAAAACTTGGGAGATCAGGAGCAGAAGAAAAAATAAAAAGAGGGTTGGATAAAAAGACAGGATGTTTTCCTGACCTGTAAGCACAAACTATCATGGATTTTAAAAATTAGGTCGGGAATATACAAAACCAGAGTGAATTTTTTTTTCCTGGCCTCGTACTTGGATGAAAGAAATACTGATGGTGCTGTCAGGATAAAGCAGGGCTGGACATGGCCTCTGCAGAGGCAGGGCCATCTGCACCAAGGGACAGGCAGGCAGAAATAAAAAAGGCAATTTTTGCACAGGATATTGCCCAGGCAGGGCCTGGGGGGAAGCTGGAAGCACAGAGGCAACCACAGAAAGTAAAAGTTGAATATTTAGCACTGTTTTATTCACACACAGCTGGTTTGTCCTTCTCTGAGCAATCCCAGCCAAGTGCAGCCTCCTGAAAGCCAAGGAAATCAGCTCTAAAAACCTCTGAGATGCTGCAAAAAGGAAATCAGCTCTAAAAACCTCTGTGACGCTGTAAAAAGGAAATCAGCTCTAAAAACCTCTGTGATGCTGCAAAAAGGCACCTTGGCTGCCTCCACTCAGCACCCCCTCCCAGCTCAGGACAGGACACATTTCCCCCAGCATGGAACGAGCAAATCAGCTGAAATATCTCTCACAACTGCCTAAAATCCAGAGGATTTCCACGAATGTGTTTGCAGGGCAGAGAAGCAGAACCTTGCAGTGCCAGGGGTGAAAGGAGCTCACTGATTTTCCAATCTCCATTTCACCTGCAAAGTGACCCCTGCTTGCTCAACAAGCTCCACACTGACCTGATTTTTTTTCCTCCTCCTTCTCCAAGAGTTTAATTTGCTTTTCCCAGGCACTCAGCAAGGAGCAGGGATGGAGCAATGCAGGGGTTTCCCTTTTGGCAGGCCAAGCACAGCTGGAGGTGACACAGCCCCGTGTCCCTGTCCCACAGCAGCTCTGAAAAGCCCCAAGATGAGGATGAATAATGGATAAAAACTGAATTTCTCCCTTTCTTTTTGTGGGGACACACCATTCTCTGGCATGGCAGGAAATGCCAGCTCTTGAGCCAGCCTGTGTGGTATTTCCTTCCTCCCACAGGATGAAGGAGGAATTGAGAATCTCACTTCATGTTCTTAGAAGGCAACATTATTATATTATATTATATTATATTATATTATATTATATTATATTATATTATATTATATTATATTATATTATAT
>JAWMQZ010000095.1:4022053-4035078 GCA_035584835.1 Tangara arthus
TGTATGAATATGCAACAGGCTGTTGCTTTTAAGGGTTAATCCTCTGTTAACGTGGGTCCTTTTTTGGGTTTATTTTGGTCCGTAACTCTTTGTTTTTATTGTCTCGCATTGTCCTAATCCAAATTGTCCAAATTTTTATTACTCTAATTTTATTTTTAGAACCATTTTATTACTATTAAACTTTTTTAAAATTCTAAAAACAAGCGATTGGCGTTTTTCCCATGCTCCTGTGGGCTGTTTGCTCTGCGGTGGGAGAGCCCAGGGCTGATCCCTGCACTCTGCCAGCCCAAGGCTCAGCACCGTGACCAAACCGGGCTTTTCCACCTGGGCTAGGGAGGGAAAAATTCCATTTGCAAACACCCTGTTTGCCATGGCGGAGGGGGTAGATCTGCAGCCTGCTGCAGGTGAAGAAAGAAGGTGCCAGGCTGGTTTTGTTGTGCTAATGCCACCTAAGCCACCGCTTCACCTTCCTTCCAGTCACTGCTTGGGAAAATCACCCAAAAATCCCTTGGGGATGAATGAGCAGGAAATTGTCAGCATGGCAACACTTGTAAATGAGAAATGTACAAGGAAACTTAGCTCTTTCTTGCCTGAAACTCATTCACCATCAATAAATGCAAATTAAGTTCCTCAGCTGAAGGATTGGATCCTTCATCCTCTGAAGTTCTGACCACAACTTCAATATTCTGACACTTCAGCACGTGCCTCATGCATTGTCTTTCCCATTTTGTGTGCTGCACCTGAATCCCTGCTTGCACCACCACTATGTGAAAATCAGAAATATTTCCTAAACCAGGAGATGGTTTTCAATGTTAACTTGCTGAGAGGGATTATCAGATCCTCAATGGCACCCATTGATGAAAGTTCTTTAAAAATTAATAAGCTGACAGACTGACCTTGCTAAAGGGACCTGATGAAAGAAAAAAATATCAGATAATCCGAGTGGATATTCAAAGCTCTGCCCTGTAAACACTCAAGCACCACAACAGGCAGTGAGTCAGGGTGGTTTGGTGGGTGCAGAAATGTTAAAGGTTTTTCTTTTTCTGGAAGTGCAGCACATCCTTTAAAAACAACCCCACAGATCACCAGCTCAGGAGCTGCAAACAGTGGAAGAAAACTTGGCCCAAACTAAGCCAGCCTAAGGATTTATGAAGTTGTCATTTCTTGGAGAAATCTTTAAAGTGTCTTGTGTGTTTGGGGCCTTCAGGAAAGGCAGATTGTTGAAGGAAGAGTTAATTCACTGCATGTAGATTGTTAAAGAGTTAATGCCAGTGCATATAGATTGTAAAGGAAGAGTTAATTCCAGTGAAGGTAGATTGTTAAAGAAGAATTAATTCCAGTGCATGTAGATTGTAAAGGAAGAGTTAATTCCAGTGCATGTAGATTGTTAAAGAAGAATTAATTCCAGTGCAGGTAGATTGTTAAAGAAAAGTTAATTCCAGTGCATTTAGATTGTTAAAGAAGAGTTCATTCCAGTGCAGGTAGATTGTAAAGGAAGAGTTAATTCCAGTGCAGGTCAATTGTTAAAGAAGAGTTAATTCCCCTGCATGTGGGGTGCCCTGCAGAGGGTTACATAAGGCGCCGCTTTATCTCCTGTGGCCACACAATTACAATGCCTGGGCATTCATTGCCTGTGCTGACAGGCTCTTGGAGGCCTTTGGGAATGATTTGTGTCCTTTCCAGCCAAAGGACTGTGTGACTTTCAGGTCTGGAAAGCTGCCAAGGGCTGAGCCCAGCCACCTTGACACACAGACCCACTGGGCTGCTGGGCATCTCCCTCTCGTCCCCTCTTTGTCCCAGAACTGAACTAAGGATCTCAAGGGAAGTCTCAGTGGTAGGAATGAGCATCACCCAAAAATACTGGCAGGGTTTGGCATCGTTACTCCCACACCTGTGGAAATCAGAAATATTTCCTAAACCAAGAGATGGTTTTCAATGTTAACTTGCTGAGAGGGTGTCACGGTTTGATGCTGGTGCAATGCCAGCGCCCCCATGAAAATATATGTTCCCTGGTGTCTGCTGTGAGGTGTGACCAGCAATAGAGCAAAGCAATCCCAAAAAACCCACTTAATTTTCAAACCAGGACACTGGGATTATCAGCTCCTCAATGGCATGCATTCATGGATGAAAGTTCTTATAAATTAATAAACTACAGCAGGGAGGACACTCCTCTCTCTCAGGTCTCCTCAGGACACCTCAGCGAGGTTAAACCTTCTCACCCACTGGCTCTGTGTCCACGAGCAAGGACAGAGCCTTGTCCTGCCATTCCCAAACAGCTCCCAGGCCTTTTCCTCTTTTCCTCCCACACCTGTGAAAATCAGAAATACTTCCTAAACCAAGAGGTGGTTTTCAATGTTAACTCGCTGAGAGGGATTATCAGCTCCTCAATGGCACGCATCCATTGATGAAAGTCCTTTAAAAATAAGCTACACCAGAGAGGTCACTCCTCTCTCTCAGGTATTTTCAGGACACCTCAGCGAGGTTAAATCTTCTCACCCACTGGTTCTGTGTCACCTGTGTCACTCTGACCACGAGCAAGGACAGAGCCTCGCCCTGCCATTCCCAAACAGCTCCCGGGCCTTTTCCTCCCATCCCTGTGAAAATCAGAAATATTTCCTAAACCAAGAGATGGTTTTCAATGTTAACTTGCTAAGAGGGATTATCAGCTCCCCAATGGCACGCATTCATTGATGAAAGTCTTTTAAAAATTAATAAACTACAGCAGAGAGGTCACTCCTCTCTCTCAGGTCAGGACACCTCAGTGAGGTTAAACCTTCTCACCCACTGGCTCAGTGTCACCTGGAGGACCACGAGCAAGGACAGAGCTTTGCCCTGCCATTGGCCTTTTCCTCTGGCACCAGCACATCCAACCAACACCATTCCACACTCCAGCCAACAGGCGAGGACAAAGCGCGGGAGGAGCCACATCCAGGGCAACAACAGACCCTTCCAGGCTATTCTGGGCAGCACCACCTCGGCATGAGGGAGGGGAGCGGGCAGAGGACCTACCTGCTCTCACTGCACTCCTTCTTCTCTCGGACGCGCAGCCACTTCCGAAGGAGGAAGCGCTTGCGGCGCGGGGAGGCACTGGGAGTGGAGCAGTTGGACCAGGGGGTGTCCTCGTCACTGGACGGGGTGATCGCAATGGACGGGAGCTGCAGGTATTCCTTGCTGGAGGAAGGAGACTCCTGGTACCTGCCGGCCTCCAGGCTCTGCTCCTGCACGTTCTTCATCCTCCTCATCTTGAAGCGCTTCCTGCGCAGGGTCGGGGTGGACGAGCTGGACCAGGCGCAGCCGCCCTCCAGCACCTGCTGCTCGGGGACCCGCAGCGCCGGGAGCTGCAGCGTCTCTGTCATGTTGGCAGCTGGCATCAGACGCCCTTTCCTCCTTCTGCTCCCACCCCCAGGCACTCGGAGCTCTGATCTCGGCGTAAACCACGCCACAAAGCCACAACTCGCCTTCCTCCTTCCTCCTCCTCCTCCTCCTGCTGCTGCCCTCCCTGTCAAGCAGGAAACCTCATGTTCTTCACGTGCTCTCACGGAGCGCGCTGGGAGGGGACGCCCGGGACACACACATGTCACAAGTTTCGAGTTTCTTTTCTCCTTCTCTGCTCTACAAAAAGTCCCTCCCCTGTCCTGCCCGCTCTCTCTCCAAGCAGGTCCAGCCCTGCCACAAGGCTTGGCCGCGTTTCAGCGCCCTCCCCAGCCCCCTTTGCCTTCTGCTGGCTCAGGGGAAGGAAAAATCTCCCGGGGCTGCTCGGGGAAAACTCGGCTGCGCTTTCTTCTCGAGAGACGAGGCAAGCATGGAGAGGAGCGGCGTGGAGCTGTGGGGAGGGCAGAGAGAGAAACAGAGGGAGGGGAGGAACAAGGCTCGATAAAAATCCGGGAAAAAAAAGAGCGGCAGGAGCAGCTTGTGCTGTTTGTGCAGCGGCGGCTGAGACACACGCGGGCAGCTGGCGCAAGCGGAACCGCGCTCCTAATCCCGACACACACACGGGGTTTGTGTTACCGCCGCTGCCGCAAACCCGCCGGGGGAAAGAGGGAAGGAGAGGGAAGAGCCTCCCGGAGGAGCCAACTGGGCTGGGTTGTCCCTTTTGTCCCTTTTTGCCCCACCTTCTTCCTCAGCCAGCCCACCCCGAGAGGGGGGCAGGGGGGAGCTTGGACTTTCAGCCTTCTTTCACAATAATTTCTATTTTTTTTCCTTTTTTATTTTTGTTTGTTTTAGGGGTTTTTTTTTTTGTTATTTATTTGGGTTTTTTGTTGTTCTTTGTTTCTGGTGAGGTTTTTTTTTTTGGTGGGTTTTTGGTGGTTTTCTTTGGGTTTTTTGGTTTTGGTTTTTTTTGTTTTTGTTGTTGTTTTGTTTTTTGTTTGGTTTCTTGTTTGATTTTTTTGTTTGGGTTTTTGATTTTTTTTTTATTTTTATTGTTTGTTTAGGTTTTTGATTTTTTTGATTTTTTTGGTCCCCATTGACTGCTCGCAGAGAGGCCGAAGGAAGAGGGGGATTGAGGAACAGCCAAAAAAGCAGCAGCAGCAGCAGGTGGCAGCAGAACTGGACGGGCTTTTAGCTCAGTTTCACACGGGTGAAAGCTGATTTAAAAGAGTTCTCTGGGGTGATGCTGCTTCCAAAATGCCCGTGGGGGATGGAAGGGGCAGAAAGGCTCAGACAGCGCGCAGGGACAGCCACGCGTGCAGAACGGGACAAAGGCGCTGCGGGGGAAACTCTCCGGCATCCACAGCCCAAGGGAGCTGCAGCAGGGTCAGACACCCCGAGCAGCAGCCAAAGGACGCGGCTTGCAAAATTCCGGTGACGAAATCAAATCAGGAAAAATGTCGTGACATGATTCTCCATCAGTATCCTCTGAGTTTCGCTGACTGATCCTGCATGAGGCCCTGTTTTCATGTTAAAAATAAAATAAGATATAAAATTAAATCCTCTAAGGCAGTGACTAAAACTCAGCTGCGTGAATTTCAAGCGTGTTCTCTCTCTCAAAAAAAAAAAAAAAAATCAGCACAAAAACATCCCTAAATCAACCTGACACAGCTTCAGTTTTCATCGTTCAACAGCCTGAACCTTTAAAAATATTAGCTTCAGGTTAGAAAATATTTGTCAACCCAAATCCAAATAGTTATTCTTGCACGGACTGCCTCGGTTTTGTTTGAAAATAAACTTCACAGGAACTCTGAACATCAGAAACTGCCATCTAGGACAGAGCCAATGTGTCAGGAAAGGAAAATTTACAGCAGCAGGAACAAGGGGAAGGAAACATTTCAATCAAATGACAGAGCAGTTTAAATGCTCAAGTGCTATATTTAATTTCTGCACTGTCCTTTTTGCTCCGCTCATTCTGTAAGTTAATAGCTTGACAGCTCTTCAGATGGATTTCTGGAGAATCTGTCACCTTGGTATCCATGCACCAGGTGCACACACACAAACAGAATGCCTTCCACAAACACCCACTCAAAAAGGGAAACTCAGATAAATGTGGTTTCTTGTTTTCTTTTTATGTCCAAGAAACAAAAATCTACAGTTCAGACAAAATGCCAGTATTTCAAATATTGCCATTTTGTCTGAATGGGTAGCTTGGCATCTTCTCTGATCCCTTTTCTCCCACATCTTGCCATGATTTCTACCTTGTCACCGCACTGAAGCATTCCTGGCTACCTCATAATGCCAAAAATTACATTTCACCTTCTTCCCATGGCTCTGGCAGCCAAACCCCCGCAGCATCACTGCTGAATTTTAACCAGGAGAATGTGAACCTTCCCAGAGCCCCCTCCGTGCTCCGGGGGAGGGCAGGAGCAGCCCTCGGGAGGTTGTCATGAAGGTTTGATCCGTGCATTAATGAGTTTGATCTCCCCATCGGCTGCACAAGAGCCTCGTTTAATTGCAGCAACAAGTACAAACAGGGGTCAAAGCTCAGGCTCTGGTGTGATCCTTCAGCACAGTGGGCGTTGCAAACCCTCAGCGTGCCCACAGCAATTGTCTAATTAATCCACAGGAGACTCATCCACGCTGCCCTGGCCCAGAGCAGCTCTGGTAACCCGAGGAAAAGCTGGCGCTGTCACCAGGCTGATTTTTCACCCTGATCCCCACCGAACTCCAGCGCAGCTCCCTTGGATTGAATTCCTTTTCCCACCTCCTTTGCACATGAAATAATTCTGTGCCCAGGGAGTTCTTCTCACCAGCACTGCCCCTTTAACTCCAAGCACGGCAGGGATTAGTGCCCAACCCTCATTTGCATTCCCAGCACATTTTTATCCCAGAGGGGATGCCGGGCACCTGCCTGATCCCATGGGAAAAGAGAGAAGCTCTGCCGTGGAGCCAGCTCCAACACCTGACCCAGAGTGAGAGATTCCAGCCTATTTCTGTCCCAGCACCCTCTCCCAAGCCTCGGTCAGTGACTATTCCTGCAGTTTAATCATCCAGCTAATGAGGGGTTTATTCCAGAAATAATGGAATATTTGGAATGAATGCTTGTCGATGCTCCAGGTTGATCAACAGCTATTCCTCCTCCTCAGATATTCTGGGTGCTCCAGGGCCCTCAGGAAAGGGCTTGCAAATGAAGCAATTAGGAGAGAAAAATCCTGTAAAAATATGAAAATCCCTTCCCTGAAGGAAGAGCATGAGCCCAGATTCTTTGCAGACCTTTCCACAAGGGCTTTCCCGTGGGTTCAAGGGATAGCAGAATGGGAGATGATACAGAGGAGGAGCTGGCACTGAGAGTACACAGTGAAAAACCAATTTTACTAATTAAAAGCAGTTATTTTCAAGCACAGGAAATACATTACAGCTCCTTCAGAAGTTGAACTGAGTCACTCAGACCACATCTGGCTCTGCCAGGCCAGGCAGGGAGAGTGGAGCACTCCCAGCCTGGGAAGAACTCAAGCAGAATTCCCCTTTTTCCCATAGTTCAGCATCATTTTTAAATTATTTCCCTCCCTGTCACACAGCTGAGAGTGGCAGGTTCTGCATGAGGAACCTGCAGCTCAGGCATGACCCTGCTCAGTCAAAATTCTCATTTTCCAAAGTTCAAAAACATGCAGGGAGTTTTTTTGTTTGTTGGTTTGTTGGGTTTGGGTATTTGTTTGGGGTTTGTTGGTTTGGGTTTTTTTTGTGGGGTTTTTTTTCTGTGTTTTGTTTGTTTGTTTGGGTTTTTTATTGTTGATGGTGGTGGTGGTTGGGGGATGTTTTTCTGAAAATTCTGGAGTAATTTTGTGATTTTTAAATAAAAACCTGATACATTTACCCACATTTACTTTCACATTCAAACCTCCTTCTGCAGGAACACGTGCTGTATTTGGAGCTGGATCTCAGGCAGGGACTTCAGCCCCATTTTGCTCTTTGCACATTAAATTAGATGAGTTCTGTTACAATTTGAGAACCTGCTGCAAGCGACTCGTGTTGAATAAATTCTGATTTCAGTGCCCTCCAGCTCTGCCCCTCAGAGGGTGCCCCCCTGCCAGCAGTTGCTATCCTGTTGCAGACATCTTTTATGAAAAATCCTTTTCTTAGGATTTTTCCTCCTGAGAAGCTGAGAGGCCTCAGGAACGAAATGTAAACAATGGTTATCTGCTGCTGTGGGATGCAACAGGTGCATCTGGGATTGGTCTCATGTGGTTGTTGCTAATTAATGGCCAATCACAGTCAGTTGTGCGGACTGTCTCAGTTACAAGCTTTTGTTATGATTCCTTTTCTATTCTTAGCCAGCTTTCTGATGAAATCCTTTCTTCTATTCTTTTAGTATAGTTTTAATAAAATAGATATCATAAAATAATAAGTCAAGCCTTCTGGAACATGGAGTCAGATCCTCGCCTCTTCCCTCAACGTGAGACCCCTGTGAGCACGGTCACACTGTCCCCTGAGCAGGCACAGCCCTTTGCTTTGGGCTGGGTGACACCTGATCCCTGCCCTGTTCCGAGGCAGATGACGCAAAATTCACAGGCAGGAAATACCAACAGCAGTCTGGGACCAAGAGAGGTTCACACATTCCTCTTCCCCATTCCTCAGGTCCAACTGAGGCTCATGCTTGCCTCAATTTTTCCCTCCTCAGTGGGAAAATCAGCTTTGGATAAATTGTATCAGTTCTTTCTGGTATAGAACTCGAATTTATCTGGGTTTTGGCCTCTGAATTAAAAGCAGGTGTGCACATCCCAGTGCCCACAAGTGCCAAGTGCATCACAGGAGGGCACCCATCCCAAAAATTTGGGAGTAGCAGCTCTCAGCTCCTGCTGGGATCACAGCCTTGCCACCCCTAAACTTTGTGGGTCACAATTTGTGTCCAATCTTTGCTCTGAGATCCACATCTCGATGAATATTTATTCCACCACATACTGGTCCCTGCCTGTTTTAACAATACTTCAAAAGATGGAAAGAAAGACCTTTCTCAGGGGTTAATTTATAGAGATATTCCATATTTATAAGGCATTAATTAGAGATTAATATCTCTTTGTGCCTTCCCTTTCACAAGAAACAATTCCCATGTCAGCCACAGCCACTGAAGACTCCCAGCCACGAATTGTTGCTAACAGAGCACCACCTTGAGCAGGCACTTCAGCTCTGCCCTCATGCACAGCAGCAGCCCCCAGCTGCCTCAGACACCCCCCAGGATTCCAGGAGCTGTCGGATGTGATTCCAGCAGCTCAGCACACGGAGCATCTCCCCAGCATCAGGGCAGAACTTTCACAGTTCATTTCTTCAGGCGCTGTTCTCTCTCCGAATTCAAGGGGACAGTGGAGCCAAAGATAGCAAACCATCCAAATTAAATCAGTGTCAGTGATAATCCATCAGCAGACAGCAGCAGGGCACAGGTTTCAGAACCTGTTTGACACTCCGAGTTCTCTTTACATTTTAGGAGTGGAGGGAATGATTTGGCACTGCCTGTTCACTCTGATCAAGGGAAGCTCATTCCTCCTCCTAAATCTAATGATGGTATCAAGGATTAATTAAACTCAGTCCATCACAGGTTTAATTAAACTCAGTCCATCACAGGACAAAGGGTGATCCATCAGAGTGGGTTTCCATTGGAGCCTGGGATTTGGTCTGAGGTGTGTGAAGGAATTCCATGGAATTCCTCCCCTGCACAGCACTGACCTGAGGATCACAGCACACCATGGAGCACAGGAGGACGAGCCTGGGAGTGCAAAAGGGCCCTGAACATTGAATTTCTCCTCTCCAGGTAAAATCCCTGCTCCTCCAGCCCAGCCCAGCCCAGGCAGGAACAGCCAGCTCGGGGTGTTTTCCTCCATTCAGTGCCTGGACCAAACAAATACTTCCCAAATTAAAGAAGATGGAAGGTTTTGTTACAGAACACCCTCCAGGACAGGGATTGAGGCTCTCATAAGATCAGTAATTTCTCATTCAGGGGAGATTCAGGGAATTATTTGTACAAAGAGCAGCCGGCCTGGAAAGGCCTCCCTGATCAGCGCAGCTGAGAGTGGAATTTCAATCCCTGCATCCCATAAACAGGAGTAATGTGGATCTGCTCCCCATCCCAGCCTTGTTTCAGCTCAGAACAAAACCCAGCAGGTGCTTCAGCAGTGCTGGATTGTCCCTTTGGGATGGCCTGGCTCCAATTTACATCTGTGTCTGGCCAGAGCTGGGACTTGTTCCTGGCTGTGCCTGCCCTGCTGCTGCCCTGGCTGCTCCAGGAAATGCAGATCCAGGAAATGCAGATCCTGGAAATTCAGATCCAGGAAATGCAGATCCAGGGAACCCAAATCCAGGAAACACAGAGCCAGGGAACCCAGATCCAGGAAATTCAGATCCAGGAAATTCAAATCCAGGAAATGCAGATCCAGGAAACACAGAGCTAGGGAACCCAGATCCAGGAAATTCAGATCCAGGAAATTCAAATCCAGGAAATTCAGATTCAGGAAATGCAGATCTAGGAAATTCAGATCCTGGAAACCTAGATCCAGGAAATGCAGATCCAGGAAACCCAGATCCAGAAAACCCAGATCCAGGAA
The DNA here is from genome assembly GCA_035584835.1 of Tangara arthus. NCBI lineage: Eukaryota > Metazoa > Chordata > Aves > Passeriformes > Thraupidae > Tangara > Tangara arthus. The sequence goes on from JAWMQZ010000095.1 coordinate 4,032,019, forward strand.
ATGCAGATCCAGGGAACCCAGATCCAGGAAATTCAGATCCAGGAAATGCAGATCCAGGAAATCTAGATCTAGGAAATTCAGATCCTGGAAACCCAGATCCAGGAAATTCAGATCCAGAAAATCTAGATCTAGGAAATTCAGATCCTGGAAACCCAGATCCAGGAAATTCAAATCCAGGAAATGCAGATCCAGAAAATCTAGATCTAGGAAATTCAGATCCTGGAAACCTAGATCCAGGAAATTCAGATCCAGGAAACCCAGGGCTCTACAGCTGAGCCTGAAGAGAAGAAATCACTGCTCCCTCTGGGTCATGGTTTTCTACCAACTGCATGGTTGGCAGTTCAGTGTTCTGGAGTGTTTCTCCTTTCTGCCTTATGTTTAAGACAAAAACAACCCTGAAAGGAGTGGCATCGTCTTCCTCTGTCAAATTTCAAGAGAAGAACAAATCTTTGTTCAAAAATATTTATTGATTGGACAATTTCAAGAACACGTCTTTGTCCTACAGAAACACCAGGGAAGGGAATGTCTGCCAGGGAAAGATTTCAGTTTCATTCTGCACGAGGCCAAAGGGAAACATCAAAACTATCTCTGAACTCCTCAGGCAGAGAGACAGAAAAGGTTCTTTCCTCTGATGGGTAAACTCACTTTATACTAAATAGATATGAATTTATAAATACAATAAATACAATTCCTGTCCATCACCTCAACTGCAGCAAAGCCTGTGCCTCCAATCAGGCAAATGCCTGAGGACAGCTGTTCAGTGCTCCTCTCCATCTCCCAAGATCCATTAAAAAAATACTTTGTGGACAACTGAAAACCCTTCTCCTGCAGCTGCCTGTGCCATTCACACCCCTAATCCTGCACTTGTGGTGTGGAATGGAACCATCCAAGGGCAGCTGCCATCCCCAGCAGCCACTCAGTGCTCACATCTCACAGGGCACACACAGATCTCTGTCAGTGTGTAGGACGTGCCCCAAAACGTGTTTGATGCATGAAATATGAAAATATGAAAATATGAAATGATGAAATTCTGAAAGTATGAAATTATGAAATTTATGAAATTAAGAAATTTTAACATTATGAAACTATGAAACTATGAAATTATGAAATATTATGAGAAAACTCATCCCCATGGTTCTGGTTTGTATAAAAATATATATCTTTTTATAACGTTTTATGTTATAAAACATACCAGTCTATGTAAGGCATTCCCTCACCTGCAGCATCTATTTAGAGATAATTAATAATAATCCCCAGCCAGGCTGAGTGTGGAAAAGTGGAAAAGCTCTGTCACAAAGTAAATCCCACATTTATTGCCTGCAGTCAGAATTCGCTGAACTGAATTCCTGGGGCAGGAATTTCAACCTGAGTGTGCACCTGCAGGTGTGAAACACCAGATAAACACAGTAAATATTCTGAACATCCTAAAAACAGCCGCAGCTATTGCCCAAACAATCACCTCCCTCCTGGCTGCATCTCCCCAGCAGAGATTTTCCTTTGTTTTCCTTTGCCAAGGATGCCCGGGGTGGGTTCCCCTGCTGGCACAGGTTGTAAATAAACTCAATAAACACACAGAGCTTCAGTGCCAGAGCCTCTCTGACCCAGATCCCAGCAGCTGCTGAGGGTGGTGTTTCGTACAATGGAATAGCTTGGAGCTGTCAGGTTGTGTCACCAGAAATCTGCTTTTATTTCCCATAAAAATTATCATTTTATGTGGGGAAAACAAGGTCAAACTCTGCAGGGAATCTCAATCAAGGCCAGAGTCAGGGGCTCTGGGGTTCCAAGTATCCCCAGAGCTACAAACTCCGCTAACAACCATCACCTAAAAGAATTTTCTTTTCCCATTTTCTTCCCTTTCAACACACAGGTAGCAACAGGTAATGCTTCTCCAGCTGTTTGGGGTTTTAAATCACATTAAACCATAGTGATTCCTATTTTTATACACCAAGATTTGTGCCCAGAAATGATGTTTTGTTTGAGTAGCACCAAGAGGTTTTACCTGTCAGGGAACACCACACGTCACCTGCCCTGCCCTGTAAATAATCTCAGCAATTCAGGTTTGTAACCAGTGCAATTTCTGAGGAGAACTACCCCAAAATAGCTTTATTTTTCCTTAAAGCCAGGCAGATGAGGCATGGTTATACTCTCGCTGAGAGCCTGGATATCAGAGTTCCTACATTTTACTCCTTTGTCCTCCAGAGAAAGCCATTTCATATTTTATCTCAATTTCCTTCCAGATAACACTGAGATTAAGCACCGCCTGATGTACTGGAACTGTGCAAGTTTAATTGAAGAAAGAACATGAAGCACGTGGTGATCTCAAATCTCTCAGAATGTTCAGTCCAGGAGATTTCCAGAGTTCTGGGAGCTGAACATTCCACGTCCTGTCACCAACCTCAGTGCAAAACCAGCACCCATTTAAGGTGGGAAACAGAAAATAAAGAATTCCTTATTGCTTCTCCTGCCTGCTCAGAGCTCAGGCAGACGCTGGGATCCAGCTGCTTGTGAGCTAGAGAATCTGTTTTGCTGGAAATGAATAATTCATGTGTCTGACAATCTCCCTGCCCTTTTTTTTCTTTATTAAATTTGGGTGGGGGGTGCCACCAGTGTTTGCTGAGCTCTAATTCTCAGAATTCTCCAATTCTGTCATACACACGATGGCGATTTCTCTCCTACCCTGTCTGAGCCATAACTCAATTTGCAGGCAACAGGAAAATATTCTCAAGTTCAACATCAATCTGGCTACTTCAATATTGCACCTCTGCTGCTTTTGTCTCTTCTTTTTTTTTTATTTATATTTTTTATTTATAGCTCCTACCAAATTTCATGGCACTGCTGTGTGTTTATTCTGATTTCCAGGCATGGGAAAGTTCTCAAAATAAACAAATTTCTGCTCAAATTCCATCTTAAACCAAGGGCCATAACAAATGCAAGGTGATGCTAATTTATGTGACACTGTGTGAAGAGAGGAAAAGCTGATAATCTCAGAAATAATCCAAATTAGCCACATTTGAACTTGTCTTATTTAAGAGTTTATTGTGTTGGGGTTTTTTATTTTTA
>JAWMQZ010000095.1:4073539-4087265 GCA_035584835.1 Tangara arthus
CTGAGACGGGGGAGGGGAGACGAGGGGAGGGCTCGGGGAGGCGCAGCGCCCGTCTTACCTCGCTGGGGGGCGGCCTAGGGCGGTGCCGGGGCATAGCGGGTGCTGCAGTGCCCGGGGGTGGAGAACGGCCGCGTGTGGGATCCGGAGGGGACGGCTCCAAGTGGGGGTCGGTGTCTCACGGGGCTGCGGCTGTGCTGGCACACGCGGCCCGCCCGGCGGGGACTCCATTTCCCGGCAGCCCTTGGACACGCCCCGCCGCCGTCGTCACGTTGCGCGGGCGGCGCGGGGCACGCTGGGAGTTGGAGTCTCTCGTCGCGTGGTGCGGGGGACGCCAAGCGGCGGAGGCGGGGAGTGCAGCCGGTGTGCGCGGCTGGGCCCACGTGGGATAACGGGGCTGCAGTTCCGGGATCATCCGGAGCTCGGAGCGGGTCAGGCGGGAAGAGATCCGGTTACAACCCCTTGAAAAGGGACACAATCCACTAGAACAAGCTGCTCCCAGCCTCACCTGCCTGCCCTTAAACATAAAAAAAAAAAAATTCCACAATTTTTCTGTGTAAGCTATATCAGCTTAACTTTTAACTAGAATATTTTTCGTTTTATTTCAGCCCTATCTAGCCTGCCCTTGGACATTATAAAAAAGAAATTACCACGATTTCTTTAGTCAAGCTTCATTTTCACTTTTAACTGAGTTATTCTTATTTTTCCTTTTTTTTTTTTTTTTCAGACAAGATGTCGAAGGGACCAGCTGTCGGGATTGATCTTGGCACCACCTATTCCTGTGTTGGAGTGTTCCAGCATGGCAAGGTGGAGATCATTGCCAACGACCAGGGCAACCGCACCACGCCGAGCTACGTGGCCTTCACAGACACAGAGAGGCTCATCGGTGATGCTGCCAAGAACCAGGTGGCCATGAACCCAACCAACACAGTCTTTGGTAAGGCTGCAGGATTGGCACATTAGTTAATGATTAAAGAGGTTTTTCCTGAAAAAATAATATTTCTTGGATTAAATTTTTTTTTTTTAGTGAATTACTATTAGGGGTATAGCTTTTTCATAGGACTTGCATACTTGAATTATTTCTGGCCAGAATAAATAAAGTTCTGATACTAAGAGCTAAAATTTATTAGAGGCAGGAAAAGTGTTTTCCCTGCAGTAGGTTTTTCAGGGTAGTCAGTTTTAAGTAATCCTAACTAGTTGTTTCAACCTGGTTTATGGCTCAGCATTTGCAGTATTTTAGAGGTAACAGCACTGAATTTATTTCAGGTAAAAGAAGTGAAATTTAGTGTTTGCATCTGAGTCTAAAACAGTAATAATGTTAGGGATGGTGATCAAGGATTTTGTGCATTTTTAACCAGAATTTTAGGTTTTAAATTAAAAATTACTGATTAGTAATAATACTAGAGTTATTAATATATTCAAATGGTGTTTTCCAGATGCAAAGCGGTTGATTGGGCGCAGGTTCGATGACTCTGTGGTGCAGTCTGACATGAAGCACTGGCCCTTCACTGTGGTGAACGATGCTGGCAGACCCAAGGTGCAGGTCGAGTACAAAGGCGAGACCAAGAGTTTCTACCCAGAAGAAATCTCTTCCATGGTTTTAACCAAAATGAAGGAAATTGCAGAGGCCTATCTTGGAAAGGTGAGTCTGGGGCTGAAGTGGAACACAATCAGCAGTTGTGTGTGAGGACTGCCACCCCTGACTGAGCTGTTTGTGTGTTTGCAGACTGTTACCAATGCTGTAGTGACTGTCCCAGCCTATTTCAACGACTCCCAGCGCCAGGCCACCAAAGATGCTGGAACCATTGCAGGGCTCAACGTCCTGAGAATCATCAACGAGCCCACAGCAGCTGCCATTGCCTATGGGCTGGACAAGAAGGTATGGAGGGGTCATGTCACTGATGTATTTTGTAACAAATCGTTTTGCTAAGATATTTTCTCTTTAAAAAGCTGAGCAGCTTCAGAAAGGATATGTAAATAATTATCTGCTGCTGTGGAATGAAACAGGTGCATCTTTGGTCTAGTGGTTGTTTTTAATTAATGGCCAATCACAGTTCAGCTGTCTTGGAGCAGAACAGCACAGCAGCCTGTACTCTGGACAGGGTGGAGTGTGCTTTGCACCCCTGAGTGGGAATTACACTGGGGAGACTTTCTGGTCACCCACAAGATTTTATTATAACTTCTTTTTATTCCTTGCTAGCCTTCTGATAAAATCCTTTATTTATAATTTTATTTTAATATAAAATAATAAAACATACATTTTATTATATGTGTTATATATTTAAAATATATCATAAAATAACAAATATATAATAAAGTATCTTATATAATAAAATAAATCAGCTTTCTGAAACATGGAGTCAAGATTCTTTTCCCTCATTCTGGGATCTCTGAGCACTGCCATAGGGGTCACTGTGTCTGGCCAGTGAGGAAGGTGTTTCAGTAGGAATTGAGTACTGAAAGTGTTTTTGAATGTTTTCTGCAGGTCGGTGCTGAGAGAAATGTTCTCATCTTCGACCTGGGCGGCGGCACCTTCGATGTGTCCATCCTGACCATCGAAGATGGCATCTTCGAGGTGAAATCCACAGCAGGGGACACCCACCTGGGCGGGGAGGACTTTGACAACCGCATGGTGAACCACTTCATCGCCGAGTTCAAGCGCAAGCACAAGAAGGACATCAGCGAGAACAAGCGCGCCGTGCGCCGCCTGCGCACCGCCTGCGAGCGCGCCAAGCGCACCCTGTCCTCCTCCACCCAGGCCAGCATCGAGATCGACTCCCTCTACGAGGGCATCGACTTCTACACCTCCATCACCAGGGCTCGCTTCGAGGAGCTCAACGCCGACCTGTTCCGGGGCACGCTGGACCCCGTGGAGAAGGCGCTGAGGGACGCCAAGCTGGACAAGTCTCAGATCCACGACATCGTGCTCGTGGGGGGCTCCACGCGCATCCCCAAGATCCAGAAGCTGCTGCAGGACTTCTTCAACGGCAAAGAGCTCAACAAGAGCATCAACCCTGATGAGGCTGTGGCGTATGGGGCAGGTAAGTGATCGCTCACTGTGTAACTCTTCATGGTGTAGGCCCTTGGTTTTCCACCTCCATCCTGTAGGAATTCCCCTTGGACTTGCAATGATGAATCAGATTCCAAAGCCATTCGTAGTTTCCACCAGAGGTCGAAAGGCTTGTGATGGTACAAGTACCTTCCTTGGATGTCTGAGCGAGCCCTGTGTTACTAGCACAGCTCCCAGGGGCTGTTTTGCAGGGGTTTTACTGCACCCCTGTGTTCTCAGCACAGCTCCCAGGGGATGTTTTGCAGGGGTTTTACTGCAGCTGTGTTCTCAGCACAGCTCGCAGGGGATGTTTTGCAGGGGTTTTAATGCTGCGTTTCTCTCTTTCCCCTCAGCTGTGCAGGCTGCCATCCTGTCTGGAGACAAGTCTGAGAACGTTCAGGACCTGCTGCTGCTGGATGTGACTCCCCTGTCCCTGGGTATTGAGACAGCTGGAGGGGTCATGACAGTCCTGATCAAGCGCAACACCACCATCCCCACCAAGCAGACCCAGACCTTCACAACTTACTCTGACAACCAGCCCGGGGTGCTGATCCAGGTGAGCAGAGAACTCTAGGATAATAACAGTACACTGTCAGTGCTTTCACTGGTTAGTATTTCAAGTAATTTTACGCCAGAGTTGTTAAATTCCTGTAATTTGTAAATTCTTGGTTGCTGTGATGAAAGTGACTCCAAAGCCATTCGTAGTTTCCACCAGAAGTCGAAAGACTTGTGTTGGTCCAAGTACCTTCCTTGGATGTCTGAGCGACCACATCCATTCAGGACAATAATTAATTACCCATTATGACCTTAATTACATAATGTGGTGCTTTTTCTCTTTAGGTGTATGAAGGAGAACGTGCTATGACTAAGGACAACAACTTGCTGGGCAAGTTTGAGCTGACTGGCATTCCCCCTGCTCCCAGAGGGGTCCCTCAGATCGAGGTCACCTTTGACATCGATGCCAATGGCATCCTGAACGTGTCTGCTGTGGACAAGAGCACTGGCAAGGAGAACAAGATCACCATCACAAATGACAAGGGTAAGGATCTGCTGTCCTGAGGGTGGGAGAGCACCCATTAAAAATGGATTTGTCAAGCTCTGCTTGCTGTTTTAGTCAGAATTGGCTGTAATCAGATTTGTATCTGTGTGAGCCTTTTTTTATTTTGTATTATTTAATGATTTATGAAGAAGGCATCATCTGGGTTTCTTCTGCCTCCCAAAATCTGAATTGTGTGATGTTTGGGAATTTAAGATCATTCCCTAAAAAAGGACAACCCATACTCAGGATTTGTGTTGTCTGCAGGCCGGCTGAGCAAGGAGGACATTGAGAGGATGGTGCAGGAGGCAGAGAAGTACAAGGCAGAGGATGAGAAGCAGAGGGATAAGGTGTCCTCCAAGAACTCCCTGGAGTCCTATGCCTTCAACATGAAAGCCACCGTGGAAGATGAGAAGCTCCAGGGCAAGATCTCTGACGATGACAAGCAGAAAATCCTGGACAAATGCAATGAGATCATCAACTGGCTGGACAAGAACCAGGTTTGTCAGATTGCCTGTTTAGTTCTACAGGGGCAGTTGAGGCTGGAGGAGGTGAGCGCTGGTTGCTGTGATGAAAGAGATTCCAAAGCCATTCGTAGTTTCCACCAGAAGTCGAAAGACTGGTGTTGGTCCAAGTACCTTCCTTGGATGTCTGAGCGACCACAGCTGGGCAGCACAGAGAGTTCCCAATCCCTCCTGTTCCCTGGCTGTGCCTGCCAGGGTTATGTTGTTCTGGAGCAATGCAAGATGCCAAACCAAGCAGGAATAATTGTGCCTCTAATATGAGTCTGGCTTGGTGCTGGGGCTAGGCCCTGGCCCAGATTGGGGTGGGGGGCTAAAACCCTGCCCAGATTGTTGAAATGTGTAACCCAGGTAGTTGTTAGTTGTGCTTCCCTCCTGGGCTGTGCCCGTGAGCAGAAGCAGCTGAGCTCTTGTTGAGCAGAAGCAGCTGAGCTCTCGTTTCTCTTGCAGACGGCCGAGAAGGAGGAGTTTGAGCACCAGCAGAAGGAGCTGGAGAAGGTTTGCAACCCCATCATCACCAAGCTGTACCAGAGCGCAGGAGGGATGCCCGGTGGGATGCCCGGAGGATTCCCCGGGGGTGGAGCTCCTCCCTCCGGGGGAGCCTCCTCTGGCCCGACCATCGAGGAGGTGGACTAAGGACGCTGGGAAATGCATTCCACTAGCAGTTAGTGTTGGAGGAGACCCCCAGCTCTGGGGGTTGGAGTGAAGGACCCAATCCTGTAGGCACATCTGGGTTTATTTTGCCAGATTAATAACTCCGTAACTGAGCTGCTGTAAAAAAAAGAAAAGAGGAAAAAAAAAATTAAAAACGGAACAAAACCATTTTTTTTTCTGGGCATTTTAAATACTTGAAAGTGTGCGCAGGTGGGAGATGAAAACCATTGCACTTTACAGTACTGTAAATGAGTGGGAATGCAATTCATGTCCTAAAGAATAAAAACTATTTAATGGGCATCACACTGTCTCTGCCTTCACTTGTTTGTACCAGCTGACCAGTGGAAATAAGGGGGGAAAAAAAACCCTAAATACAGGTAATTTGTGCTGAACTGAGCATGATCCAGGTGGGTATTGCAGTGGGAAAAGGGGTTTGGAACCAGGTACTGTTTGAGCATATAGGGTCTGGGTGGATTTTTAAAAGGGATTACTGTCCTGTGGCAGAATATCTCGGAATTAACTAGGTTGGAAAAGACCTTTGAGATCAAGTCCAACCTATAAATTGCATCCTGCAAGTACAGAAATACTGGATAATTAGCTTTTCTTTAAGGAATTACTGAAGTATCACAATTTGTTGAGTGAGTCTGAGGTGACTGGAGGCAGAGAATTTGCTGGCCGGGGAGAAGGATTGGGGTGATGTTTTCAGCAATACCTGGCTTAAAATGATAGTTATTGAAAAAAAACTTACTCATAATAATTTATTAATATATGTTATGCAAATAATATTTTATGCAAAATTTTAAATAATATTTTATGGCAAAACTTCACTGCTCTATGTATAAATGTTTATATAGTACCAGTGGAGGAGCAGTTAATTTGGAGCTAAAATCAGAAAATTCTTAGAGCAGTACCAGTTGGGAGGAACTTTGGGAGACATGATCCAGTCTGGGGCTGAAAAATATTTTGTGTTAAAAACTCTCTGAAATGGCCCATGTGGGGCGGTGCAGTGATTCCCCTTGAGCCATTCCTGAGTCCTGCCCCTGGATCCCAGCAGAAATCCTCCCCTCAAACCCTGATCCCTCAAGTTCCAAGTGTTTTCCTTCATTTTTGGGTTGTGCCAGAGCTGCGTGGCACCTGAGCATGGTAGGTTGATGTGAAAATTTAATGGGGAAAATTAAAACTTTCAAAGCAATCATGGAATTCTTGCCCAGCTTCAGGGTTCAGTCTTTCCTAGGCAAGCTCAGATCCAGAATATTCCAGTGTCCCCAGCGTCCCCTTCCTTCTCTTTCTTCAGCTCCATGAGCCCCCACCCTGCTCTGGGACATCCCTGGGCTGATTTGGAGTCAAAACCACCCCTGAGTGCTCATCCCTATTTTATCCCAAACACCTCTGGAGAAATCCCCCTGTCCCAGCCCAATCCAGGTGACTTTGGCCTGGGACAGAATGGCAGGGCTGTCAGCTGTGAGAACACCCTAATAATAACCAGGGAATAAGGAAAAATTACTTATTCACACAAAACTGAGAAGGAAATTAGAGGATTTAAATACATTTTAATTTGGGGGCACTGCTGGTGCTGGGCCACCAGATAGCAGCACCTGCCCATGGAATGACAGACATCCCTTTTTTTTTTTGGGACATCACTTTTTTGGGTCCCTTTTTTTGGTTGTCCCTCTGTGTTTGGATTAAAACACCCCAAATTATTTATGGTGTTTAATATAATCCAGAGCAGCACCTCCCATTAATTGTGTGCAAGGTTTTTTGTTGCCTTGAGGGCCACGAAATTGGGTTTGGAAAGTGATGGTGGTTTAGGGTATTTAGTGGGTCAGGGTATTTACCATTTTAGGGTGTTTAGTGGGTGAAGGGAGTTCCTGGGAGCTGTCAGAGCTCTGGTTCAAACCCACAGCCTGGTGGGGCTCAGGGAGGAGGGTTCAGAGGGTGAATCCCACAAGTGCCCAGGTCTGGGACATGTGGGGCTCAGAGGGGACAGCAGGAGCTGCTGCAGGGCCCTACAGCCACAGCAGCACCTGAACCAGGGCAGCAGGTGAACAAATGAGTGAAAACAATATCGAATTTAGGGGATTTTTGCATTGATCACAATAAGGAAATATCCCCCCAAAAAAGGAAACCTAAAAAAACGGGGGAAAAAAAAGAAAGAATAAAAAAGCCCTTCAGGAGAGGTGAGAGCTGGATGTAAGGAAGGGCATGGACTGAAATTGTGGTTGGAGATTTTCATTATAGGAGGAATTTAAAGGTGAAATGCAGCTGAGGCAGGACTGCCCGAGCCTTGCTTTCCTGTCTGTTTTTGCATCCCATGAAGGACTCCGGGGCTGTTGTGTTCAGCTGAAATCTGCAGCCTGTGCTCTGCTGAAATTCTGCATTGCTCAGGATGCCTCCCAGACCCAAGGTGGCACCAGTGCCAACTCGGGCTGCTTTGACAGTGCCAAGTGTCCCCTGTAATCTGTCATGAGGTACCTGGGCTGGTGAGTTTTGTTTCCCTGGGAAAAGGGCCGTTGTTGGTGTTCGGGGCCTGTGGGCCGGAGTGGTCATCTGGCTCCTGAATTTCCACACTGTGCAGGATGCTTCCAGGAGCAGTCAGTGCCCAGGTGCCTGAGACAAGCCCAGATCTGTGGGTTTGAGCCAAGGCAGTCGTGAGTCAGGGCCTGGGGTGCCTCAGGTGGGGTTGGGGTCTCAGGGATTGCACAGGAAGGGCTTGTTGTGAGCCACAGCAGAAAATAACTGAAATAAAGTGTTTTTCTGGACACAGGCACATGTTCCATGTATTTTTGGGGATTATTCAGCATTTAAAGGCATCATGGCACCTAATCCTGGCACCTGGGTGCCAGGTGTGCCTTTATTCCTAATCCTGTACCTAACAAGGTGTGGGTTTATTCCTAATCCTGTACCTTTGAAGGAGTGGGTTTACACCTAGTTCTGTACCTAACAAGGCCTGGGTTTATACTTGATCCTGTACCTAACAAGGCCTGGGTTTATTCCTAATCCTGTACCTAACAAGGTGTGGGTTTATTACTGTTCCTGTACCTAACGAGGCATTGGTTTATTCCTAATCCTGTACGTAACAAAGCGTGGGGTTTACCTAATCCTGCTCCTAACAAGGAATGGATTTATTCCTTATCCTGCACCTAACAAGGCTTGGGTTTATACCTAATCCTGTACCTAACAAGTTGTGGGTTTATATCTAATCCTGTACCTAACAAGGCTTGGGTTTATACCTAATCCTGTACCTAACAAAGCCTGGGTTTATACTTAATCCTGTACCTAACAAGGCCCGGGTTTATACCTAATCCTGTACCTAAAAAGGTGTGGGTTTACACCTTGTCCTGGTACCTTATAAGGCCTGGGTTTATTCCTGCTCCTGTACCTAACAAGGCATGGGTTTTACCTAATCCTGCACCTAACAACGAATGGATTTATTCCTTATCCTGTACCTAACAAAGTCTGGGGTTATTCCTGTTCCTGTACCTAACAAAGTCTGGGTTTATTGCAGTTCCTGTACCTAACAAAGTCTGGGTTTATTCCTAATCCTGTACTTAACAAAGTCTGGGTTTATTCCCACCGTTCTTTTGCCAGCACACACAGGCACTCAGCACCCTCCTCCTCCTCCTCCCTGCTCTTCCTCCACTCCCCCTCATCGCCACCATCCCCTCCCTGCAGGTTTCCCACCAGTGCCTGCCTCTCTTCCCAGGAATGATTTCCCACCGGGCAGCGGGGCTGATTTCACTCATCAAACCTCCCTGCAATCCTCCCACATGAAATGTTTGCCCGGCCCCGCAAAGCACACCGAGTGTTAACGTGTCACAAGCTGCCTGCAGACAGCATTAGGCTGTAATTTGAAAGTGAGTGAAGTGATAATGCCACGCTCCCTGCTTTTGTGAGCCTGCATTAATGCAGCTCTGCCAGCACCAGGCATCGACTGCCACTAATAGTGTGAGGGAGGGTGGCAAAATTGGGGCTGATGCAGGAAATAAAGGGTATTGACCAGCCCACTGCAGTGCCACAGCGGCCTTTAATCTATTACTGCCCTTGATGGGGGTGTTTTAATGCAGCTTTAGTGTCAATCACATTTGCAGTCCCCACTCTGCCTGCTGCGAGCTGGGCTCAGGCTGTGCCTCAGAGCTCATAGGTATTGATTGTGGCCAGGCTCAGGGCTCTGGGTTATAATTATTTCATTAAACCATTTAATGGTTATCAAATATGAACCCCTCTCCTGTTCCATTTAGGAATTATTGCAATTGTTAATCCATGTCAAGCTTATTTTAGTGAAATTGGCTGACGCTCCTGAGTGCTCGCTGTGCCCTTCCCTGTGGATTGATCCCAGGAGAGCCCCTCTCCCGTGGCTCTCACTGGGATTTGGGCGTGGATCCCAGTGATCCTGCATTAAAGATCATCCCAAATAAGAACAGGGACAGCCTGGTCCCCTCTCAGAGCTGATTTTTGGTGGGGTCACAGTGGAGGAGATGCTGGGGCTCTTTCCTTACACCAGAACCTGGAGGAGCAGACTGGAGCCAGGGCAGGTTTAGGTTGGATTTTGGGAAAGGTTCTTCCCCCAGAGGTGCTGGCGCTGCCCAGGCTCCCCAGGGAAGGGGCACGGCTCCGAGGCTGCCAGAGCTGCAGGGATGCCTGGATTTTGTGGGGTTGTTCTGGTGTCTGTGCATGGCCAGAGGGTTGGACTCAACCCTTGTGGGTCCCTCCCGATTTAGGATATTTTATGACTCTTTTGGAACCCATTCTGCGCCTCAGTTTCCAATGGAAGTGCACTTTCTTCACTCTTTTGGGGTTTAGGGATGAAAAGGGCAAATCATGACCAAAATCCTCCTCTTTTTCAGCCAGGCTGTTCATACCTGTAGAGGAGGGAGAAAATTCCCCTTCCCAAGTGTTCTTGAACCCTTTATGAGAACACAAACAATTCTGTCGTTGTTCCCTTGGAACCAGAGCACAGCTCATCCCAGCTGGTCCCGGATGGCTGGGGCAGCTTTCAGAGCACAGGCTGCTGCTGCTGCAGGAGCTTTTCCCTCTTCCCAAGGTGTTTTATTCTCCACATGAGCACCTTGAACTGGGAATCTGGGGGCTCCTCTCAGTTCCTCACCCTCCAGAAGTTCAAGAGTTGCTCCTGGCACGATCTCTGTGGGATTTGGGCTTGGTTTTTTCTGTTAAAGTGAATTGTGAGTTCCTCTCCATCTCACTTTTCCTCCTCATTAAGTCAGGGTTTAATTCCTGGAACTGGGAAATCCCAGAGGAGCTGTGGGGGTCCCAAGGACTCTCATCAACTGCCCCAGGGCACCCTCCTGCCCTTTCTCCCATCCCAAACAACAGAGAGGGATAAAAACTGGATGAGCCCAGGTGTGGGGAGCCTTTGGAATGCATTTGTATTCCAGATCCATTGGAGCCTGTATTCCTTGGCACCTTTTCATGAAAGCCCAGGATGCTCTGGAAGAAGCTATATCTTAATTTGAACAAAGTGATTCCAGTTTCTGTGGGCAGGCAGTGCAGTTCCTGCAGAGTCCTTTATCAGTATTCTGCGCTGCCTCCTGGCAGCTGCTCATTTGCTGTTGCCTCAACCTGTGCTGACCTCATTTTCTCTCACAGAGCAGTGAAGGATTTGGTAAAAATTAGTTCTATTAGTGGCTCCCGATCCAGCCAGTTTATTTGTGATATGACAAATATTTCAGCCATTAGGATCTTTCCGTCTCTTAGCAGCTTAAATGCACTCACTTATATTCCAAATCACTGCTTAATTTAAAAGCTTATTTGTGCAGATTGGCTCAGGCAGGGAAAAAACCTGCGGAACACTCACCCCTCCAAAGAGGGATGTGGGATTGGATCCCCACTCCATAACTTCACAGAGCCTCTAATCGCTGTGAGCACGCCAGGAGCACAGCAACTCCATGGAGGGAGGGTGGGAACACAGCAATTCCATGGAGGAACAGTGGGAACACAGTAATTCCATGGAGAGAGGGTGGGAACACAGCAATTCCATGGAGGAACAGTGGGAACACAGCAATTCCATGGAGGAAGAGTAGGAACACAGCAAATCCATGGAGGAACAGTAGGAACACAGCAATTCCATGGAGGAAGAGTAGGAACACAGCAAATCCATGGAGGAACAGTAGGAACACAGCAATTCCGTGGAGGAAGAGTGGGAGCACAGCAATTCCATGGAGAGAGGGTGGGAACACAACAATTCCATGGAGGGAGAGTAGGAACGCAGCAATTCCAGGGAGAGAGGGTAGGAACACAGCAATTCCATGGAGGAACAGTAGGAACGCAGCAATTCCATGGAGGGAGAGTAGGAACACAGCAATTCCATGGAGGAACAGTAGGAATACAGCAATTCCATGGAGGAACAGTAGGAATACAGCAATTCCATGGAGGAACAGTAGGAACACAGCAACTCCATGGAGGGAGAGTAGGAACACAGCAATTCCATGGAGGAAGAGTGGGAACACAGCAACTCCATGGAGGGAGAGTAGGAACACAGCAATTCCATGGAGGAAGAGTAGGAACACAGCAATTCCATGGAGGGAGGGTGGCAGGAGCCATGGATGGATGCTGCTGCCTCCCCTGCTGGCTGTGCCTCAGTTTCCCCTCCTGATGCCTTGGGAAGGAGGCTGGACAGAATTAAAGAACAAAACAGATATTTATTAAAAGACCTCTGTGGGAACCCAGGGCACTGGGAATATTTCTGTGTCTGCTCTGGGGTGCCCTGACCCCTAGGGTAGCACTGACTGTGACCCTCATCCATGGAGAAAGTTTCCTAAAAACTTCAAGATAGACTGGAACCCACAAAAGTGTGAAATAGATTATAGAGAGCAGTGTAGGTGTATCACTGGGTGGGAAATTGAGGTTTTGGGATTTTTAGTATGTTGTGGATGGAAACAAGATGGAGGGCACAGGGTGCTGTCCTGGGTTTCTTCTTTATGCTGCTTCTTCCTCCTTCTCCATGGGTTTGGGTGGCATTTTGTAATTGGGCAGAAAAGTCAGTTCTTAATTGGATAGTTTAGTCTTCAAAGACCTTGGAACCAGAGATTGTTGGCCATTTTGTGCCTTCTAATGAAAGGCTGCAGAACTCACAGTAGTGAGACTGTTTCACTGATAAGAAATAATAAACACCTGAGTGTGAACATGAACTACTGTCCCAAGTGCCTTCAATCCAGACCCAGAGAAATGGATACACCTCCATACTAAAAACCCAAAACTCCAAGTTTTTCACCCTGTGATAAACGACACCACTGTCTATTTCACATACAATTCATCCCAAAGCCCTGGCAGCTTTCCCCATGGATGAAGGTTAAAAGCAGTGTTCTCCTGGGGGTCAGGACACCTCAGCACAGGTAGAGAAATATTCCCTGTTCCCTGGGCTCCAACAAGGCAGAGTCACTCTGAGATTTCTGCCATAATTCACTTTTTCTCCATCCTTCCTTCGGGATTTGGGAGATCCAGAGCAGCCTCTTGGCTGATGGGAGGTTGGGTGGCAAGAAGCATAAAGATGTGTCTGCTGCCATCAAAAAGTGTTCAGCCAGTCTCCAGAGAGCAGAAGGAAAATCAGGAGGAGATTGGGAGCCCTGGGGGGCAGAACTTGTGGCAGGCAGGGCCAGCAGCTCGTCCCTTGCTTTGACTGCTAAAGGTTGTGGCAGCAGCAGGTCTGCCAGCCTGGAACAACCCCAATTATTTCCAGTGCTGTGGCAAATGATGGACCTTCCAAGGAAGGATCCGTGCCAAACCATCTTTTCATAGCTACAGGGGATGCAGCAAATGTGGAAGGATGAATTCTTTCTGCTGGTATTACCCAGACTTGTGTTCCTGCTGCAGCTGTGCCCTGCTAGGCTTTGTTACATAAGCACAGCCAGTGCTTTCCCAGAGGCTGAATTTCTCTTTTTATAGGAAAAAAAAGGTTGAATTTCCCTTTTTATAGAAAAAAACCCAGGCAGATGCACTCCCCAGGCTGAGCAGGGGGGAAATGAAGCTCTATCACATCAGTGTAGGGAGAATCTGCATTACCTTGGCAATTTTCTGTCACAGGCTCCAGCCCTTCCAACCTCCCTCAACAGATCTGAGTTTATTTATCTGAACTGGAAAAGGGAATGAGCTTTGCTGCATTTTGCTCTGCAAAAAACTGGGGGGCAGGAGAAGCTTTGAATAAAAACAATCCACAGGGCCCGACCCAGCCACTGAAAAATAAGGAGGGATTTTGAAGCAGGTGATGTTAAATGTGGATCTATACAGATCTTGTCCCCCAAAACAATTTGTAGAAGCATCTTGATTTTTAATCAGCTTCTAAAGGCAGGGTAGTGCTGATGCTTTGTGAAGGCTGGCCTGGAGCAGAGGCTGGGCAGAGTTACAGAATAAAGCAGGGATTTATCAAAAGGCTTCCATGGATGCACCTTGGGCAGCACAAGAGCCCAGCCAGGGCTGCACCCAAGATGAACCAAAATGGTCACAAAATGAACCCAA
>JAWMQZ010000095.1:4093497-4122864 GCA_035584835.1 Tangara arthus
GAGAGGAGAGGAGAGGAGAGGAGAGGAGAGGAGAGGAGAGGAGAGGAGAGGAGAGGAGAGGAGAGGAGAGGAGAGTTTTTTGGTTTTGGATTTTTTTTTTTAAATTATTTTTCCTGGGCAAAAAGAGGGAGAGGAGTTGAGTTTTTCCCCCAGTCCTGGAGGACTCCTCCCGCTTTCCTGCATCGGGGTAGCTGATCCATACTCTGCGGGAAAGGATCTGTGTATAAATATATATATATTAAAATATAAAAAAACACGTGTAAGGCTATGATACGGGATATAAATACAAATATAACGCATGAAATGGAGGCAGAACCGCGGATATATTTAATTTACACAATTACACGCTGCTGGGGTGTGCGAGCTCTGCCCGTGCGCGGGCGCTCAGCGCCACACAAAGCGCGGCTGTGGCTCCAGCGGGCACAAACCGCTCCCGCGGGGTTCCCTGCGGGCACGGGGGGCTCTCCGGCCGCCCCCTCCCCAGTTTTGGCCGCTGCTGAAGGAGCCCCCGCTGTCCCCGGCCCGGGGCTGTGCCCGGCGCTGGCACCGCCGCGCAACTCGCGAGCCGCGCACTCATTAAAGCCCCGCGCTCGCCGTTTCTATTCTTTCCCGGCTTTTTCCTCATCTATTTACCATTTACCAGCTCATCCATATGGAAGGCATGGCTCGCACTTGCCGGAGAACTGTACTTTTAGGACTAATTGATTCGGGTAATTAATTTGTTCTACCTGCTGGATCAGATGGAAGCGCCGTCCGTGTGCCCAAGGATTAGCACTTGTCTTTCTAACATCTTTCTTAATTATCTAATAGCATGGGTTGTGCGAATTCTGCCTCTATTAGAACACTTTTACTATTAACGGGAGTGATTGGAATTGTGATGACAACTCGATTTCGACAAATTAGAGCTTAAAATCAGGAGATGAAGGAGAAGCGCCTTCTTTTAATTTCCCTGAGTTTAACATCAATAATTAGAGCAATTTTCCGAGATGCGAACCGAAATTATCTCGGCTATGATGTGGTGTATCACCCTCATTTGAGCAAATTGACTCCGGGGAAATGAATGGCGCAGATTAGAGGGGTGAGGAAAGGCAAAAAAAAAAAAAAAAAAAAAAAAAAGAAAAACAGAGGAAAG
Organism: Tangara arthus; assembly: GCA_035584835.1. Taxonomy (NCBI): domain Eukaryota; kingdom Metazoa; phylum Chordata; class Aves; order Passeriformes; family Thraupidae; genus Tangara; species Tangara arthus. Next base: position 4,094,630 of record JAWMQZ010000095.1, read on the forward strand.
ACCCAAAAAAAAAAAAAAAAAGACAGAGAGGGGAGAAGGGATGGAAACAAGGGATGGGAATAAAACCGTGGTGGGATGAGAGCTGAGAGGGACGGGAGAAGCTGCGTACGCGGGGACAGGTCGGGAGCGCAGCGTGGGAAAGAAGCGCTGCTTTATTTTCCCCCAAGTTTTGTTCTTTATTTATTTATTTTTTAAAAAGGGAGGGGAAAAAAAAAAAAAAAAAAATAGGAGATTCCCCCCCCGTGTTTGGGGGAACGCTGGGAGCGGGGCTGAGCGCGCTGGTGCGCAGCGCTGCGCGGGGGAGGCTGCGGCTCCCGCCGGCTCCTCGCCCCCTCGTCGCCCCCTCGTCGCCCCCGGGGTGCTCTGGGTGGCCCCGCAGGCCCGGCCCCCCCCGCTCGCCATTGGCTCAGCGCGCATCCCCCTTCCCAGCGCACCTCAAAGGCGCGCAGCGCCCCGCGCATCCCCGACGCGCCCGCCTCGCCTCCCCCGGCTCCGCCAGCTTATTTCTGCTTGGGGGATTCATTTTTTTTTATTATTATCGTTGTTTATTTTGACTGCGGATTTTAAAAAAAATCATTTTTATTTCTTTATTTCCATCATCATTTTTATTCCTCCCCTGCCGGCTCGGGGGTGCAGCCGGCCGGCCCCTGTCTCTGCTCCCGCAGCTCGGCGCGGCTCCGTCCCTTGCCCGCTGCCCGAGGGGGGCCATGAACCTCAACTTCACCTCGCCCGTGCTCCCGGTGTCCACGGGCCGGCCCACCTCCTTCTTCATCGAGGACATCCTGCTGCACAAGCCCAAACCGCTGCGGGAGGTGCCCGCCGAGCACTTCCCCGGCTCGCTGGCCTCCCGCGTGCCCCTCTTGGACTATGGGTACCCCCTGATGCCCACCCCGACCCTGCTGGCGCCTCACCCGCACCCCGCCCTGCACAAGCCGGAGCATCACCACCACCACCCCTACTTCCTCACCGCCTCGGGTAAGTGCGGCTGCACCTGCCGGCTCGGGGCGTCCAGGTGGGGACTCGGGTGGGGACAAGGGTGAAAGAGCCGCTCTGGGGTGGCCAGGAATCTTTTACATCCCTCGCCATCCCCCGGGGCAGGAGCCGCTCACCCCGGGGCAGCCACTTCGTTAGCGGATGCCCAAAACCTTGAGGTTTTCCCTCTCTTTGCCTTCAGTTTTATTATTTTCTTTTTTAAAAACGCTTTTATTTTATAAAACCTCTCCTTTTCCTCTCGTTGTCCAAGCGGGTTTGGTTTTCCAGCTCCAGCGGCCCCGCTGTGGCCGCGCCGCTCCTCTCCCGCTCCCGGCTCTGCCCGTGCCCGGCCCGTTCCTTGCTCTGCAGGGACAAAACCTCCAAAGTTTCCCAAGCCGTGTGCCAGCGGGGCTGTCAAGGATCGCTTCCCCCTCCCCAGTCTTTTCCAGGGTTCCCCCTGTTTTTTCCGTGCCCATTTCGTTGTGGTTTCCCCGCCGGGAGGGTTCAGGTGCCCGCGCCAGCCTCGAGTCCCCTCCGGTGGCAGCGCTACCCGGGCTCCCTTCACCTTCCCGGGGTGGGCTCTTGGAAAATCCCCCCGTTTTCATCATAACAAAACCCCAAACCCGAACCGATCAATCGACCTCAGAAACGAAACAAACGAAAAAAACACAAAAAATTCAAAGAGGCAGAGGGAGAGCCCTCCCCGAGCCGCGGCAGGAAAAGCCCGACATTCCTGGGGGTTTTCCCGGTCCCCTCTCCCTGGCCGACCGCAGCCGGGTCTCTGCCGTGTGTCCCCCCAGGAATGCCGGTGCCGGCGCTTTTCCAGCACCACGCTCACGCCGAGCTGCCCGGGAAGCACTGCCGCCGCCGCAAAGCCCGCACCGTCTTCTCCGACTCGCAGCTCTCCGGCCTGGAGAAGAGGTTTGAGATCCAGCGCTACCTCTCCACGCCCGAGCGGGTGGAGCTGGCCACGGCGCTCAGCCTCTCCGAGACGCAGGTAGGGCAGCGGGGACTGGCCCTGGCACCCGTTCCCAGCCTTCATCCCATGGGTCCAGCATCCTCACATCCCAAGGATCATCCCCCACATCCCGAGGAGCATCCCCCAGATCCCGAGGATCATCCCCCAGATCCCGAGGAGCATCCTCACATCCCGAGGACCATCCCATCCTTTCAGCATTCTCTGGATCACTTCCAGCATCCTGTCCCCTGCACCTGTCCCCAGCCCTCATCCCATGGGTCCAGCATCCCCACATCCCGAGGATCATCCCCCATATCCCGAGGAGCATCCCCCAGATCCCGAGGAGCATCCCCACACCCCGAGGATCATCCTCACATCCCGAGGAGCATCCTCACATCCTGAGGAGCATCCTCCCATCCTTTCAGCATTCCCCGGATCACTTCCAGCATCCTGGCCCCGGCACCTGTTCCCAACCCTCATCCCATGGGTCCAGCATCCTCACACCCCGAGGAGCATCCCCACATCCCGAGGACCATTCCCACATCCCGAGGAGCATCCCATCCTTTCAGCATTCTCTGGATCACTCCCAGCATCCTGTCCCCAACCTTCATCCCATGTGCCCAGCATCCCCATATCCCGAGGAGCATCCCCCACATCCCGAGGAGCATGCCCACATCCTGAGAAACATCCCCACATCCGATCCTTTCAGTATTCCCCGGATCACTTTCACCATCCCAGCACTCCGTGCAGCATCCCCGCATCCCCTCCAGCACCCTCCACATCCCATCCCCTCTGAATCCCCGCATCCCACCCACTCAGCACCCCCGGATCACTTCCAGCATCCCCTCCAGCATCCCCACATCCATCACACCCAGCACCCTTCTCCCTTTAATTTTTCCCCTTTTTTTCCCCCAATCTTTCCCCCACTTTCCCTCCTCTCCCCAGGTGAAAACCTGGTTCCAGAACCGCCGCATGAAGCACAAAAAGCAGCTGCGGAAGACGCAGGACGACCCCAAGCAGGTGGCCGGGGAGGAGAGCCGCGAGCAGAGCTCCCCCGAGCCCGAGCTGCCCGAACCGGCCGGGCCCGAGCCCCGCAAGGGCCCCCCCGGCCCCTTCCTGCTGCAGGACCCCGAGGACGAGGTGGACATCCTGGAGGAGGGGGACATCTGCCCCCACCGCCTCTAGCGGGCTCTCCTCCCTCTCCTTGGCCCCCCAAGGGCTCGGGAAGGGGGTGCGGATGCGGGGGGAGCCCCCTCCCCTGCCCGGCGATGTCCCCGAGGGGGCCGGGACCCCGCGGTGCCCCCCAGCATCACCCCCGGGCTGGGCTGCGCTCGGAAATGAAAGGAGCCGAGGTTGTTTTAGGTTCCCCCTTCCCTCCGAAATGTCGGAGTTTTTCCTCGTTCCCCGAACTTTTCCTCGGGTGTAAAATAAATGTCTACTCGTGGCAGCGTGTTGTGGTTCCCGGGAGCGGCAGGCAGGGCAAATTTCACCCTTTATTCCCCGAATCCCTAAAAATCCACGCCGCTCTCCCCACGCTCGCCGTCTCCATCCCCAGCGCGGGAGGTCGGGCAGAGCTTCCAAGACGTGCGTAAATAAAAAGAATTGTAAGAAAAAAAACCCTCCGAAGAAACAGGTAAGGCAAAAAAATCGGGTTTGTTTCATTCCGCTGTGGGGAAGTGAAGGGGGAGCATCACCAAGAACTCGAGCTTGCCTCGGCTGCACGGAGCAAACGGCGCTCCCCGGCAGAAAAAAGGGATTTTCTACAGCTTGGAGAAGTGTGGGCAGCGCGATTCCTGCCCGGTTTAAAGGTGTGGATGCCGGATAATTCCATTTTCCTCTGAAACAGCCCCGAGCGGGTCCCGCGCTCGGCTCCCGTCCCCTCCCGCCTCCCTGCGCTCAGCTGGAGCGGCCCCGCTCTGCCTTTCCCTTCCTGCCAGGGAAATGGGGTTCATTTCCAGGTAAATTCTGATTTTTTTTTATAATTTAGTTTTGGTTTCGGGCTGAGCTGCTGGCTGGGAAATACGCGGCGGAGGTTCAGCATCTCCCGGAGGAGATGTTGGGATTGGGAATTTTCCTGGGAAAATTTCTGCGGAAAATTCTGGCTCAGCATCCCCCGCTGCAGCAGCACCACGGCGGCGTGGCGGTGTCTCCCTCGCTTATTTAATTTATTTCTTTAATTTTTTTTTTTTTTCTCGGGAATTTCATTTGGTTGTCTGGCGTTCTTAGCACTTTCAGGGCATTTTGGATGATGGGAAATGTCGTTTTGTGAAGGGGAAAAACGTTTAAATTTTCCTGTTTAATATATAAAATATAAATGATTGAAATGTGTATGTTCGCTTCCTTTTTTTGGTGAGTCTGCCTTTCTAGTTTTTTACATGAAAAATAAAGATCACGCATTGTGTTTAGAGGAAAACCCCCAATACCCATCCACACATCCAGGAAAACCTGCATAAATAATTCTTTCAGGATATTTCATAAATAAATCCTTTTAGGACAATTATTTCCATCAGCAAAATGCCACCGATCTCCCTAAAAATTAGGATTTTTAAAGCAACCACGTTTCTCGGCGGGGTTTGAAGCAGAGCTGGGTGGAAATGCCGCTCCTGGGTCCGATTTCTCCCCTTCTCCCAAATCCCGTGGGCAGGGAAGCGATGGGAATTTAAAAACCTGGGAATTTCACACTTTTTCTGGGTATTTTGCTCTGGGATTATTGTCAGCCTCCCCCCCCCGCAGGTTTCATCGGGAGGTATTAAAATTAAGATCAGATCCACATGATATTTATGGGATCTATATGATATTTATGGGATCTATATGATATTTACGGGATTTATATGATATTTATGGGATCTATATGATATTTACGGGATTTATAGGATATTTATGGGATCCACATGATATTTAAGGGATCTATATGATATTTATGGGATTTTTATGATATTTATGGGATCTATATGATATTTACGGGATCCACACGATATTTATGGATCCACATGATATTTAAGGGATCTATATGATATTTATGAGATCCACATGATATTTATGGGATCTATATGATATTTATGGGATCCACATGATATTTAAGGGATCTATATGATATTTATGGGATCCATATGATATTTATGGGATCCACATGATATTTAAGGGATCTATATGATATTTATGGGATCCACATGATATTTATGGGATTTTTTTTCTTGACCACGTTTGCTGCTGCAGTTCCAGGCTCGGGGCTGTTCTGGCTCTGCTCCGTGGTGTCAGATCTGTGAGAAAAAGGTCAAAACACGACTCAAAAACGCCTCAAATCTCTGCTGTTGCTCCCCTGCCACTCCAGGAATTCCCTTCCCAAAATATTTCTGCCGATCAATAAAACAAACCCCACAACCTCTGGGTGGTTTTAGGCACCTTGGCTGACAATTAAAAATCAGATTAAAAATCGATCCCACACAGGCAGAGTGGGAATATTCCCATTCCCAGCGATCCCAGCTGGACACCAGAGCCTTGCAGGGAACAGGAAGATTTGGGAATCTGATCATCCCACAAAGTTCGGTGCAAAAACTCCTGAAATTGAGAGAGATGAAGGAAACACTGGCAGAGAAATCCCCCGTGTCCGCAGGCAGCTCCTGCCAGGCTGGAGATGGAAAAATGTCATTTCCAGAGAGCCTGGGCAACGTTTTGGGAACAGGTTATTGGAGAATGGAGATGGTTCTGGGCAAAAGGAAGGGCTGGGTAGTCATTTTTCTGTTTCTAGCAGAGATTTTTGCACTTGGAATAAATGAAATGAGATTTTACTCTGAGATCTTTCACTTGGAGTAAGTGAAATGAGATTTTACTCTGAGATTTTTCACTTGGAGTAAGTGAAATGAGATTTTATTCAGAGATTTTTCACTTGGAGTAAGTGAAATGAGATTTTACTCTGAGATTTTTTCACTTGGAATAAATGAAATAAGGTTTTATTCAGAGAATTTTTGACTTGGTATAAATGAAATGAGGTTTTATTCAGAGATTTTTTTTTCATTTGAAATAAGTGAAATGAGATTTTTTCACTTGAAATAAGTGAAATAAGGTTTTATTCAGAGATTTTTTTTTCACTTGGAATAAATGAAATGAGATTTTTTGACTTGGAATAAATTAAATTAGGTTTTATTTTTTCACTTGATTTTTTCACTTGATATAAATAACATGAGATTTTACTCAGAGATTTTTTGACTTGGAATAAATAAAATGAGGCTTTATTCAGAAATTTTTCACTTGGAATAAATGAAATGAGGTTTTATTTAGAGATTTTTCACTTGGAATAAATGAAATGAGGTTTTATTCTTGGATCCTGACTTATTCCAAGCAGCCGACTTTTCCTTGCTCTTCCCAAGAAGTTTGAGGAGAAGGGGAGAGATTTAGACCTCTCTCTCTTTTAAAAAAAGAAAATAAAATGGATGTGTTCACTTGGGGAATGCTGCAGTGGAAGCGACTCGCAGGAAATAATTGCTGGGAACTGGAAATGTCGGTGGATTTCCCATTTTTCAAGAAGATTGATTTTCATCGAAATTCTTCAGTGAGTTGTTCTGAAATGAAATTGTGTTCTGGTGATTATTTAATTCACAAATGGTTAATTTTTTTGTTGTTGTTATTGTTTTCATTACAGAAAATCAAACCCCAATCTATAAAACCCTGCCATGAACCTTTGCTTTCCGTTTTCATTTTGAACATTTTCCTGCATGCTGCCCTAAACATTCTGAACTTTTTTGGGTTTGGAAAGAAGTTCCAACCCCAATTTTTTCATTTTCTAGCCAGAGCTCCATAAAAACAGCTCAGATATAGATTTTAAGGACATTTATAGAGCAAATAATTTGAATTTCTTTCTGTTACACACACATGGAGGAAGTGGGGAAGGTGTAAATAACCCATGGCCAAGCCCAGTAGATTTCTTGTTTCTTGGGTTTGTTTCTAGATTTCTTGTTTTTTAGATTTATCTAGTTTCTAAACGTCTCATTTCTGTGGTTTGTTTCTAGATTTCCTGTTTCTTGTATTTATCTCGTTTCTAGATTTCTTGTTACTTGGGTTTACCTTGTTTTTAGATTTCTTGGTTTTTAGATTTATCTAGTTTCTAAATTTCTTGTTTCTTTGGTTGGTTTCTAGATTTCCTGTTTCTCGTATTTATCTCGTTTCTAGATGTCTTGTTTCTTGGATTCATCTTGTTACCAGATTTTTTGTTTCTTGTATTAATCTTGTTTCTAGATTTCTTTGTTCTTGTGTTGATCTTGTTTCTAAATTTCTTGTTTCTTGGATTTATTTCTAAATTTCTTGATTCTTGGATTGATCTTGTTCCTAACTGTCTTGTTTCTTGGGTTTACCTTGTTTCTAGATTTCTTATTTCTTGGATTTGTTTCTAGGGGTCTTATTTCTTGGATTTTTAATTTTTTTTTTATATTTCTTATTTCTTGGACTTTTTTTCTAGATTTTTTAAATTTCTTGGATTTGTTTCTAGATTTCTTGTTTTTTAGATTTATCTAGTTTCCAAATGTCTCGTTTCTGTGGTTTGTTTCTAGATTTCCTGTTTCTTGTATTTATTTTGTTTCTAGATTTCTTGTTACTTGGATTTGTTTCTAGATTTCTTGTTTCTAAATTTATCTTGTTTCTAAATTTCTTGTTTCTTGGGTTTGTTTCCATATTTTTGGTATCTTGCGTTTATCTTGTTACCAGATTTTTTGTTTCCTGCATTAATCTTGTTTCTAGATTTCTTGTTTCTTGGGTTTATCTTCTTACTAGAATTCTTGTTTCTTGGATTGATCTTGTTCCTAAATGTCTTGTTTCTTGGGTTTACCTTGTTTCTGTATTTCTTGTTTCTTGGATTTGTTTCTGATGTCTTATTTCTTGGATTTTTTTCTAGATTTCTTGGTTTTGTTTCTAGATTTCTTGTTTCTTGGGTTTATCTTGTTTCTGGAGCTTGGCTGAGCCCCTGGTGGCTGCCCTGCAGGGTGGAGCAGCTGCTCCCAGCATGAATCCCTGGGAAGGCAGGAGGGAGCAGAGGTGTGATCCTGATCCCACAGGTGCCTGTTCTCCCTGGCAGGGCGCATTTCTTCCAGGAAAAAGTTGGGTTTATGGTTTTATCACCTGGGTTTGTTGTGGTGGTAGGAGTGAAGGTGAGCTGCTCACATTTCAGCCATTCCTGAAACCGCTGCAGGAAACCACTGAAACCGTTCCTGAAACCATTCCTGAAACCATTGAAACCATTCCAGAAACCATTCCTGAAACCTCTGAAATCACTGAAACCATTCCTGAAACCATTCCTGAAACCTCTGAAATCAATGAAACCATTCGGGAAACCACTGAAACCATTCCAGAAACCATTCCTGAAACCACTGACACCATTCCTGAAACCATTGAAACCATTCCCTGAAACCACTGAAACCATTCCAGAAACCATCCCTGAAACCACTGAAACCATTCCTGAAACCATTCCTGAAACCTCTGAAATAACTGAAACCATTCGGGAAACCACTGAAACCATTCCAGAAACCTCTGAAACCATTCCAGAAACCACTGCAGGAAACCACTGAAACCATTCCTGAAACCACTGAAACCATTCCAGAAACCATTGAAACCATTCCAGAAACCATTTGGGAAACCACTGAAACCATTCCTGAAACCATTCCTGAAACCACTGAAACCATTTGGGAAACCACTGAAACCATTCCTGAAACCTCTGAAACCATTCCAGAAACCACTGCAGGAAACCACGGAAACCATTCCTGGAACCACTGAAACAATTGAAGTAATTTCTAAAACCACTGACATCATTCCTGAATCCACTGAAACCACTGAAACCATTCCAGAAACCATTCCAGAAACCATTCCAGAAACCACTGAAACCATTTCTGGAATCACTGAAACCAGTCCAGAAACCACTGAAACCATTTCTGAAATCACTGAAACCAGTCCAGAAACCACTGAAACCACTCCTTCTCCTCACACCAGAGCTGCTCCTTTCTCCACATTCCTGCTTTTTCTCACACGGAGAATGTTGGTTTTTGTATCAGATACAGGAGTGATGTGAGAGAAGAACAAAGTACAGTCTAAATCAGAGGTAAACCTTCCATTTCAATCACCTGATTGGTTTAATATGAATCCAAATTTAGAAAAAAAAATTGGATTTTTTTTTGGCAAACCAGGAAAAGACTGACTCCCTGGAAGGAAATAGCAGAAATCAGGTGATGGTTTGTGACAGCAGAGCTCCTTGGTGGCTCTTTGAAGCATTCAGGGACTGCAGGACTTGGGCAAAACCTCGTCTGGTTTCATTCTTCATCTTATTTTTACAGTTGGAATGATGGCTGTGAGGTTTTGATTTGTTTAATGTATTTAACTAATTAAATTAATGTTCTTCAGGGTGACAGCAACCTGTTCATTCCTTTTGTGAGGTGCTGGGAAGCCAGCTTTGGTTATTTTTGGAAGAAACACAACAGGGATTTTATTACGGCAACATTTTTTAGGTAGAACTGAAACCAAGGCTTTGCCCACTGAAGGTGATCTCAGCTGCAGCACTTCCAGAACCTCAGATGCTGAGAAATGATGGCACTGGAAAGGTGCTGCCAAGAAAATGTTGGGAATTTCCATTGGGTGGTGCACACAGACTCCTCCCTTCATAATTAATTCATAATTAATTCAAGGCTGATTTTTAATTAAATATTTTGCCTTATTAATCTGAAATATATTGAATTTTGGCCTTTGACTTTAAGCAGCTGGATGCTCACTGGTCTCTTCTTTTGTGCCATCATATCTGTGAAATGTAGGGAAAATCTGAATTTGTATTGAGGTAGGTTAAAAATTTTTCTTTCCATGTAAAAATGTCATTTTGTGGGATTTAAAACACCCAAACCACCAGAATTTCTAAATGGTTTGTGAGATGCTCATGAGCAGTGTTACAAAAAAATAAGTGGTTGTTAAAATAATAATAAAAAATATTTTTAAAATGTTGCAACAACATATCCAACTTTCACACAGGTTCAATATTTAAATATTTCCTAAAAATTCATTTTTTTTATTAAAAAAAACCAACAAATGAACAGATTTCTGCCCTAATTTCTGGGAGGAGGATGCCAGCCAGGGAGGAAGGCGATCAATTAAGACATTAAGCATTTTGCACCACATGGACACATCTGCATGGCAGCCAAATAATGCAGCCATCAGCTCATTTTCAGGGGGCTGTTGCCTACTTCAACTCAGCCCTCAGATCAAAGAGAAAATGTCTGCTTGCATTTTCTCATCAGAAAAGGGATGCTAATTTAGCTTCCTTAATGTGTGCTGATAAGAGACTTCTTCAATTAAATGAATTCTATAGGCCAGAAAAGCGAAAAAAAAAAAAGAAAAAGAAAAAAAAAAGGGGGATACAAAGGGAGTCAGGCTGGAAAGGCAGAAATTCTCATTAAATCAAAGGTCCAATATTCATTACCTCCAGCATCTGGGGCTAAACACTGAACATGGAGCTCATCAAAGGGGGTTTAATGGGTTAAATTGACAATATAATCTAATTAAAATATTAGATACGAGTAAATAGCTCTTTGATATTCATCTGAAGGTTTCATTAAAACAGGCACTTGAGGTTTGGATTAAGGGGGGATTATCACTTTTAAGCAGGAACAACAAGTTGAGGTGCCCCGAGCAGAAATGCTTCAAAGTGTTACAGTTTGGATTAAAAATAAAAGTAGGAAAGAAGAGCATGGAAACATTTCCCAGCCTGGCAGTGCCCAAAGGAGAGGAGAAAGAGGCTGAGGAAGAGGAAGGTTCTGTTCTGAAGATGGAATTGGATGCTGTAAGTGACAAAAATGTCGTGGAAAACATTTCCCCTGCAGCCTGACCCGTGGTTCCATATTGGACAATGGTTCTTCCACCAAGGCTTCCCAAAATATTCTTAATATTTCTTAATATTCCCCAAAATGTCCTGAACTTCCAGCTGTGAGTCCAAGGGGCTGATTCAACAAGTTCCTGCCCCTCAGGAGGTTTTGAAGCAAGGCCAGGTCCCTTCTCCATGAGGAAGGGCAGAATTGGGATTGCTTTGCTGTAAATGGGAACCTCCCATGAAACAGACACCCAAGAAATGGGTTAAGCAATTCCACATCATCACAAGGTGGTTGGGTTTGTCTCAATATTCCCAAAATGTCCTGAAATTCCAGCTGTGAGTCCAAGGGGCTGATTCAACAAGTTCCTGCCCCTCAGGAGGGTTTGAAGCAAGGCCAGGTACCCTCTCCGTGAGGAAGGGCAGAATTGGGATTGCTTTGCTGTAAATTAAATGGGAGCCTCCCATAAAACAGCTACCCAATAAATGGGACAAAGCAATTCCACATCATCACAAGGTGGTTGGGTTTGTCTCAATATTCCCAAAATGTCCTGAACTTCCAGCTGTGAGTCCAAGAGGCTGATTCAACAGGAGGGTTTGAAGCAAGGCCAGGTCCCGCCTCCGTGAGGAAGGGCAGAATGAGGATCACCTTTCCCAAAATTAAATTGGGAGCTCCCATTAAAAAAGAGACCAAATAAATGGGTTAAAGCAATTCCACACCATCACAAGGTGGTTGTCTCAATATTCCTAAAAATGTCCTGAACTTCCAGCTGTGAATCCAAGGGGTTGATTCAACAGGAGGGTTTGAAGCAAGGCCATGAGGAAGGGCAGAATTGGAATCACTTTTCCCCATATTAAATTGGGAGCCCCCATTAAAAAGAGACCAAATAAATGGGATAAATCAATTCTACATCATCACAAGGTGGTTGGGTTTGTCTCAATATCCCCAAAATGTCCTGAACTTCCAGCTGTGAATCCAAGGGGCTGATTCAACAGGAGGGTTTGAAGCAAGGCCATGAGGAAGGGCAGAATTGGAATCACTTTTCCCCATATAAGTTGGGAGCCCCCATTAAAAAAAGACCAAATAAATGGGATAAAGCAATTCCACACCATCACAAGGTGGATGGGTTTGTCTCAATATCCCCAAAATGTTCTGAAATTCCAGCTGTGAATCCAATTCAGCAGTGGGGGAGATGTTCCTGCCCTCCAGGAGGGTTTGAAGCAAGGCCAGGTCCCCTCTCCATGAGGAAGGGCAGAATTGCAATCACTTTTCCCCATATTAAATTGGGAGCCCCCATTAAAAAAAGACCAAATAAATGGGATAAAGCAATTCCACACCATCACAAGGTTGTTGGGTTTTTTATTCCTTTATCCAGCCTGTTTTCCAGGAGGTTTTAGCCCAAATTCCCTCGCTGTGTGCTCTAATCACATTTCATATGGTGACTTAATTCATAATTTGCTAAGTTAAAGAAATGGCAGCACCCTAAGAAACCCATCTGTTTGTTGTTATTTTTACAGCCTTAATCTGTTAAAAGCTGTTTCCTCTCAAACATGCAGCTCTCAATTATCCTCAGTTACCCAATATATTCTCCAACTGCTCCTGGTTAATCCCAGATTGTCTGCATGCTCAGCCAGGACTTGCTTGGAATTTTCTTGTCCCAAATGAAGCTTCAAAATTTTGTTTTTATTTTAGAAACTCTTCACTAAGAGACAACAACAATTAAATAATTAGCATCGTGTCATTACCAACTGCTGTGTTTGGAGCATATTTTTGTTCTCTTTTTTAGCAGCAATGGATTCGTTTTGCTTTTATTTCTGGTTGAAAGTCTCTTCTGCACTTCAGAAAAATAAATATTGCTGGTGTTAAGATGAAACAGAAGTTTATTTTTAATGTTTTGTAGATATGTCTGTCTGTTTATATGTTTAAAAATGATCCAGCTGTGACAAGCCAAGAGCTGATTGGCCTGAAAGATGCAACTGTCAGATCATTTATTTCAAAGAAAAAGAACAGAGGACTAAATTTCTAATAAAACATTTTCTAATAAAAGAACTGAGCGCTATATTTAAAATGCTATAAATGCAAAAGGTCAATTTATTAACAAAATAGGTATAAAGTAGAACAATTAAAACCAATTCTAACATTTAAAAATAATTAAACTTAAACCAGGTTAAATTTCAGCAGACTGGGAAATGAAAATGTGATGGTCACAGCTGAAAATAAAAACAATTCAGGCATTTTTGCCTTGATCCCCGAGATTCCCCAAATACCTACAAGATGTGAAGGGCTTCAAAAGCAGCCACAACTTCCTTCTCCTTCTCGTGCCTGCTCCACAAGGATTCCAGGGATGGGATTTTGGGTAACCTGGGTCCAGCTGGAGCCTGGGGCAGAACCTCCTTCACCTCCTGCTCCGATTGCTTTGCTATGAAAATCTTTGGTCTTGGAATCTTCTTGGCATATTCCAGAGCCTAAAAGTGGGAAAAACTGGAGGAACTGAGCAAGAGAAAACCTGGCCAAGATTTCCAAAAAATTTTCAGGTGGGTTGAGTAAGATATCTCTGAATTCCTGATGTTGTTTCTGACAGAATTCAATCCCAGATTCTTCAGTGGTGACTGCAACATAACCCAGCCCAAGATTTGCTTCCTGGCACCATTGGAAGCCACTTTAGACACTGAGGAAGTGTTTTTATTTGAAAAAAGAAAGAGCAACATGAATTTATTTCATTTATAAACTTTTTTCCCCAGTCTCATTAAGCTCTTGCCCTCAGGCAGGGAGTTTTGCAGGTGAACAGGACAAGCTCAGGTTCTCCTGCATAATGTGCTTAAATATCCAAATTAAAAAGCAAAATGATGCCTGGAACATGGAATCGGAGAGGGAATGGAAAGAGTTTTACAGAAATGCTGGAGCTGACAGAGCCCTGGTTTAACCTGGCGTGGTTTTGGTGCCTGTGTGTTGCAGGGATTTGGGAACACCTCATGTCTCCAGTGAGGTATTCCCAAATCTCCTGTTCCTGGTAAAGTCCCCTAAAAGAATCCAAACCCTTTTGGCCACCCAGACAATAAAGTTTTCTCTCTTAGTGGTTTATTTTTGGGAATAACTGCAAGGAACTGAGGAATTCTGATATTATTGAGTTCACAGCTTTGTCCTGGAGCCTGCAGTCACTTGTCACCCTCAGAACACCCTGGGAAGGGACTCAGCTCTTACCTTCTGCCTGGACACTGAGGACACCTGGGGCTTTGCAGGCAAACCCCTTTTGGCCACCCAGACAATAAAGTTTTGTCTCTTAGGGGTTTATTTTTGGGAATAACTGCAAGGAATCAAGGAATTCTGATATTATTGAGTTCACAGCTTTGTCCTGGAGCCTGCAATGCTCTCCTGTCACCCTGGAACAGCCTGGGAAGGGACTCAGCTCTTACCTTCTGCCTGGACACTGAGGACACCTGGGGCTTTGCAGGCAACCTCTGAACCACAGTAATGTTCTTCATGTTATATTCCTTAATTTGCCTGGAATATTCCTTCTGCAGCTTTATCTTTTCTTTCTGAGAAAAAGCAGAAAAGGGGCCTGGAATTCAACGGCCGGGGGGATCCATCAATGAAAGCCTTTTCCCAGCAATATTCCATTTCCACCTCTGCTGCTGTTCAACCTGCCTTTGCCATCGATCCCTCCTCAGCACACAACAGGAAGCCCTGATAAATGGCACAGCTTTTTTTTTTTAGTTGCTTTTCCCTTTTAAGAGCTTTTCCCTGGACTGAATAGAGGATGGAGCTCAGCAGAAATGTGACAGCTCCATGGTTATTCTGTCCTGAACAATCTGTCTCCATCTCACCAGAGTGCAGCCAGATATTTTCTCGTGTTTACACAACTTTGATTTCCACTTGGAAAACATTTGGTGGATCTTTACACTGGGAATGACAACTCAGCCACTCGAGTGTGTCATTTCCTGATGTGCAATTAACCCTGATTAATTCCTATTTCTGGATTTTAAAAATGAGAGGGTTAAAACTATCCCCAGGACAGCTTTTATTTGAATTTTCCTGTAGGATCTCCAGCTAGCCAAGGATATAAAGTCCCAGATAATCATAAATTATGATTTCTCTGCCACTCTCCCCTGCCTAAATCCCATTTTGGTTCACTCACTTTCTCCAAGGATATCTCTTTCAAGCCAAGGATATAAAGTCCCAGATAATCATAAATTATGATTTCTCTGCCACTCTCCCCTGCCTAAATCCACTTTTGGTTTACTCACTTTCTCTTTGATTGTTTCATAGTCAGGTCCAAGGCCTCCAAGCTTCATACTCAGATTGAAGTAGAATTTGGAGCTACCCAGCTGAAAAGCAAACAGCAAACAGGTTTTCCTTGATATGATTTCACAGAGAGAATAATTCAAGGAAGTTTTATAGTGGAAACCTCAGGATTTCATTTGCTATCTCAGCCCCACCCCTGGCATGTCTCATTTTAAATAAGTGACCAACAGGACTGAGTTATGGCAAAAGTCAAACAACACAGAATTTCCTTTGGATCCAGGTGGGGAATTGCCAATGATCCCAATCACAAAGTGATATTTTCTCAGTCAAAAATGACCTTTTGTGAGCTTTATTTTGGAACAGCCTAAAGTCACTCATTTCACTGTGGTTAGAATGAGATTCCAAAGAATTTTTTTGTAAGAGAAGCAGATAAAATTACTGACTTTGGTGACAAAAATCAGGCAAATAATGTTAGTGAGAATAACCTTTCCTTGCTCTGAAACCTGCCCATGGACAGCTGAAAAATCCATGTTTGCTGCACAGCAAAGAATTTACCAGTGCAGGCAAGGTGGGTGATGCCATCCAACACTTCAGGACATCACACAATGACTCCAATGCCCCCATAATATTTTTATTCTCTTTCAAGACCACATTTTTAGAAGGGAATTATGTTTAAAAACTTGTGAGTGAAGCTCATTATGATCAGCTCTGTGGTAATTTCAACCACAGAGTAATGCAGGAACAGCAATTTCTATAGGCAAATAAAATGGGCATTTCTTCAAAACACAGGTTCAAGTTAAACTCAGCTGCAGAGAATTTAATTTTCTGCACTAAATTTCCTATTTGAGGTTTCTTTGTGTCAGCTATCCCTGCCCTTACCTGCTATAACTCACTAATTTTTAATTTGGGGTACAGTGAGGATTTAATTTCTCTTTGCCCCACAAAATCAGGGGTTCCTCACTTGTTCCAGTGAGTGCATTTGTTTGTTAGGAAAAGCTGGATTTTGCTGGGAGCACAACCAGTCTGATTCTCTGTGCATCGCTCACATGTGGAGCGTGAGAAAACTGCTGCAAGCACGGGACAAGAAACAAAAGAAAGAGAAGGAGCTCTGCCCTTCAGTTCCCATCATAATCCTAATTCTTCTTAGGGGCACTCAGGCAGCAATGCCCAAAGTGCACGAAATCATTACTCCAGCTTAGTTTGTCTGCCCTGAGACCTGGAGCAAACTCCTCAAACGTTTAATTTGTCACGGGCAGCTTTCTGCTGCGCTAAGTGGTGACACCAGGACAAGTGGGCTTGCAGAGGAGACAGAAATCCAAGTTTTAACAAGGACCATCAGGAGGTTTGGGATGAGGTTTGTGCTGTTAGCTTTACAAATCCTCCAGATTTGGGCTGGAATCCCTCGGAAAGCAGGAGATTTGAGCTGCACAAGAAAGGAGCATGAGCAGGATAACGGATGGCTCAGATCTGAGGCCGCCTGCTGCTCCTCACAAACAGCCCGACCCTGGTAAATTAAAATAATTTTATCTGTGGATAAATGACAGGACAAACACTGCTCTGTGTGTCCCTGCAGCTAAACCAGACTGATCCCTTCACTCTAAAATGATTTCAGTGAACCAAATGAACTAAAATGATTTCAGTGAACTCTCTGAACCAGGCGGATCCCTTTGCTCTAAAATTATTTCAGTGAACTCTCTGAACCAGGCGGATCCCTTTGCTCTAAAATGATTTCAGTGAACTCTCCGAACCAGGTGGATCCCTTTGCTCTAAAATGATTTCAGTGTGTATTTCTACCTTTGCTCCATGATTTTTAATGCTCTGCTGTGTGTCCGTGTGCTTTTACAACATTTCTCAGTCCCTATTTATATTTTTTTTAAACTTTGGATTATTAAGAAGAAACGTTAGAGGGGGAATAGAAATGTTAAACCACCCAACCCACATCTATTTCCTCACCTTCTTGCTCGTTTTGGGCTGGTTTTGTTTTTCCCTTTGTAGGAGAGACCCTTCTGAGCTGCTTCTTCTCATTTTCTTTGGATTTCCTTCAGTTTTTCCTGAATCTCCCTGGGGCAGGGCAGGTGGGAACAAACCCCACAGCCACGTGCCAGCAAAATCATCTTCAAAATCAGAAAATCTTGGCTGCTCCTTCTTTTCTATGAAATGGGAGATTCTACAAGCAGATGTTGGTGAGCTGTGAACAAAACAGGGAAAAGGCCTTAAAAAACGACAGGGGGAAGAGTAAAAATCTGAATTTACACACAGCAAAACAACCTGAACATGGAGTAAGGGAGCAGGGAGATGGGAAGGTGAGGATTTCATAATAAATGACTTTGCTTGCACCCAAGTGTATGGAAAATAAATGGAAAAAAAAACACAAATGGGAAAATTTCAGCCTGATGCAAAGGTAATTAAAGCAAATGAAAGGCTTTGGATCAGGCCTGCTGAGTGCTGATAGAATTATTTGTTTATGTGAAATAAAACCTTCATTTTTTTAAAATCAAGACAGGTAAAATTCTTCACAATTGAGGATTTTCCTGCTCTCCCCTTTAGGGACAGAACTGACCCTGAATTCCACCCTGCAACGCCAATTTTGCCAAAAACTCTTAATTTATGCACAATGCCCTTTCCTATCTATATTTTAAACTTTCCCACCCAGCCTCCTAAAGGGAAACTTTCAATTGTGGAAATTTCCATCCCTGGAGGACAGAGCTGTCCTTTTCTGATTCCATATTTAAAAATCAATACCTATAATGAATCTTCAATTAGAAATAAATTATAATGGCAGGTTTGTAGCAAAGTAACTTTATACTTAGGAGTTTAAAGCATTTTTTGTTTTTTTTTCTGGGCATCACAGTGTTATGACAATATTATTTTATCACTTAAATCCTCACCACAAACTATTCTGATACCTGTGATCCTCATGAATATGATTTTTGAAATCTGGAAGAGGTGCTTGATCCTTCACTCTTTCTTGAAAAATGGAATTAAAATCAGCTGAAATATTCTCCAATTCTGGATGTGCCTGGTCACTGCTGCTGTTATTCTTGGAAAAATCCTGCCCAGGGTTGGCATTGGCTGGGAATTGATGTGGAATTCCAGCTGGAGAGTCCTGCTGGCATTTCTTGTCCTCCTGACCGGGATATTCAGGATTTAAAACCTCTGGTGGGTAAAAATTCTGAAATATTGGGAGAAAATTGCCGGGTGTGGTAAGGATTGAATTTGGGAAATTATCGAAGCCACTTTGGGGTTTTTCTGCTGGGCCAAGAGAAGAATTTGGGTTGAGGGCTGGGCTGGGATCCTGCCCCAGTGCAGGGGGGGCAGCCTGGAATCCTGGGGTGTGCTGCTGCCTCTGGATCCGGGGATTCGCTTCTCCTGCTGCCCCTGGGGGCTCTTGGCCATCACTCCTGGGGAAAGTTCTTCCACTCAGAGGCTGCTTGGGCTCTGCTTTTTGTCTCTGCAAGAACCTGTGCTGCTCCTGAAACGAGTCACCAACAGCTGGGTTTGAGATACTCAGGTAGAAATTCCATCACTCACATCAAAATCCCTCTGTGCTGCTCGGATCTAACCCTGCTCGTGGATGGATTCAACCCAAAATTCAAACTTAAAGGAACCCTCTTTAGAGTCCAGAAATTCAAACTTAAAGGAACTTTAAAAGCCACAAGATGCCAGCTTTAAACATGCAAATTTCAGTGCTTTTATGGATATTTCAACTGATATATAGATATTTTTAGATATTTTTTAGATGTTTTATAGATAGAGTTTTACAGATATTTCAACTGAAAAATTCTAAATGTATAAATTCTAAATGTATAAATTCTAAATTTATAAATTCTAAATTTATAAAATTTCAAATTCTAAAATTATAAATTCAATGATTAAATTCTCTCAAAAAGGAACCTTGAGCTGCTGTCCTTTTGGGTAGCATTTTTCTTCAGGCTTCATTTTCCCATTTTGGGATGCTGGGACATTCTGGAGTGGTTCTCCATCAGCTGGTGGAGGATCTGTGACCTAAAAACCAGGAATGTTCATGGTCACAGCAATCAGGGGAACAGATCTTAAAATCTTGGGGAAATAATGAGAAATAATTTGTGGCCTATTAAAATGAAAATGTTGAATTTTCCATGATGGAATGGATGACAAGGAAATGGTTAAAGGAGAAAAAGAAGCAAAACCCAATTAAAGGGAGGGATGATTCCTTCTACTTTTAAAAGGAATAAAAGAAAGGAAAATTGTGCAGCACAGAAACTCTCAAGTGTCTGAGCTCCTCCATTTCCATGGGGGAAATGCACCTAATAACAGAAAAGCAGGAAAAAACATCCCTGGCCAGGCAATCACACATCCCAGCCTCTGCAAGAGAGGAAAAGCTGGAAAAACACAATAATGGGGCTGAAAAGCACAGGGGGAGCTGCAGGAATAAATCAGGAATTCACAGAGCTGGCAAAACAAGTGCACAAACAAGGATCACTCCAATAACCACGGCTGCAAATTTATTTGGAGCAAGATTTTTTTTGAGTTTGTGCAGTTATCACTGTACCAAGATGAGTGATCCCCTTGTAAATATAGCAATAATTGATTTTTTTCTTGAAATAAACTTTTTTAATCTATAAAACTGCAGGAAATCCAATTTTTAGTCTCTATTATGTGTCCCAAACCATCCCACTGAGTATTTTAGTGGAAGTGTCACTGTGAGAGGAATCTCTGCTCTACCCCAGAGTGGTCCCACAGGAGAAGTGGCAGTGGGAAGATATTTATGACCAAAAGATAAAAGATATTTATGAATTATCAACTTGAAAATCATCAGTGGGGAAAAAAAAATGTGGGAAGCTGAGCATCTCACTTTGGGGGTAAGAGATTAGGGCAGAAAGAAAAGGTGGGCAGGATTTATTGCTGAATTTATGGGTGAACTCATGGCTCCAAATTCAACATAAATCCCTGGAAAAAAATCCCAAGAAAATTAAAAAATACCCAAGAGGTTTTCCTGAGCTGTGGACAGACAGAGCTTTGCAGGGAATAAGATGTTTTTGGTGGAACCAACTGACTCAGTGCATTGATGGAGTGCTGGGCAGGTAAAACATACTTCTACATTATCTCTTTGAAAGAGGAACAGGACACAACCTCTGCCAGCATTTTTTTTCTTCTTTTTTCCCTTTTTTTTTTTTTTTTGTTGTGAACCATTCTATTAATACCAATCAAATTGAGAAAATGATCAAATGAAATTGCATTTTGAGAATCATAAGCTGCGTAATGCCTATTCTGTTAAATTGAGGCCCATAATTGCTTCTCCACTGAAAAGATACAACAAAGGCAGCAATCATGGCATGTCATTATCCCAGACTGGCAAACCAGCCTTTGCAGGGAGGACTTCAAAGCCTTGTGGATCTCGAATTGCATTTGGCTGCTATTGTTGAAGCCCGGGCAATCTTGATGAGGTGTTTACACCGAGGGAAGGCTCAGTGCACAGAGAGTCTGAGTGCCTTGCTCTAGAGCCATTAAAAAATTGTACATTGTGTTCCTGGCTTTGAAGTGAGGGGCTTGGAGGTAGGAAAGCAACCGGGATTGAGCACAGCTGAGCTAGATTGGGCCACTGCTTCTCCTCCTGCCTCGCTCTCTGTCTCTCAAAGAAACTCATCACGGGGTTCTTGAGGAATCAGGCAATGCTGTATAAAATGCTGTATGAATTAGTAAATGTACAGATCAGCGCGGGTTTGTGGTGTGGTTTGGGAAATATGTAATTTGTAAATGTAAATTGCAGAACAAATGTAAATGTAAACTGCACAACGAGGCTGGAAGTGTTTTAACTCAGTTGTGCACAAAGTCCTGCCCTCAAAGCAAACACCATTTCATTGCCACAACCCCAGCAGTGAGCAGATCAATCAATTCAGCTTCAACCCCCTGCAAAACGCAGAATAATCAGTTTAGGAAGCACAGTTTGATTGCTGACATGTGGCTCATCTGTTTCTTCACACACTTGGTGGTTTTGCACTTTTGGACAGAGTTTTCCAGGTGGGGTGACCAAAGTTGGCTCCTGTCACAACGCTCCCCTCAGGGCCTTTTTCACCCCTTCCAACGAGACTGAGCCATGGATATCTGCTTAGGAATCAGTAAATGAACTGCCAATTAACACTAAATTAATCAGTAACTTCTGCCTGTCCTGCAGTAGATCCAGGGGTGGCCGCCAGCAGGTGGTGATGCCACTCATGGAATCACAGAATTATGGAATGCTTGGGTGGGAAGGGACCTCAAAGCCCATCCTGTCCCACCCGTGCCGTGGGCAGGGACACCTTCCAGCAGCCCAGGTTGCTCCAAGCCCTGTCCTGCAACACTTCCAGGGATGGGAAGTCCACAACTTCCCTGTAACTTGTCGAGGTCAGGAAGAAACTTTCCCACACCCCCTCTGCCTGCTGTGTCACCTCTCTGCTGTCCACTCCAGCAAGATAATCTTACCCATAACCCTGATTTTAACTGATTCCTTTGCCCATTCCATAATTTTAAACAGTGTCTGCACAATGCAGTCCTGATCTCTGGCTCCAGCACTTAGACAGGAAAGATTTCCAGCATTCCCTGAATAGCAAACATAATCATATCAACATAGCTCTAATTAGCATCCATCCACACTCATTATTTTTACCATCATCCAAATTAGAAGTGAAAAAAAAAAACAAGTGCTCTTAATAGCTCTACTAGAAAAAAAAATCCTGTCCATCATTCCTGCCACTGGAATGGAGACAGAAAATTCCCTCTAATGTTGTGTCAACTCTTCATTAGCCTTGGCAGAGGTGTCACCTGGAGCACAACGTCCCTGGAGCTTCCCAAGGTAAGAATTTTCTGTGTGGAGCGATTCAGCGACCCCCTCCTTCCCATTATGCATAATAAGTAGCAAGGAAAAGCAATGAACTCGTTTCTAATGGTTCATTAGGAACTGTAATTACATTTCCTCTCGAACCTTGCCACAAGTTGGTTGAGACTGTGCAAAGTCAGAACTTCCAGACTGTGCATGGTCAGAACTTCTTGTCAGTAATAATTACTTTAAAAGCCACAAGATGACAGCTTTAAACATCCAAATTCAGTGCTTTTATGGATATATTTCATCTGAAAAATTCTAAATGTAAAAATTCTAAATTAATAAAATTTAAAATTCTAAAATTATAAATTCAGTTACTAAATTCTCTAGAAAAGGAAGTCAGAACTTTCAGATCGTGAATCAGTCAGAACTTCCAGAATAGGCATCAGTCAGAAGTTCCTGTCAGTAATAATCACTTTAAAAGCCACAAGATGCCAGCTTTAAACATCCAAATTCAGTGCTTTTATAGATATATTTCATCTGAAAATTTGTGATTATCCCACAAAGGCTGAACAAGATTTCTCCCTGGAAATCCAAAGCTGTCACTCCCTTGCATGACGGATTTCAAATCTGCTTCTCCCCTCTGCAAAGCTGAGAGTTTAACACCAGACACACCTAATCTATAAAAATTAAGGAATTTATACATTTACCCACCTGCCCTTGAAGAACTTGCTGCTTTTTATTGTGCAGCTCAAGATAGGAATTAATCCTCTCTGACTGCAACCCCAAAGTCCGTTTATTTTTTTTCACAAAGTTTTTTTTTGCTCTGTGGGGTGGATCCTGTTGATTCTGAGGAGGAAAAGCACGGCCAGGATTATTTTTGGAATGAAATCCATCTGCAGGTTCCTCCCTTTTGGCTTGCGGCCCATCAGGTTTGTTGCTGGCCACGTTTGCTCCGTAAAAGCTGAATAATTCTGGATCAAACTCTGGCAGTGAATCCTGGCTCTTTGCCTCCTGTTGATTATCTTCTGAGGAGCCATCAGAATGGAGGTAAAATGAATCCACTGAAAAGTCCCCACTGCTTCCTCCAAAAATTTGGGGTGCCTTCTCTGCCTCAAAAAAATCTGCTGCCTTTTTCGCATTCTTCCAATGAGGATTGTACCTCAGGCTGGAATATTTGTCCACAGGCAGTTTTTTCCTAATTAAAAAAAAATAAAACCCAAATTATTTCTGCATAAATGGTACAAAATCTGTATTATTTCAGTGTGCAAACAGATGTCCTGCTGTGACCAAATGAATTGTTTCAGTGAATTCAGAATGGGATCAGCATCAGAACAGTTTTATCAGAGATTTTTTAGTAGAAAATTTAGGCAGGACTTCTTCTTCCTTTTTAATTTCCATTATCAGTGAATGATAAATTGGTCTAACACTCAGATCACAGTGGAATACAATCATTATTCTAAATTTGGCATAGAAATTTTTAAATCCTAGAATCAGTTAAAAGGTGAAATGATAAATTGCATTGTTCTGTTGTCTCCTTAAAAATGATACAGTCTACAAAAGGCAATTTGTGTTGTTCCTTCTTCAAAGGCTCTGCTGAGTGAAATAAAAATGAAATTCCTGGTAAAATCAGTTTTCAAGTGTCCTTTTGAGACTGTCCAAACAAGAACAGCCTCCAGCTCTGTGTTCTTATTTTCTCTCCTTGTTTCTGTGAAACATCCTGATGCTTTGATTAAAAAACTCCTTCTAGGAAAGATTTTAAATAATTTTTTATTAAAAAACAGGCAGTGATTAGATAAGAATAGAAAAACATCAATGGAAAGTCTGTGTGTTTGACAATTTTTTGACAAGTGGCCAAATTATTGCCCTGAGTTACATTTGTCATAAAGCAAAACCAGATGCTCTGCCTTAAAAAATCCCCAATTGATCCAATTTCTGCTTTAAGATCTGATCCAATGGGAGGAAAAGCAACTGCAGGAGTCAAATCCATCCAAACAGGCTTCCAGGAGATGTGCAGGTGGAAGGAATGGGGGAGCAAAAAAGCTTTTAACACAATTTTTTCTTCCCTGGACCTGCAGCACAGCCCTGGGGACATTTATAGCCATTGAAACCTCGTTGATTCTTCAGTTCCTGTTACAGAAATCTGCTGGATTTCCCAACCCGTGGGCTTGTTAATGATATTAAAAAAAATAAATAATTTATTTATCCTTTCTCAATGAGTTACATGCCTCTGCCTATATTTCTATTTATTTTTAATACAATTTTTTCTTCAGTACAGCCCTGGTTTCTGGGTGAATCTACCAGAGGACATTCACAGCCACTGAAACCTGGTTGATTCTTCAGCTCCTGTTCCAGAAATCTGCTGGGTTCCCCAACCTATGGCCTTGTTAATGATATTAAAAAAATAAATAATTTTTTCATCCTTTATCAACAAGTTACATGCCTCTGCCTATATACCTATTTATTTTTAACACAATTTTTTCTTCCCTAGACCTGCAGCACAGCCCTGGGGACATTCACAGGCATTGAAACCTGGTTCATTCTTCAGCTCCTGTTCCAGAAATCTGCTGGATTTCCCAACCTGTGGCCTTGTTAATGATATTAAAAAAATTAAATAATTTATTTATCCTTTCTCAATGAGCTACATGCCTCTGCCTGTATTTCTATTTATTTTTAATAAAAATTTTTCTTTCCTGGACCTGCTGTACAGTCCTGGGGACATTTACAGCCATTGAAACCTGGTTCATTCTTCAGCTCCTGTTACAGAAATCTGATGGATTCCCCAGCTTGTGGCCTTGTTAATGGTGTTAAAAAAATAAATTATTTATTCATCTTTTATAAACGAGCTACATGCCTCTGCCTATATTTCAAGCGGTCCCAAATAACCAAATAATCTGGTTTTCTTTGCTTTCCAGGTGAGCATGGCTGCCATGGTCTCCTGGAGCTGATTTCCACCAGGGAAAACATGATTATTGCCAGCTGGTGAGGGGCTGCAGGTAAAC
This sequence comes from Tangara arthus, assembly GCA_035584835.1. Taxonomy (NCBI): domain Eukaryota; kingdom Metazoa; phylum Chordata; class Aves; order Passeriformes; family Thraupidae; genus Tangara; species Tangara arthus. Next base: position 4,119,410 of record JAWMQZ010000095.1, read on the forward strand.
AGCACGAGGTGAGGCTGCTCTGAAGTGAGTACAGAAATATGTGAGCTAATTGCAATGATTGAAATGGCAGAGGATAATGCTAAAGAGTCCCTTTGTGCTGAAATGTGTGCACAGAACCCAATTGTGGGGCTCAGCCCAGGTCACTGCACGGGGACAAAATGAGTGTGAAGAGCTCCTTCAGCCCTAATCATGCCCAGACAAAAAGGGCACCTTTTATTCCTGCCCCCAGCTCCGTGGGGAGGTTGGATGGACTCTGTGCTCCTCAACAAAAGTGTGGTGAGCAGGCAACAGCTGCAGCATTTCCTCTTCAAATTCCGGGGTTGGTAATGGATGTAGAGAGGGGGTTTCATATGGATGTGCTGTGATATTTGCTCTGCTTAATGGACTGCACTGGAGTACTTACTGGGCTGAGTTCAAACAAAATAAAATCAAATTTCCATTTAATGAAGAGCCTCACATTCAGCACAGTATTCAGTCCAAAAAAATTACTAAAAATTAGAGCATGTTTCTAGTACAATTAACATCATTTGCACTCACAATAAAATATTCAATAACTGGCCATTTTGCTTGTTGAGGAGGTGAATAAAAGCATGCTATTAATCATTTAGCCTTCATTTGTTTGTCATTTTATTTTAAGTAGACTATTAAATTGAAACTGCACGTTGTTATTACTTGGGGTTTAATGTAATCCCTTTAAACTCCAGAATTATTCCCAATTTATCCAGGGTTAAACCTTCCATGCATACGACAGGATATTCAATTTTATTTTATGTACCCAGTTAATGCTTTCTGAAGGATGTTTAAATGTGGCCTTGAGGAACATCAGGTTAAAAGTGTCAGAATTATTCTACTCCACTCCAGTTTTTGCCTTACCTTCCACTGCCACAAATCTTTGGTTTTCTTTTCTTTTTTGTGTCGTACTCAGCTCCTTCCTCTTCAGAACTCATCTCCTCCAAGCTGTCCCCATCCAAGCTGTCATCCTCCAGGGTGTCACCAGCCTCCTGCCCTGCCAGCTGCTGGTTTTGCAGGATGCTCTGCTGGTGCTGCCTCTGCTTTTCCAGGCTCTCCGAGCCAGAATCCTGGGAATCCTCAGCGCTGGAGGCAGAGCTCCTCTCCCTTTCCCAGCTGGCAGCTTGGAAAACGGGTGGCACCAGGGTTTTTGGAGGGACGTGGATGTTGGTGGTGGTGTGAGTGTGTGGGGAAGAGACTGAAATGAATTTCATGCTTGAAGGGTTCATCCCCTGGTTTGCACCGATGGGTCACACCAGCCCTGCATTTGGAGAACACACAAAACATTGTAATAATATTTAAAACCTGCATTTTGTTTGGAGAACACATAAAACATTTAATAATATTTAAATAATGTTTAAACAATATTTAAATAATATTTAAACAATATTTAAAGAATATTTAAAAACTGCATTTTGTTTGGAGAACACATTAAACGTTTTAATAATATTTAAAAACTGCATTTTGTTTGGAGAACACATTAAACGTTTAATAATATTTAAATAATATTTAAACATATTTAATAATAGTTAAAAACTGCGTTTTGTTTGGAGAACACATAAAACATGTAATAATATTTAAATAATATTTAAACATATTTAATAATATTTAAAAACTGCATTTTATTTGGAGAACACATAAAACATTCTAATAATATTTAAATAATATTTAAACATATTTAATAATATTTAAAAACTGCATTTTGTTTGGAGAACACATAAAGCATTTAATAATATTTAAATAATATTTAAACATTGTAATAATATTTAAAAGCTGCATTTGGCTGCTACCATTGGCTTAGGATCAGAATTTGACCTTCTATTGTTCAAACAATTCTCTATTCTCATCTGATTTTCCTTTATTCCCACTGATTTTTCTTTAAGCAATAATGTCAAGATCCCTACATATCAAACACAAAATTTACTGCTATGAAATCTCCACTATTGGTGGTAATAAATAATGCAAAACCAGCTTGTGGCAAAGAAAATTAAACTGAGGCAAAGCATCTGTTATCTGTTAATTCTGAGAGTTAAAATGAATTTTGTTTGTTCTCTTCGTGCAACTTTAGAACCCCTGGCCATGTAAAATCAGCAGAAGGTGGGACAGGGAGAACTGGAGCTCTGTCTAAATTAGGGTGAGAATTTCTTTACACTCAGCTGAAGTGTTCAGAAGTGGTTTGCACTTCCAGATATTCCCAAGGTGAGGTGGGAGGAAGGAACAGGAGTGTTCAGTGCTGAGATTTCTGTGCTGAGCTTTCTGTGCTGAGCTTTCTGTGCTGAGTTTTCTGTGCTGAGCTTTCTGTGCTGAGATTTCTGTGCTGAGATTTCTGTGCTGAGATTTCTGTGCTGAGCTTTCTGTGCTGAGCTGTTCTGGGCTGAGATTTCTGTGCTGAGATTTCTGCACTGAGATTTCTGTGCTGAGATTTCTGTGCACAGGCAGTGCCAGCACACCCTGGCACCAGAGGTGCACAGGCAACGTCACCTCAGCACCTGGGGATGAAGAATTTGGGATTTTTGACCCTGCTGCTCACACCTGAGATCACTCTGCAGGCAGCCCTGACACCTGCACTGTGCCCTGTGTCCCCTGTGTCCCCTGCTCCCAGGGCAGCCCTGGCATGGGCAGGGAATGGGGAATTTCCTGGCCTGGAGCAGGACCTCAGTCCCCAGAGGAAAGCCACTGTGTCCCCAAGGCCTCCCCTGTCCCCAGCTCCCTGTCCCTGCCCCCTCTCCTGTGTCCCTTTTGCCATGTCCCTCACCCACTCCTGTCCCCTGTCCCCAGTGTCCTCACCCATGCTCAATCCCACATTCCCTGTCCTTCCACCCGCTCCCCTGTCCCCACTCCCTGTCCCTGTCCCCGATCTCCTGTCCTGGTCCCCCATCCTCATCTCCTCTCTCATGTCCCCTGTCCACTGTCCCGGTTCCCTGTCCCCTTTCCCTCACCCCCTGTCATTGTCCCCTGTCCCTGTTCCCTCTCCCACGTCCTCTGTCCCAGTCCCCTGGCCCTGGTCCTGTCATCCCCTGTCCGCTCTTCCATGTCCCTCACCTGGTCTGCTGGCCCTGATCCTGTCTCCCTGTCCCCCCATCCCTGTCCCCTCTCCCAGTCCCCCATCCCCTGGTGCCCTGTCCTGTGTCCCTGTCCTCCGTCCCCTCTCCTGTGTCCCATATCCCTGTCCCTCTCACCCTCTCTGCTCCCGTGTCTCTCTCCTATTCCGTGTTCCTGTCCCTGTCCCGTGTCCCTGTCCTTGTCACCGCTGTTCCCATGTCCCTGTCCCATGTCCCTGTCCCTGTCCCTGTCCCTCTCACCCTCTCCCATGTCCGTGTTCTGTGTCCCTGACCCTCTCACCGCCGTTCCCGTGTCCCTGTCCCGTGTCCCTGTCCCGTGTCCCCGCCCCGTGTCCCGTGTCCCGGTCCCTGTCCCTGCCCCTCTCACCGCCGTTCCCGTGTCCC
>JAWMQZ010000095.1:4216838-4230433 GCA_035584835.1 Tangara arthus
GTGTCAGGGGTTTGAAGAGAGTCTCGAGTTTTCATTATTATCTTTTAACCTTCTGTAAGTATCCTTTCTGTATTCTTTAGTATAGTTTAGTATAGTATTCTTTAATATAATAGAGATAATAAAATAATAAATAAATAAATAATAAATCCTTCACATTCGTTTCCCAGAAAAAATCCTGAGAATCAAGAAAATCCTTCCAATTTGTTTCCCCAAAAAATCCTGAGAATCAGGAAAATCCTTCACATTTGTTTCCCGGGAAAATCCTTCACATTTGTTTCCCAGAAAAAATCCTGGGAATCAGGAAAATCCTTCACATTTGTTTCCCAGAAAAATCCTGGGAATCAGGAAAATCCTTCACATGCTTGGGCTCAAGTGGGGCTTGGGGCTGGTTTTCGGCTGGGTCCTTGCACAGGATGAATTTCATCCAGGAATATTTGCAGCAAACAAACACCCTGAAGGCAAAACTGGGAAGGGAAGGAAAGGAAACCACTTGAAAAATGAAAATTATGAGCAGCACTTTGCTTCCACTCAGTCATTTCCCAAATCCAGCTCCAAGCCCAGAGGAAGGAGCAGCTCCAGCCTTGCTGTGCTGAAATCCTGTGATGTTGCTAAGTCTGTTACTAAGCAAAACAAGTCTTAGCCGGCTAAAATCCCTTCCAAAACACCAGAGAACTGAGCTTCATTTCTTCAATGAAACCTTTAATGCTTGGAAATTCTCCTCCTTCCTGAGAAGGCAAATCCTGGTTTTAGCCAGGTCCAGGGGAATTCACTCCTCCTCATGGACACAGGGTTAAACCTTTTTCCAGGCCCACGTGAGGGGAAGGAAGATCCATTTAGTTTTGAAAGCTTTGCCACCTGTGTCATCTCTTCTGCTTATCAGAGGCTGCAGAGTGACAGAAAAAGCAAAATATCTCTAATTTAATTGTTCTGGTGGGCAGTGATTTATCCAGCCTCAGTAATGGCAGGGACCAGGGAATTATCTTCATTTTCTTAGGCCTGGATCTCTCCTGAAACAGAATCTCAGAGTCGTGTGCAGCAGCTGAAACATCTTGAATTTTATCCATTTATATATCCATTTCTATGTCCATTCTGTGAGCCCAGAATTAAAACAAAAAAAGCAGGATTAATTCTTTTTCCTCATGCTACAACTTTAACTGGTTTTGAGGATGTTTTGGAGGAGTTTAAAGGCTGACATGGAACTTTTAAAACTTGCAGATTCTGGAGTCACATTGATTTCTGAACCATGCAGGATAAATAAGTTTCAATAATTCAAGTTTGGTCAAATGTCTTCTTCCATCCTGAATGAAACTGCAGTCCATCACTATTTTTTTTTTTTAATTTTAGCCTTTTATAGACACATCATGGATTTTTTTTTAATTGCTTCTACAGGCATAGGGGTCGTAAGTGATCCCCTGTGGTTTTGATGGCCTGTAAATTACTTTGTGCTTTTCTTCTCTCTGCTCTCAGGGTTATACAGGGATTATAAACAATAGTGAGAGGTGCTGGCAGGCAGATTGGATGACAATTAGGTGGAACCACTGATGGGAAATTCATAACAAGATGATAAATAATATTTTAGGGCAACTGGGAAATAATATTTGTATGAAATCTCTTTCTGGAAGAATCCTCCTGTTGTGTTTAGGCCGTTGGAGCACTGGGGGTTTGATTAGGCCTTCGTGTGAACAAGGGTAAAATGTTTTTCCTGCTGCCCAAATTGCAAAATGGGAATTTCAACCTCACCTTTGCCTTCCTTGCCTGCTTCAAGCAGAAACTCCTGGGGATAGGGACACCAGACAGTACGTAATCTAATGGGCTAATTGCAAAATAAAATAATTATAACAATGTCTGTGTGCTGGCAGGAGCCAGCAGGGCAGAGCAGAAGCTCCTGGTGATGGCTCAAAGGGATGACACACTGCAGGTGCCACGCTCAGGTAGAACCTTCCAGAAGTGCTTGGAACTTCACCCTGTGATTCAGAGGAGCCCTGAACTGCAGCTGGTGCTGGGAAGAAGGAAAACAGACAGAGCTGTGCCAAAAAATTCCTCAGAGAGGGGAACAGGGAAAACCTCAAGGGTCTCGGTGTGAGCTGGGGGACACTGGATCAGTGCAGATCCATTCGCTGCAGTCAGAGCTCAGCTCACAGAGGATGGACACGTCCTCTGAGGGGCCCTTCACCCCAGTGCCCCATAAACCACCTGTGGGGTGGACAAATAAAGGCTTTTTTAGGAGCCCCTTGCTGTGAACCCAAGATCCATGGCAGTTTGGCATTGCTACCTGACATCCCCTCTTGGTTCCTGCCTGCCCCAGCCCCATTTCTGCCTTAACTGGAAATCACACTGAGCCTTTCACCTTCCATTATTTTAACAATTTCTGCCTTAACTGAGCCACCAGCAACACCTGGAAATCACATTTAACCTTTCACCTTTGATTATTTTAACACCTACAGGGTAAAGCCAGGCACTGTGAGCTCTGCCCGGCACCTCACTCCTCATTCCCCCCCTGGAAATGCAGAATGCAGCTCAGCCCTGTGCCCCTGCCTGAGCTGCCCCTGTCTGTCCCTGCTGTCCCCACTCAGTGCCCCCAGCTGCACCAGAGAGCCAGGAGGCAGTGATGGTGTTTTGTGACATGCCTGACAGACTTGTCTGACAACTTGGAGGTTTGTTTTGCATAAGCCACCCAAACAGATGGTCACCACTTTTAAGTACCAGCCTGGCTCGTGTTTGTGTGCACAGAGCTGAAATCCCAATTTCACTGAATTCTCATTTCACTGAAATCCCAATTCACTGAAATCCCATTTCACTGAATTCCCATTTCAATGAATCCCCATTTCACTGAATTCCAATTTCACTGAATTCCCATCTCACTGAATTCCCGTTTGCATGAATCCCCATTTCACTGAATTCCAATTTCACTGAATTCCCATCTCACTGAATTCCCATTTCAATGAATCCCGATTTCACTGAATTCCAATTTCACTGAATTCCCATTTCATTGAAATCCCATTTCATTGAAATCCCATTTCACAGAATTCCCATCTCACTGAATTCCCATTTCACTGAAACCCCATTTCACTGAATTCCCATCTCACTGAATCCCCATTTCACTGAATTCCCATCTCACTGAATTCCCATCTCACTGAATTCCCATCTCACTGAATCCCCATTTCACTGAATTCCAATTTCACTGAATTCCAATTTCACTGAATTCCCATCTCACTGAATTCCCTGCTGGAGCTGTGGCTTTAATGCAGCAAACACAGGTGGGAGATTTTGGGGGAAAACTCACAAGGGCTTTAAGGTTAATTCTCCTTCCCATATCTGGAGGGAGATGATGATTTTATGTCCCTGGCATCTTGGCATTTTCATTCCCACATCCAGAGAAATGCTGAGAGTTAAAAATCATTCTCTGGGCCTTTAGGAAATGTCCTTTTGCCATGCCCTCCTGCCTCTCAAGCTCCCAAACCCCTGCCCCATCATCATCCTACCCTTGGTGGCACCACTTTGGATTTTAATGGGTTTATTTCTGTTTTGCTTCATGTCTGAATTTTAATGATGAATTATTTGTAGCATTTCCAGCAGGGTGGAACAGGGACACTCACTGCTCCTTCAGAGGGGATGAGTGGTGCCTGTCCCAGCAGAGAGCCGAGCTCTCACAGGGTTATCCTGAGCTCAAGGCAGTTTTCCCCACCTGCCTGGCTGCATTCTTTTTGCATTTAGGGATATTTTGCCCATTTTTCTGGCTTTTTCCCTGTGTTTAACCTTCTCTGCCCTACTGAGCTGTCACACAGCGTTATCCTGAACCTAATACAGTTTTACCCATCGGCCTGATTGCTTTTCCTATAGATACTTTTTGCATTTAGGGATATTTTACTCATTTTTCTGGCTTGCTCCCTGTGTTTAACCTTCTCTGCTCTGCTGAGTTATCTCTCAGGGTTATCCTGAGCTCAAGGCAGTTTTCCCCACCTGCCTGGCTGCATTTTTTTTGCATTTAGGGATATTTTGTCCATTTTCTGGCTTGCTCCCTGTGTTTAACCTTCTCTGCTCTGCTGAGTTGTCACACAGGGTTATCCTGAGCTCAAGGCAGCTTTCCCCACCTGCCTGATTGTATTTCCAATAGGTACTTTTTGCATTTAGGGATATTTTGCCCATTTTTCTAGCTGGCTCCCCATGTTTAACCTTCCCTGCTCTAATGAATTGTCCCACAGGGTTATCCTGAACTCAAGCCAGCTTTCCCCACCTGCCTGGCTGCATTTTTTTTTTGCATTTAGGGATATTTTGTCCATTTTCTGGCTTGCTGCCTGTGTTTAACCCTCTCTGCTTTGCGTGATGAAGCAATCAATGCATTTTAACAAATGCCAGAGCTTTTTGGGCAGGAATGTGGCCTATAGACAGTTCCTGAGTCAGGTAAGAGCAGGGCAGCCTGGCAGCCTTGATGGCACTGTTGTGCAGGTAAGAACCACTTTCATTCATAGGATCAAGCTGGTATTTTTTTAAATTCCAGCTCCACTGAAAGATACACATCTTTTTTTTTTCCCCAACCATCTTTTCTTCCAACCGAGCTCAGCATGAAGTCACCGCTCTGCCCTGCTCTTCATTTGCATTCACTGTGTCTAAAAGCTGAGTGCTGATCTCCGTAGATAACTGACAGCCAGAAGGAGTGCAAAGCAGCGCCGTGGAAAACAAAAATAAGATTTCCTGCGTGTGCTGGTGGATCCATGCAATCCCACGAATCCACAAGGAACATATGCCCTTAAACTGCATGTGTCTATATTTATATATATTAAAAAAACCAAACTGTGACAAGAGAAGCTGCAAAACCGCGGAGTTCTGATGGGTATCAACAACAAACTGAAAACTTAGGGAGCTCAAGGAGCCATCCCGATCCCCACCGGTTTCATTTGCATCCCAAAGCGAGCAGTCCCACCTCAGGAGCCGCAGTTCCCTCATTAAGTTGTCATTAGCTTGCTGCCTGATTAATTCAAAGCCTAAGCACACACGGGGCGTGAATTGGGCAAGAAAAACCGAACCGCTTCGGGCTAGGGATGGAAATCTGCTTCTGTTGCTCCGCTGCTTTTAGGGTGATTTGTACACGGCTGAAAGCGAATCCCCCGGGTGTCCCAGCGAAAGCAATTCCAGTCTGGGCGGCAAAAACTTCTGGTGCCTCCCTGGCCATCCCCAATTTCGGGACAGGGACCGGGGCTGCTGCCTGGCCGGAGAAAGCCAGCGGAGCATCCCGAGGGTCCTACAGCCCTACAGCATCCCCAGGCCACTCCGGGAGAGCACCCCCTGTCCCGGGAGAGCATCCTCTGTTCCGGGAGAGCATTCCCTGACCCGGGAGAGCATCCCGTGGCCCGGGAGAGCATCCCATGGCCCGGGAGAGCATCCCCTGCTCCGGGAGAGCATTCCCAGCTCCGGGAGAGCATCCTCTGTCCCGGGAGAGCATCCCCTGCTCCGGGAGAGCATCCCATGGCCCGGAGAGCATCCCATGGCCCGGGAGAGCATCCTCGGCTCCAGGAGAGCATTCCCAGCTGTCCGGGCCGTTCCGAGAGGGCATCCCCAGGCCGTAACCCCCTCAGCCCGGGACAGCATCGCGCTGCTGCCCCGGCAGCGCATCCCCCCGGCTCTGGGAGAGCGTTCCCCGCTTCCCTCCGAGAAGGCATCTCCGGGCCGCTTGGGGAGCGCATCCCCTCGCAGCCGGGAGAGCACTGCCTGCGGCCGGGAGAGCATTTCCCACTGCCGGGAGAGCATCGCTGCGCTCCGGGAGCGCATTTCCCTCTCGGGAGAGCATCTCCCTGCTCCGGCAGAGCATTCCCCGCTGTCCGGGCCGCTCCGGCACAGCATCCCCCTGCTCCAGGAGCGCATCCTCCCTCTCCAGGAGTGCATCCCCCTTCTCCGGCAGAGCATCCCCCTGCTCCAGCAGAGCATCCCCCCTCTCCGAGAGCTCACCCCTCGCTCCGGGAGCTCATTTCCCGAGAGAGAGAGCTCATCCCCGCGCTCCGGCAGAGCATCCTCCCTCTCCGGGAGCTCATCCCCCCCTCCGGCCAAGCATCCCCGCCTCTTCCCGGGCTCGATCCCCGTTTTCCCGGCGCTCCCTCCCCGCGTCCGGCCCCGCTCCGCTCCGGAGCAGCGCAGCCGAGCGGCGCCCGCCGCTTCTCCGCCTCTCCCCGCTGGGTTAAAACGCGAGAAAAGAGGAGCAAAGCCCCGCGGGGCAGCGACTCACGCCCGTGCTTTGGGGAAGCCCATGGAGAGCAGGATCTCCAGCGAAGAGCCATGTTTGATGGTCCCGGCGCGGTGCTGGCGGCTCCGCCGGGGGATGACTTTGCTGTAGAGCTCCTCCCGGGCAGCCATGGCGAGCTGGGCCATCAGCGCGCTGCCATCGCCGCCCGCGCTCGGCCATGCACGCCAAGGGCTGGGGACAGCCACGGGGACAGGCACACACGGCCCGGGAGCCGCGGCGACACCGCCCACGGCCGGCCGAGGGAGGGAGGGGAAGGGAGGAAGGGAGGAAGGGAGGGGAGGGATGCGGGGAGCGCAGCCGGGATGCCCCCGCCCCGCCGAGGGTGGGTGGGGGATGCGCGGGAGCGGGCGGGAGAAATGAAGGTTTCCTTTAATTTAAAAAAAAAAAAATAATTAAAAAATAATTTTAAAAAATTAAAAAAAAAAGGAAAATGAAAGCATGTGTACGCGCGGTTTTCTCTCTTTTTTTTTTTAAATTTTCTTTTTCTTTTTTCCCCTTGGCTTTTTTTTTTGTTTGTTTTGCCTTTACTATGGTCGTTATGTTTATTTATTTATTTATTTTGGTTGGGGTTTTTTTTTTGTTTCGTTTTGCCTTTATTAGAACTCTGTTGTTTATTTAGTTATTTATTTGTTTGTTTGCTTTTGTTCGCTTTGCCTTTGTTGTAATATTTTTTGCATTTGTTTGTTCATTCATTTATTTATTTAATATATTTATTTATATGGAAATATTATTTAATAATATTTATTTATATAGAAATTTATTTATTTAGAAATAGATATAGAAATTTATTTATTTATATAGAAAGAATATTTATTTATATAGAAATTCTTTCTCTCCTTCCTTCCTTCCTTCCTTCCTTCCTTCCTTCCTTCCTTCCTCCCCTCCTTCCCTCCCTCCCTTTTTCTTTCTCTCTTCCTTTTCTTCTTTCATGTTTTAGGAAATCCTCTCTGTGACCCCAGCCAAACTCCACAAAGAGTGAAAAAGGGGGGTCAGGACTCTCCAGCTCCACTCAAGGATCTTTGTGCTCACCTGGACGTGGCTCAAGGCAAAAGAAAGAGCTGTGCTCCAAAACTTTTACCTCATCCCTGTGCTCCCAGCAGCTCTGCTCCCCTCCCTGCAGTTCCTGCGGGCTGGGTGGGACAGATATTCCTGCTTTTCTCCTCATTCTATTTCAGTTCATCCTCCTCCTTTTCTCTTTCTTTTTTTTTTCCTGACTTTCCCTTTTTTCCCACTTTTCCTTTCACTTTTGAGGCCAGGCAGATCCTGCTCCTGCAGGCCCAGTGGAGATCAGCCTGAAATCCCACCCCTGCCAGCAAATAAAAACCCATGAAGAGGCATTTTTAAAAATAGTTTATGTTGGGGAAGGAAATCAATACTGGCAATGACAAATCTATCAGTGCAGTTGTTATTATTCCCATTAGGGAAAACCAACAGCCCATTTCCATTTTGTTGTATCGATGAAGGGGAAAAAATAATTCCCCTCCCAGCTCCCTGCTTGTTCTCCTCCTGTGCCAGGAGATTTTCTGCTCTTTATCCACAGGGAAAAACCATCCCTGAACCGAGGAGTCCCTGGAAATTCCAGCTCCAGAAAGACACAGCACAAAAAAAACCAAAACCAAACTAAAAATGCTTCTTGTTCCTCTCTTAAAATCACTTTTAACTCCTCTGATGTTGTTCAGGTTCTTTAATTTGCCCCCACTATTAATTGGCAAGGACTTCATTAGAGCCAGAGGGTGAAATGAATTTAGCTGTGGATTTCAGCTCTGAAATCAGAATTGGACACCCAATCCACTCCAATTTAATTCAGGGGGAGGATTAAGGGCGTTAATAACAATATTTTCTATTCCATTTTAACACAGGAGGAGAACTAAGTGTGTTAATAACAATATTTGTGCTCAGTTTTGGATTGCTGGAGCCCCCAGAAGGGTTTGGCACCCGTGAACTCATCCCAGCCTCGCTGGGAGCACCACAAAGACCCTGGAGGAGAAGCTAAAAATCCCAAATGAGTCCTGATCCCACCTTCCCATCTCCCAGGGGAGCGCTGGGATCTGCAGCCAGCAGAAAATGTTTGGATTCCTCTCCCTGGGCCTCCCTCCTGTGCTCCAGCTGAATTACTCAAGCAGGAAATAACAATAAAAATGAAATTTGCTATGGAAGCAGCTCCCAGGGCCTTTGCCCAGATGGGAATCTCTTTCCTCTGCCCGTGACAGAGTCACACAATAAATTCAAACAGAAATAAATCCACGTTAGGGAAGTCGCAATATTGAGGTTGGTTTGGTTGGATGAGCTGCTGCATCAAACAAGGAACAGAAATAGGATTATTTTTTTTTTAGGTGAGACTGGCTGGAAATTATTTTCCAAGCCTGCCAAGATCATGTCCGTGGAACTTTAATGTCCCTGCATTGGATCTGGCTGGGCTTTTTTACATGGAAACTTTATTTTTTTTTAGGAAAAAAGTGGTTTTTTTTCTACCCCCAGCTATCAAATGTGTGCCTGGAAATAAAGCTGCCACCCACCTTTTTTTTTTTCTTTTTTTGATTGTAAGCTGAAAATGAAAGCTGTCACAGAGATCAGACAGGGAAAGGGAAGAAAGTGAAAGTAGAAAGCCAAATTTTTCAAAAAGGAGAACACCCAGAAAAATGTGTTGCAGCCTCTAAAATGAACAATAATTTCAGCGAAATAATCAAAATATACAAAACGATTTGGCTTTGTAGGAAAGCTGTGATATTCAGTTTATTTAAAATGCTGTCAGATTTTCACAGATTTTCACATTTCTGGTTTGGTTTTTGATTTATTTTTCTTTTCACATGGCCTTGTGTTGCTGGCCTGATCCCAGATATTTCTATTTGTGTTCACTTATTGCTGCTCACCCTTTTTGTGTTTAGGGCAACAACTTTTGGGTGCCCAAAGCCAGAAAAGGAACACAAATTCCTGCCCCAAGAGCCTTGTCTGTGCCCTCTGGGAAATCCTAAATTTTCCTGGGTGAACTCCAATTCTAATCCCTTTACCTACAGGAAAATGCGTTTTTAGGGGATTATTTTTATTATTATTTTAATATAATTTTATTTATTTTGTTATTTATTTATTTATTTATTATTAATATTAATATTATTATTATTATTTTAATTATTATTTTAGGGGATTTAAAAATTAGTAATTTTATTTATTTATTTATTTATTATTATTTTTAATTAATTTTTAAAATCTCTCTTTCTGGGGTGAAGGCAGAATTGAGGAGGGAGAGTTTAAAAAAGCCAGGGAGGGGGGATTTCCATAGGAAGAGCTCAGGTTTCTGAGGAATTTGAGCCAAATTTAGGGATTTTTTGAGCCAAATTTAGCTTTTTTTTCCCCAGCCGGATGCTCCCTCCTGGTGCTGCCATGGGAATGCTTTGCTCCCTAACAATGGGAATATTCTGAAATAAAGAACTCAGCAGCAGGAAATGGAGCGGGGGCTTTGCTTTTCCCCTTATCCCAAATCCATCCTTGGCAAGCCCACCCTCATTCTTTGATTTCCCTGCCCACACCAGCTAAAGAATCAAAAAGAAATTGAAATTAAAAATCAAACTCAGCCCACCCTCAGCAGTTCCCCTCCCCTCTCACCTCCTTTTATTTTTTAATTTTTAATTTTTTTTTTCTTCCCCAGTCTCCTGAGTTTCCAAGCGCCAAGGAACGTTGATTTACGGCTGAGGAAAATCAACAGCTGCCTCAGCAGCACCAAAACAGAGGGGAAATTATGATTTCACTGTTATTTCGGAGTTTTTTGTGAAGCTGAGAGCAGAAAAAACCTGCAAACTCCAGCTCATTTTCTGTGCTGTGGGTGCTGAGCTCTGGTGGAAGTGGCAGAACAACATTCCTGAGAGCAGCCTTGAGGAATAAATCCCCTTTGTCCAGCTTTGCTACCTGTTGGGGCTGGAATTTATTCATTCCCACAGGGAAAATTCCCTTCCTTCCCTCCCATCTGCCAAGGTGCTCGCTCCTCTCAGAACTGCAAAGTTTGGATCCCCAAAGTGTTCAAAAACAGCAGGAGCAGCTGCTTAATGGAGCAGAGGGATGGGAAAGGAGATTTTTTTCCCCCATTTCTCCCTCACCTCAAACCTTTGCCATGAGATTTGGGCTCTGGGAGAGTTATCAGAGCTTCAGGACTGAGATTTTTTTATCCATCTCCAGCTTTTATTTTATTTTATTTTGGATCTTTGGCTCTGGGAGAGTTATCAGGGCTTCAGGACTGGGCATTTTTTATCCATCTCCAGCTTTTATTTCCTTTTATTTTGGATCTGGGACTCCAAATTCAGCTGCGGATGTGGAATTGTGGGGTGAGAAAAGCACCACGAGCTGCATTAGAAGGGCGCTGAGAATTTGCTTTTCTAGCTCAGGTTTCTTTCAATTTTGGAGTGTGTTTTCCTCGTTAAAATAAAAAAATAAATCCACTTTAATTCCATCATAATTCCTTCATTTGGGCTTTTAGAGTTATGGAGCTGAGCAGGAATAAGTCAAGAGGGAAAACGTCCTTCAGATATTTCAGGGCAGGACAGGACAGGCGTAGCCTGAAAGTAAAAAGAGAAATAAAACAGAAATAAAAGGGAAATAAAAGAATATATTCATTTTAAAAGATTTTCAGCTATTTTTGGCTCTGCTGTGGGAGGAAGGGTTTTGTTGCTGGGTTCTGAGGGTGGCCAGGGCAGGATTTGACTTTATTGGTCATTAAAAACCAAGCAAGCCATGGAGAGTGGCTGAGGCTTTGCTAAGTGAGGCTTTTCCCCCTCCTGATCAGCCAGGGTTGGGTTTTTTTCACCTAGAAATTGTTTAATTCAGCAAATCTTTATTTGAATTTCTCCTGCTTGGCCCAGCAGCTGCGGGAGCTCTGGGCAGTGAGCTGGGACGAGGTGGGATTCAGCTAAAACCACAGGCAAATTAAAACATTGGTGTAAAATCCACTTTTATTGGTGTAAAAACCACTTTTATTGGTATAAAACCCCACTTTTATTGGTATAAAAACCCACTTTTATTGATATAAAATCCATTTTTTCCTGAGCTGGGCTGCTCCCTCTGCTAGCAGAAGAATTGAGTAAATTAAAAATTTAAAAAGCCCCAAACTTGCAGCCCTTGTGCAAGAAACATCCAGATCCTTGGCTGTGTTATCTCGTGGATCCCCTGGCTGTCCCTGGTGTGAACCCAGTTTATTTCCACCCTCATTTATTTGCTGGGGACTGAGCCAAGAAATAACGTGGTACAACAGAAAGCTGCTGGGATTTCCCCAACTCCCCCGTGCAGAGAAATGTGCTGAGCTGCAGGAGGTTGTACAAAGTCTGCAAATCTCTTTCTTTTGGGGCTTTTGCTTTGCTTGGAATATTTTATTATTTTATTATATTATATTATATTATATTATATTATATTTTATTTTATTTTATTTTATTTTATTTTATTTTATTTTATTTTATTTTATTTTATTTTATTTTATGTGGGGTTTTTTTTTAGCTGCATTCCTGGGCCCTCGTTGGATTCCCTGGAGGAAAAAAAAATTGTTTTTGTTTAAGAGAATATTGGAAAGGAAGGGGATGGGGTGTTTGTGGTCATTTGAAATCATCCTAATTCTTTGGTACACTTGGTTGAAATCGTAGAATTGGAATTGAAATTTTAGAATTGTTTGGAATAATATGAGAATATTATATGAGGATATTGAAATATAAATATGAGGGTTGATTTAATTTGATCTCAAGGACAGGCAGGAACCTGCTCAAATCAATGGGGTGATGCCTTGGTTCCTTTCCTCGTTTTTCCTGAGTTATTTTTGCTGTTTAACTTTCCTCTCTTTGTGCATAACAACAGCCTCTGAATGGAGGAGAGCCTGGAAGTGCTTCTGTGAAAATGCTCAGCCAAGTTTCCCAAAGTTCATTGAAACAGAAATAATAAAGCAGCACATGGCAGAGAGGAGCAAAATTTGAAAAGGAAATATTTCTAATGTAATCATCGAACAGGCTTAGGGACATAGGAGGCAGATTTTTAATGTTTGTGATAAGATTTTTATCTGGAAAACATCACTTTAGCGATGATTAGAGAAGAGGATTATTTCCCATGTACGTGTGTGTCCGTTATAAACACATTTCTGTAGCTGGAGAGGAACTTAAAGCTGCAATTTCAATATGAATGAGCATCATCCAACATCCTGCTCCTGCTGGAAGTGTCTGCAATTTATTTCATATTTAAATCTTCATTAGATGAGTGGCTAAAAGAGAGAGGCTGCTCTGTGTAAATTAAATTCCCCCGTCTGTGGCTCCATGTGTAACTCTTTGCAATCATTTACTCCAATGTTACATTCATCCTTTGGAGCATAAATTTCCATGGAACTTTGATTTCAGCTGCTTCTCTCTTTATGTGAGTGCTGCAGAGAATTAAATACTCTCAGTCCAAACTCTGATCTGGATTGAGAATATTTAGCTTAAACCTTGCTCTTGTCATCTGGAAAACAAAGAAAAAAAAAAGAATAAATCAGATTTCCTGATTAAGACAGTCCCAAAAGTGCACACATGTTTAATTTTACTACTCAGAGTATCCTTGTTGTATTCCCAGCAAGGAAATGATTCCCTGGACCTGCTGGGCTGGGGCCCAAGGTAAGACTTGATGCCTTTCTCAACACATCCCATCCAAAATAAACTTGTCAGTGCTCTGCAGCCCTGGCCTGGAGTCACTTGCAGTTGTTTCCCTGCTTGTGTTCCGTGTTAGGATTCTCAGGGATAAACAAAACGAGGGAGGCGAACAAGGGAAGGGAAGAGTTCCTGTTTGCAGATCTCTGCCCATCTGTTTCTCATTCTGCCTGACTCTGGGGAGCGTTTCCACGCTCTGCTCATCTCATTTCAGAGAGCCCAGCCCAGGGAACCTGGGGCTCCCTCCTCTGAGCTCAGCCCAGAGCCCTGCAGGGACCTGGCAGTGCCAGGGATGCCTTGAGGAGGCTGCCCTAGAACTGGGACTGCACAGGGGGAGAAACCTTCCTATTTTAAATTAGAATGAAAGAATTGGTTCCTCTGGGTCTGGATTGAAGGCACTTGAGACAGCAGTTCATGTTCAGACTCAGGTGTTTATTATTTCTTATCAGTGAAACAGTCTCACAGCCAGGAGTTCAGCAGCAAGGCACAAAATGGCCAACAATCTCTGGTTCCAAGGTCTTTTAAGACTAAACTCTCCAATTAAGAGCTGACACCTGGATTATTCTCCCTTTTAACCCAATAACTGATCCCACAGAGCTGCAATGAGGACTTTTCTGCCCAATTACAAAATGCCACCAAACCCAGGAAGAAGCATGAAGAAGAAACCCAGGACCACACCCTGTGCCCTCCATCTTGCTTCCATCCACAACACACTAAAA
>JAWMQZ010000095.1:4238892-4252758 GCA_035584835.1 Tangara arthus
CAGGGGAGTGGATCTAAACTGAAATTTGGTGTAAATGTTGGGAATTAGGAATTACTCCCTGTGAGGGTGGGCAGGCCCTGGCACAGGGGAGTGGGATCAAACTGAAATTTGGTGTAAATGTTGGGAATTAGGGATTGCTCCCTGTGAGGGTGGGCAGGCCCTGGCACAGGGGAGTGGATCTAAACTGAAATTTGGGGCAGATATTGGGAAGGAATTGCTCCCTGTGAGGGTGGGCAGGCCCTGGCAGAGGGTGCCCACAGAAGCTGCCCCTGGATCCCTGGCAGTGCCCAAGGCCAGGCTGGAGTGACCTTTTCTAGTGGAAGCTGTCCCTGCCCACGGCAGGGGTGGAATGAGATGAATTTTAAGCTCCTTTCCAACCCAAACCATTCTGGGGCTCCATGGAGCTGTGAGAGGAGAGGCCCTGTGTGGTGACCTGGCCTTTTGTACTTTGGGATTCTTCATATCCCAGCATCCCACCCAGGCTTTTTGGAGGTGCTGGAGCTTCAACCTGCTCAGTTAAGGTTCAGACATTCAGGATAATGAAATGTGCACTCAGCTGTCCTCAGTTTCACCTCTCATGTGGCTGCTATGGCTTCTCCCTGATAAACTCTGGAAAATAAATGTATAAATGGCTGAAAGCTGTGGGAGAAGGAGCCTGTGAAGCACACAGAGGTGTCTCTCCTCTCTGCTGTGATCTCACACCTTCAGCCTTTACAGGGGATCTCATCACAAAAATCTAATGAGAAGTGACCAAAAAAAAAAAAGAAAAGAAAAAGTCTTTTACATCTGCTTTAAGGAACTGACTGGAGTGCCAAGTGTGTTTAACCTAGATTTGAATTCCCCTGCTGTGGGAGGGTTCCTGTGCCCAGGCAGAAGGCCCAGAAGGGTTATGCATCATTTACAACCCCGTGTTCCAAACAAGGGGCAGGACAGGGGCAGCTGGGGGCGGAAATGCAGCTTGAGAATCCTCAGCTCAGCAGGAGCCCCTGTTCTGTGCAGGGCAGAACCCAGCTGATGAACAGCTTCTGGCAAGGCCAGCAGGCCTTGGTTCCCTCTTGCTGCCTGCTGGCACGACAGGGAAAGTGTCCAAGTGTCCTTTCCATGGCAAGGGACAGCTGCTGGCTGTCTGTCCCCTCTGAGCAGCTCCCAGGCCGTATCTGGGGGACCCTGACAGGTTTTGGGGTCCCCTAGAGCCACCCAACAGGTAAAATCTCCCTCTGTGTGATGAGCTGATCCCTGCTGAGTTCCTGTTTGTTTGTTGCTGCTGCTCAGGGTAAAAATCTTCTCAATCTGGGTTATTTTTAAGAGAATCCTGGATTATTTGAAGCTAGGGAGGAGCAGCAGCATCAACAGGTGTCTGGGGATTGTGTGGAGATCCAGACTGGGACTGCTGGAACTGGGAATGTGCTGACCATCCCAGAGGATCCCTGTAATCAGGTTTATCATAGTCCTGGGTGGAGAAATTCCCGGAGGGATCTGCTGTTTCCTCCTGTGAGGTGATCCTAGAGCCCTCCTCATCTTGGGGTTTTGGACATCTGAGGCATTGTCTTGTACATTTTTGGAGTAGGATTTTGGAAGTCTTTACCTTTTAGGACTTGAATGTGCTGTGGGATCCCTTGTTCTTGTGGGATCTCTTGTTCTTGTGAGATCCCTTGTTTTTATGGGATCCCTTGTTTCTGTGGGATCCCTTGTTCCCGTGGGCTCCCTGTTCTTATGGGATCCCTTGTTCTTTTGGGATCTCTTATTTCTGTGGGATCTCTTGTTTCTCTGGGTTCCCTTGTTTCTGCAGCATCCCCAGTTTTTCTGGGCTCTGAGCTGCAGAACAGCCATCAGGATTTCTCCTGGACCATCTACCTTTGTCTCCCAGAAGGGATTTTCACGTTTCCTCTGGTTTAAGAGCATCAGCTTGCAGGGAGGGAAAACACCTTCAGGAAATGATTTAAACACCCGGTAGCTGTGACAAGCACAAAATCCTGATGCAGCTGCTTTCCCCCTGTGCTGCTCAGGGTGGTGTGTGTGGGAATGCCTGCACATCCTCACTTCTCCACGATCCACTTCCAACACAGGCAAGATCCCATTTCTGCTTCAATTTGGACAATAACAAAAAAAAACAAAACAACAACAACAACAAAAAAAACAAACAAAAAACCAAAACAAAAACACCACCACCACAACAACAACAAAACAAACAAAAAACCACAAAACAACAAACCAAACAATAAACAAACAAACAAACAAACAAAACCCCAAACAAACAACAAAAAAACCCAAAAAACCAGATTACCAGCAATCTGGTAAGAGAAAAAAAAAAGAGAAAAAAAAAAAAAGAGAAAAAACCAAATTATCAGGGGTGGAACCCACCTGCTTGTAGCGATTCCACAAGAGCCCTGCATACCACAAGCGTTGTTTTGTAGGAATACCCAAAATAGGAAGCTTGATGTCCTAAAAGTTGTTTTTCTTTTGGGATTGATGTCAGTAAAGTCACATTTCCCTTCACCCCCTTTCTGCTGATAGACAACACAAGTAGATGTGTACAAGGCAAAATTTTCAGGCTTTTTTTTCCCCCCAAAAAATAATCTAAATATGGATCGGGTGCTCTGGGGCAGGGCTGGGGAGCCGCAGCCACAGGAGGTCAGTGTTGCACTGTGGAAATTCCAGGGAAAAGTCAGAGTGGCCTTGGAGGAAAACTTGACCCAGAGGGGAGGTGAATTCCTGCCGAGCACTGCGGGGCAGTTGGAGCGCTGGGATCAGCAGGGCTGGGGGAGGATGCGATGCTGGGAGGAGCGGGGATGTGTCCCAGGTGGGGAAAGGAAAGGAGAAAAGGGGCACGGTGTGGATTTTGGGAAAGAAAAGGGTAAAAGGAGAGCAGTGTGGATTTTGGGGAAGGAAAAGAGCACACTGTGGGTTTTGGGAAGGAAAAGAAGAAAAGGAGCACAGTGTGGATTTTTGGGGAAGGGCAAAAGGAGGGCGGTGTGGATTTTGGGAAGGAAAATGGCCAAAGGAGTGCAATGTGGATTTTGGGGAAGGAAAAGGGCAAAAGGAGCAAGCGCAGCGTGGATTTTGGGAAGGAAAAGGAGAAAAGGAGCACAGTGTGGGTTTTTGGTGAAGGGCAAAAGGAGGGTGGTGTGGATATTGGGAAGGAAAAGGGCAAAAGAGCAAATTGTGGATTTTGGGAAGGAAAAGGAGAAAAGGAGAGCAGTGTGGATTTTGGGAAAGAAAAGGGCAAAAGGAGGGCAGCGTGGATTTTGGGGAAGGGCAAAAGGAGAGCAGTGTGGATTTTGGGAAAGAAAAGGGCAAAAGGAGAGCAGTGTGGATTTTGGGGAAGGGCAATAGGAGGGCAGTGTGGATTTTGGGGAAGAAAAAGGGCAAAAGCAGTACAGTGTGGATTTTGAGAAGGAAAAGAGCCAGAGGAGCACAGTGTGGATTTTGGGAAGGAAAAGAGCAAAAGAGCACAGTGTGGATTTTGGGAAGGAAAAGGAGAAAAGGAGCACGGTGTGGATTTTTGGGGAAGGAAAAGAGCAAAAGAGCGCAGTGTGGGTTTTTGGGCAGGAAAATGGCCCAAGGAGCACAGTGTAGATTTCACGCCTTGGGGAGCTGGGAGCAGACCCTCAGTGGCTCTGAGCTGGGGTGGACATGAGCTGCAGGCTTTCCCCTCCCTGTGCCAGCCCTGCTTGTGGCCCAGGCGCCCCCTGAAGCCGTTGGATGGAGCAGCTCCACCTCCCCGCCCCACGAGCAGCATCCCCGCGGCCGTGGCGGGTGGGTGGCTCAGCAGCAGCTCCGCTCCACTTATCAAGGCTTGAAAAGCCCTTCCATGGCTGATCCCGGTCCCTCCTCCCGCGATTCTCCTCCCAGGGTGGTCTGGGGGCAGGTTGGAGCAGGAGGAGCGAGGGATGCTCGCTCGGCGGCTGCTGCTGCCGGGGCTGGCTGCTGAAAGGGGATTTGCATTCCAGGAGATTCCAGGGGCTCTGTCCAGCCACTCTCTTCCCTCAGGGCTCTGAAATGTGTTTTAAGGCCCATTCCCAGGCAGCTCTGGCAGCTGTTTGATGTGGTGGCATCGCTTTTAGAGAATGGCTGGGCCGGTGACAGAAGTGAAACTCGAATATTCTCCAGTAGGCTCTGCGGTTCCTTCATTAAAAACAGACAGATAAACAAACAAATTACAGCCCATTATGAGCATGTCCTTCAGTTCCTCTTCAAACAGCTTTTTGCTGTTTTAAAAAGCCTTAAATAAGGACACAGCCTGCCCAGTCTTGGCCATAAACTGTTGGCTTTCAGCTTTCCCTGTGCCTCTGGATCCGTTGTCTTTGCTGTCTTCGAAGTGTCTGATGTGAGCTTTTAATTCGTTTGGCTTTTCCTGGTGAGAGGCTTCAGAACAAGATTCCTCGTGTGCAGCCTTTGATGTTACACCACAAAGAATCCCCCCCTTTTTCCAAATGCTCTGCTGAACCCCCATTAAAAACAAAACAAAAAAAAAAAGGGAAGAGTTTGACGTAGCCAAGCTGGGAGGAAGTGGGGTGACCCATGGAAATGGTTTTTGTGTCCCCCACAAAGGCCCCAGTGCTATGGTGATGGGCTCAGCCAAAAGATCTGCGCTCATTTGGGCAGGGCTGGGCTGAGTTGTCTCTGCAGGCTTGGAAACATCACGTGAAACACTCTGGGAAAACCCAGCCAGAATTTTTCCTCCCCCAAAAGTGGATAGAGACCTGTTTTACTTCCTCTGACACTTGGTGGCTTCTGCTTTATTGGTGCTGAGCTCCTTGGGACTCTGCTGCCCTCTCACATCTTTGCATTTGGGCACCTGGGGTTGTTTCTGCTCCTAAAGCTGAGGGAGAAGCATTGTCTGCATCACAGACTGAACACAGCTCTGCCTTGGGCTGGCTGAGGGGGTTTGGGACTGTTTTGTTTGGGCCCCTGCTCGGGGATTAAACCCAGAGCAGGTGCCTTGGGTGCAGCCTGTGAGCCCTCAGCTTGGTTAAAGGGCTTTGTTCCAAGTGTGTTCTGCAGAGGAGAAGCCCAAGCACTGACCCTTTTCAGGAGCATCTGATGCGTGCACCGTGATTAGAAAGAGTAGGGGAAGTTAAAAATAACCTGTGGAGGAGGCATTCTAATGAGCAATTATCATTCCTCTCCATTGACTTTTTGCAGCAAGACTCTCCATGTGTTTAGTCTTCTCCAAAGAACATGCCAGATGTTAGAGTGAGTGACTTGTTAAGTCCCTGAATTCTATTCTCACTGGTGTTCTGAAGCATTGTCAGGTTCTTTTTTTTTTTTTCCCTTTTTATTTTTTTTTTTGTAACTATTAAAATAATTGGGCCCTGAACATTCTGACCTGATAACGCAAAAGAATCTTGGCTGGCTTTCCTAAGGGTCAGGATTTGTGAATAGAAAACTTGGGGAGGGTTTGCCAGAACAAAGAAATGTTTCTGCATGCAAAGATCTTCAATAAGTTAATCTGAGGTGGAATCATCTGGCTTCAGAAATCATGCCTCCTGGCAAAATCTGACTTTTGCATTTCAACATCCTGAACTTTAGTCTCCAAGGAAGCTTTTGTGCTTGTGGGGCTCCGCTTTTCTCCCTCTTTAGAAATGATTGGCAACGAGACCGATTCCACCTTTGCAAAATTTTCATATGGAGGGGGGGAAAGCGAGGAGGAAAAGCAAAAGTCCCTTTACAAAGCCACCAGAGCCTTTTGCCATTCCCATTCCCTCGCAGGAATCTTAATTGGATTAAAATCCAAATCTGTATATTGTGATTTTGCATGCCATGGATCCCACCCTCTTGTTTTTAGGCGCATTGGCCAAACTCAATGAAGTGCACGGTCGATGTTTGAGCTCTGCCTTTGGTGTCCCTCGGTTGGAGCTCATTAAGCATTCGGGGAATAATAATTCTGGGACTTGAACTTTGATCTGAGGAATCTGGGAAAGAAAGGGCCGGAAATTGCAGCAGCCTGATTAGCTACCCCAAGTTGATCAACTTTTCTGCCAGATGCAGGCAGAGCTCCCAGAGGCTCCCAGACAATGGTGGGGGTGAGGCAGAGCCGCCGCGGCCGTGTTGTGTCTGCGCTCCCATCACATCCCATTACTGTCTGCCATGCAGATGGCACTTTGAACCACCCCACGGCCAGCCACAGCCTTTGTCCGAAACATCTACTTGGCAAAAAAATTAATAATCATTTTAATTAATTCATTTTTTTTAACCTTAAGTGTTTGCGGATTTTCACACATTTGGTTTCGTTAGGGCTGGAAACATCAAATTATCTTGATAAAACATTTCCATCAGAGCTTTGCCTGGGCTTTTCTTGAGCCTGGCTCTGAATTTGTGGCAATTTCAGTGGGACGCTATGAATTAAAGTGTCCCACTTAAAATTGCCACAATTAAATTTTGCAAAGGTGGAATCGGCCTCATTACCAATCATTTCTAAAGAGGGAGAAAAGCAGAGCCCCACAAGCACAAAAGCTTCCTTGGACACTAAAGTTCAGGATGCTGAAATGCAAAAGGAGGCAAAACTGGGCTAGGCTGTGGAGTTTTACATGGGCAGTACTTTATTCCCCAGGAGGAAATTTAGATTGGGGTATGAAACCTAAAATGCTCAGATGTAGAACAAGGCAGCGGTTGTCATGTATTTCCATTTCCCCCAAAAGTATCAGGAGAATCTCAGCTGGAATTCAAGCACATGTTGTGACAACCTAAACTCAATGAGGAACCAGATTTAGAGCTCTGCTGTGTCTGACTGGGGATTTTGTGACCTTGGCGACTGAGAAGTCCCAGCTGTAGCTGAGACAGGAGTGGGATGGAGCTGCTTCTCCCAGAGCAGAGCTGGAGACTTGGAAATCTCCCTTCTTGGAAAGGAGACACCCCTGCCACCGCCAGAACACCTCGATAAAACTGAAATACTGACCCCTCCCAGGCTGGAAAACCTTCCTGATTGTTTGGTTGTTGTTGCTTTTTCCCAAAACTTTTCAGTTTCTGTTTCTGTCAAGAGACGCATCAAATGTCTACCTCAATATCCAAGGGAAATAAATATCCACAAGCTCAGTGCCATGTTTCTGGAGGCTTGGCCAGCTGGCAAAGCAGGAATGGGATGTGGAGCTTTTCCAGAAGGGCTTCTGATGAAGACAAATTTCTTTTTTTTTTCTTATTCCTGCTAGAAATCAAATACTAAATATTGTAGTTGAAAACCCAAATGGTTTAGGTTCCAGCAATAAGACATCCTGGTGCCTTGTGCCTGCAGTGCTGTTTGTGCCTCCTTGGTCCCTCTCCTGTCCCAGGCTCGGGGGTGATGCAGTTCTCCTTCACATGGAAATGTGCTCAGGATGTTTTCCAGGAGGAAAATCACTGTCAGAGCGAATAATATCGTTTGAAAGAAAGTTTCCTTCTCAAATGAAAAAAACGTAATATGGTTTTGGCAGGCTCCCATCTGCCTCCCATTGCAGACACTCCATGTTATGGTTGTGTGTAGCATCAGGAACTGCCTTTAATGTGATTTTGGAAATTCTGTGTTGAGTGGCTGGGTCTCAGTTTTCATGGTGGAGAGGTGTCTCCTTGTCAGAGCGCCAAACATTCTGTCAGATTCCGTCTTTTCTGTCCCTATATAAAGCTGAGCTTTGGTTCCAGGCTCGGTGACGGAGGAAGCTGACACTATTCCAACATGTTGTTCATATCCTGAAGTCTTTTAATTTCCCCTGGCTGCTGTTGCAACAGCACCATTTCACTGAATAAATTAATCACAACCCAAGATTTGTCGAATACGAAGCCTCAAAAGCCAGGTTCCACTTGCGACTCGGAGAAAGCTTTTCCACTGGGGTCCTCTGGCATTATTTTTTCCCCCTCCGTGGGTGAAATGGTTACAAGAACCTCTGCTATTGTTGCTAGAAAAAAAGTGGCTTCCTGTGATAGAAAGTAATTTTTTTCAAATAGGAAACATATGGCTGGTCCCTAACAACAAAGTAATATTCAGGTGCTGGTGGCATATGCCTCCAGTCCTGTTGCAGGAAGCTATCTTGGAAATCTGGTGGCAGAGGCTTATCCACACTGATTTTCAGGAAGTGGGGTGTGGGGATGGAATCTGAACCCGGCATCAGAAATAAACGCATTTACATTTCTAATTTTTTTTCTAATTTGTCGTCCCTGCTTCAGGAGTCTCTGCAGTGCATCCCTTGTTAGCTGTGCTAGACAAACCCTGGGTGAGGTCTCTGGTGCTCTTTAATACCCATCTGAGGAACAAAAACCCAATAATTCCATAGTGAGAGCCCTCTCAGGGTTTGGTGTCTCACGTGAGGAGTGACAGGAAAAGGGGGAACGACTCCAAACTGAAAGTCAGTGGGTTGAGGTTGGATATTGGGAAAAAAATAAAATTATTGTGAGGGTGGTGAGGTCCAGGCCTCATTGATTGCCCAGAGAAATTGGGCTGCCCCATCCCTGGAAGTGTTCCCTGCCTCTTCCACGGATTTTTGGGAGCTCCAAGAGCTGCTGGGGTCATTATTTATTCTGAGTTATATCTCTTTTGTTGTGGCACTCAATACAGCCAGGGCTTGGACTGAACCATAGCTGGGGATATTTTTACCTTCCATTGCTGGAATTTTTACCTCTAATAATTAATAATATTTCCCTTTGTTTCCTATGTGGGCCAAACTTCTCTTTCTCCTGGGTTCTGGCTGAAAATTTGAATTTTTACTTAAAAATTAAAGTGTTGTTCATCATAGCTCAGATATTCAAGTCTCTTCTCAGCTTGAGCTTGGGTTGGGCTTGCAGCCCAAAGGGAAGTTGGTCAGCAGGAGCTGATGGGGCTTGGCCATCTCCAGATGGGCCAGCCCAAGCAGGGCTGGGTGGGATCAGCCCCACTGGGGTGGGAATCACACACCTTGGGCGCCAAATTCACCGTGGTTTCCTCTCCCTGCACAGAATCCTGTGTTTGGGGTTTTCCAGAGTGCTGCAAGCCCCCCTCTGCACCGAGCTTGCCTTCATTACTGCTCAGCCTCCCAATTAGTGCTCTCACACCTGCAGCTTCTTCATCTACAAACACACTGTGGCTTTAACCCTTTGCAGAAATGTCAGCATGGGGAGTGAAAAAATCTCTGGGTTTGGGGTGACTTCTGTGCCACCTCTGAGTTTGTTTTATCCCCATATTTCAGGAGGTGACAGCAGGAGTGATTTTTGTTTGGCAGCGAGCTCTGAGGAGGCAAACTCAGCATTAACTTGCAGCATTAGGAAATAAATGGACGAGCAAGGATGCCAAGGTTTCCTGGTGGAGATCCTGAACCCTGGAGGAACCTTCTCCAGAGCTTCAGCGAGTTGCAAAGAGCCACAAGAGCTGGGCAGGATTGATGAAGTGCCTGCAACTCTGAGTCTCTGATAGTGCTGCAATAAAAGTGACAAATGGGGGAGAAGAGTGGGGCTGCTGCAAACTTAGCGTGACTGAAGGAAAAGAAAAAAACGCACAGGGTAATTTATTGGCAATGAAGAACCATCAGCAGGAGAGAGGGAACTTAATTCAGCCTGGTTAATTAGGTATGGGACTGAAACCTTGGTCTTGCACAGCTCCAGCCACGGAGTCACTGGGGCTCTCTGAGGACTCTGACTGCAAAACCTTGAAATGAATTTTAATTGTTGGTTCCAGCCTCTGCCAGAGCAATAACCAGGAAAACGCCTCTGGATAGGCCTGGGGTGGGAGTGCCACCCTTATCAGCAGCTGCCAGGGGCTTCACCTGGGGGCTCTGAGTGTCCAGAGCTATTTTAGCACCGGGGTTTTAAACATTTTTGTGCTCTTTAAAAGGGCAGTGTGGGGTGGCACAGCCTTTGGTCATCTCCAACCTCAGCTCTTCTGTGCCCACCCAGACCCTCAGCAGCCCCCCAGATTTTGGAGGTAGTTTAACACCCACCCTCCCCTCCCAGCCCCACAAACACAGCGCCCTGCTGCTAACAAAGACGTCCCCAGGTAACTCCCTTCTCCCAAACCTTAGGAAGCCCTGAATCCATATGGGTACGGTGGGATGGAGAGGGAGAAACAGCAGCACCATCCAGGAAAAAAAAAATAAAATAAATGAAGATTCTGGGGGATAAAGCACAAAGAAGATGTTTTTATGGGGCTGGGCGAGGCTGCTGTGCTGAGGAGGGAACCCAGCAGGCTGATAAAAGGAGAATTTCATGTGATGTCATTCCCAACACTCCACTGAGGCTGCGGGCAAAGCCAGTGTGGTCAGCTTGAGCCTGGGGAGGAGGAGGAGGAGGAGGAGGAGGAGGAGGAGGAGGGCATCCCAGAACGGGAATGTTTTTACAAATAAAGGAACAACAACAACAAAACCCCGCTCAGGCTGTGGCGCTCCCGGGGAGAGCCGGGAGCTCGTCCTGCAGAAATGATTTGTTGGACAAGTCCGGCCGGGGCTGGGAGCAGGGGGAGGAGGCTGCGAGGAGCCTCGGAACGGCTGCAGCAGTGACTGATGGGCTCCGCTGAAAATCTCATCCGACTTCCACCTTCTGGGAAGGGGGGGCTGAGCCGAGCCGAGCCGAGCCGAGCGGGGGAAGGGGGAGAAGTGAGAAAAGGCAAATGGAGAAAGGCTGGGCTGTCTGCTCTCCAGCGTCGTGATATTTTATTTTTCACCGCTAAATGCAAAATTGATTTTTTTTTTTTTTGGTGGTGCATTAAAAAAAAAATAAAAAAATAAAAAAGGCGAGCAAGCAGTCTCTACCTCTCTCTTCTAATTCCCAGACAAAGGAAGCTGAAGCAGACACCCCAGACAATGGATGGTCCTGTCTCCCTTAAGCATTTGCCTTTCTCAGCAGTTAAGGTTAAAAAAAAAAAAAAAAAAAGAAAAACCAACCAGAAACCCCTAATTGAAGGAATGAATTAAAAAGATGACCCCGGAAAACGCGGCAGCCTTTTTATTTGATGAGGAACCAAGTTCACAGCGTGTCAGCAGAGGTGCTGCGGTCCGCGCTTTTATTTGTTTCCTGGCAATAAGAACATTCCTTTTCAGCCTGATATCATCCTCTCATCTTCTCCCTCCTTCTATCCCTCTCTTCCTCGTCTCGCATCCTTTTTCCTTCCTCCCTTTTTTCTCCCTCACCCCCTGGCCCTTTTTTCTCCTCGCTTGCCAGTTCAGGCATTCTCACATACATTACCCCTTCCTTTCATCTCGGGAATGACCTGAAATGACCTTTTGCCTGGCACTAGACGTGACTTAACTGATAATAGCAGAGACACGGGGGCCTCAAGCGGTGGCTTGTCTCGGCACGTAGAGGGAGGGGAGAGAAAGAAGAAGAAGAAAAAAAGAAGAAAAAAAAATTTAAAAAAAAATTTCTTCTTTCTAAAAGAAGAAAAAAAAATTTAAACATTTTTTTCTTCTTTTTAAAAGAAGAAAAAAAAATTCAAAAAAATTTTCGTTTTTAAAAGAAGAAAAAAAAAATTAAAAATTTAAAAAATTTAGAAAAAAAATAAAAAAAAATTAGAAAAAAAGAAGAAAAAAATTTAAAAAAAATTTCTTAATTTTACTTTTTTTTTTTTTTTTTTTTTTTTTTTTAACAAAGGGGAGACGCGGCTTTCTCTTTGCAGCAGCATTTCCTGCGAGGAGGTAGCAATTAATGACACTTTTGTGCTGCTCGTTGCCCGTGAGATAAAAAAAATCCTTCAAAAAAATCTTCCCTGCGAGTGTCGAGCCCGAAGCTGTCGAGGAGCGAAAGGAGAGGGGAGAGAAATCTGTCTGCAAGTGGTTAAAAACTCCAGAGCAGCATTTCGATGCCACTGGCTACTGGTGCTCTGCATTGCGTCTTCCCCTTCTTTGTGCTCCAAATACTTGTTGGAACAGCACAAATGTCCTTCTGTCTCCAATAATCGCCACTTTTAGGTGACTAATCTGGGCAAAAGGTTATTATTTGGCTTCTTAATGTCCCTTGAAGCAGAGATAAGATTGCAGCCGGCCCCGCTGGGGCTGGGGGTTTTTTAATTTTCACTATTTATTTGGATACTCGGCGAGGCTGGGTGAGTTTCCACAGCAACCACCGGGAGTCTTGAACATGAAAGGGCTCTTATTGTGCCATGTGGTGCCTCAGAGATACAGAGAAAGGAGGAGGCGGGGAGGAGAATTCCTCTTCAGAGAAACAATAGCCAGACATTATGTGAACTTTTGGGGCTTTATTATAAAGTTTGAAGCAAGGGTTGGTGTGGGGCGGGAGTTGGGGAAGGAGCTACAGTCTGCAGCGGAAAAAAAATTAATAAAAAATGTGCTGACTTACAGAAGTTTGGGAAGAGAGGTGTACGTGTGTTTATAGAAATATTAATGAATTAAGTGGGAAATGAGAGCTTGAGCTGTAATATTTGTATTTAGGTCTTTTTTTCTGGCAGATCATTCAGCCCAGGCAGGTCAGAGCTTAGGGGCAGAACCCAAAGTGTGGGGTTTTTTTAAATTTTATTTTATTTTTTGAACTTTCTGCCCTTTCTGTCGAGAGAAAGGGAAAGGGGTGGGCACTGGGATGTGGAGGAAGGTACCAGAGTGCAGCCTGGCTCTCATTGTCCCACGGAGCCACTGCAGCTGCAGACAATGGGCAAACCTGGATAATGGGGTTACCAAAGGGT
This sequence comes from Tangara arthus, assembly GCA_035584835.1. NCBI lineage: Eukaryota > Metazoa > Chordata > Aves > Passeriformes > Thraupidae > Tangara > Tangara arthus. The sequence continues at coordinate 4,251,461 of JAWMQZ010000095.1, forward strand.
GCCGAGCATGAATGGCTGCGTGTGGGAGCAACTTCGGTGCAGGGAAACTCATTAATTCCGATTTTCTGCTACCTTGGCAGGCTCCAGTGCCACCCCGGTGTCCCTGTGCAGTGTCCAGAGGGGTTTGTTGGCTGCTGTGCTGAGCTTTGGGCTTGGCTTTGCCCTCCCTGCGAGGCCAGCTCAGGGTGTGCTCCGTGGCACACTCAGATCCCCACCCTGTGAAAAACTGGGTGCAAAAATACCCCAAAATATCCCAAAATATCCCCAAATATCCAGGCACTAATCCCAGGGTTTTGTGGGGGTCACCATCCTGGTTTCTCCTCCTCAGCTGCTCTGGCTCTGCTGAGCTCATGAGTTCTGGCACCTGCTGTAACTCAGGGTGACACAATTTCCTTCCCAAACTCCCCTTTCCAAGTCATTTTGGGTTTTTCTCTCCCAGCTCCAGCGTTTGGGGTGAGGGCAGAGAGGTGGATTGTGTGATAGGGGACCAGGGACGGACCTGAACCAATTTCCTTCCCAAACTCCCCTTTCCAAGTCAATTTGGGTTTTTCTCTCCCAACTCCAGCGTTTGGGGTGAGGGCAGAGAGGTGGGAATGTGTGATAGCGGAGCAGGGATGGACCTGCTGCAAATGAGAACTCTGCTGGTTCAGCTCCAGAGCTCAGCCTGAGGTGTCAGGGAGGTGTTATCCAAAATATTCTGATTTTCCAGGATGTGTTGGTGCTGGAAAATCCCCCAAACTCCCTGGACAATCCCCAAAACTCCCTAAACAACCCCCAATTTCCCCTGTGAAACTCATGCTTGGATTTCCTTTATTTGGGGTGATCCTGCAGCTTGCTCTGCATTTTCCACCCTTCAGTCATCAAAACCAACCAAAGTTCTTGGAGTTCCCCTAAAATTTCTGGGAAATGCCAACTTTTGATGAAGGAAAAGGGAATTCACTGGGGTTTAGCATTGCTCCAGCAGCTTTGAAACAACCCTGAGTCATTTCTCCCGTGCTTCCCATTCCTCTCTGCCCTGCGAGGTTCAAATCTGCGTGTGTTAATTGTCACTAAATTAACATCAGGCATAAAGAAATAAAAATATGGCTGAGTCAATATTATAATATTATTAGTTCATATTATTATGGTATGGGAGTAACCATCTCTCTGTGGAGGCTCTGGAGTGTTTCATCTCATCAGCTGCTTCCAGGTTTGTGGAACACTGAATATTTGCTGGCCTGGAATATATATTATATTATATTATATTATATTATATTATATTATATTATATTATATTATATTATATTATATTATATTAT
>JAWMQZ010000095.1:4258564-4276150 GCA_035584835.1 Tangara arthus
TATATTATATTATATTATATTATATTATATTATATTATATTATATTATATTATATTATATTATATTATATTATTTACATTGTATTACACTGTATTGCATTATATTATATTACATTAATTATATTCTATTGTATTATAATATTTACATTACATTGCATTGTATTACATTGTATTATATCACAAAATAGATGATCTTATTATATTTACATTGTATTGCATTGTGTTACATTGTATTACATTGTATTGTATTATATTGTATTAAAAATATAATATATTATATTTCATTACATTGTATTATATTGTATTGTATCATATAATATTATATCATATTGTATATGCTATACTAAAACTATACTAAAGAATAGAGAGAAAGGAGACATCAGAAAGCTAGAAAGAGATAGAATGATAATAAAAACCTGTGACTGCTCAGAGCCTCGACACAGCTGGACCGTGATTGGTCATGAAGTAGAAACAACCACATGGAACCAATCAAAGATGCACCTGTTGGCGAACCATCTTCAGACCACACTCCACAGCCATCAGACAGTCATTGTTCACATTTCTTTTCTGAGGCCTCTCAGCTTCTCAGGAGAAAAAATCCTGGCAAAAGAATTTTCATAAAACGTGACAGTGACAATGGGAAGGTTCCCCCGGGCTGGGCTCTGCTGGTTGAACACAACTTGTGTTTAACCCAGAGCCATCCTGTGCCCAAAGCCTGGGGGAGTTTTCACTCAACCAGGCTCCCCCAGCCCTGGAACGGGCTGAGTGCTCCTCTCCCTGCTGGTGACAGCCCCTCTAACAGCTTCTCAACATGGGCAATGTCCCTTTTCCCTGCTCTTTGCATCCTGCCCAGCTCTCTGACACTTACTGCAGAGCCTGGAGGGTGTTAAGGCATCTCAGGCATTGAGTGGAGTTACCTGGCCCAGCTGCAGAGTCACAGGTAGGACTGACCCCTGTGAGAAATGAAATTACTCTCAAAAATGTGTAATTGGTGTTTGTGTAATTTGTAATTTGCCAGAACAGAATACATATATATGTATAAAAAACATGTATATACACATGTTTTTAAATAGATATTTTAATATATAATAATATATTATATATAATATTAACATATTAACATATAATATATTAAATATTAGTAGTATATATTATATTATATCATATCATATCATATCACATCATATAATATCATATCATATCATATCATCATATCATATCATATCTGCTATACTAAAGAGTAGAGAGGATACATGAGAAAGCTAGAAAGGAATAGAATGATAATAAAACCCTGTGATGGGAGGGGGAATTCCTTACTCAGAGGGTGGGTGGCCCTGGCACAGGTGCCCAGAGCAGCTGGAGCTGCCCCTGGATCCTGGAAGTGCCCAAGGCCGGGCTGCTTGGACACTTGGAAAACTCTGGGATAGTGGGATGTCCCTGCCATGGGATGAGCTTTAGGGTCCCTCCCAACCCAAACCATTTTAGGACACGAGGATGTCTAAAATCAGCACTCTGTGTCATCAGTTCAGAGCTCTGGGTAAATCCTTTCAGCCCCAGTCCCCTTGCTCTCCATGGACATCAATAAGCACCTGATTTTAGTCCTTGGAACATCCCAAAAAACCTTCTGAGATGGTCCAGGGGAGATAAAATCCCAATTTAGCTGCCTGTTAGGAAAGTCCCCTGTTAGGGACTTGATGCATCTGAGGGGAACCAGGGACTTTCCTGAGCAAAGGAAAGCTTTGGGATGTGAAGTGGAAGCAGCAAAGAGAAAAAAGCTTTTTGGTCACTGCATTTGGGTTTAATTAGCCTGCCATGGTTGCTTCTCCAAACCAGCCAAAAACTTTCTCTGGGAGTTTCCAAAACCTCTTCAAGCTCTGTGTGCACTGGAAATGCAGCACAGCTTGGTTTTGTCATGCTGGATTTGGACTTTTTCTCCTATGATCCCAAAGGAAACAAGGGAAACCAGAGATGTGTGGGCAAGGAAACAATTTTTTAAAGAAATGACATCACTTGGCTGCCCTTAGGAGCAAAGTGGTTCTGAACTGGATTTGTGTGAATATATTCCCACTGTGCACTGTCACAATCTGCAGCCTAAATTGGGTCTGTGTTCTCAAGGTCTGGGCCATTTGGACTCCAGAAATGTAATTTCTGCCGTGGTTTGTCCTGTTGCCATCAGGACCTGCAGCCTTGTGGAGCCTGGTTTTGCTCAGGCACTGAGGTCATGATGAATTTTAACCTATTTTAAATGCAAAGGCCTCAGAGTGTAATGTCCCATGCAGTTGTGACTGGGATTAGTGCTCCTTTCCCTGACAATATTATGGCCTGTGTTATTTCATTTTAATTCTTGCACTTGGCTTTTTCCTGGAGGCTGTGACGGGGCCAGCAGAGACTCCAGGACAAAAATTTCTACTCCTCTTGTGGAGGAGGATTGAGACATGAAAGCAAAGTGGAAAAAAACCCTGGAAATACAATGAAAAGCTTTAAAAACAATCCATGCAATTTTGCAAAATTGCTACTCTTCAGCAATTCCCTGTGAATTTGGGGACGGGGGGGGGTTGCTGCTGTGCAGGGTTCAGGCACAGTAATGGTGTAAATTGCAAATTGAAGTGCCAAAACCAGTCTGGCCTGTGCAGGTCACTGGAGTAGACACAGCTCTTGCCTGCAAGCATTTGTAATCTAAAACCCCAGCTCTATTCCCACTGGAGGTAATGACAAAACTCCATGTGATTGCAAACGGAACAGGATTAGACCCTAACTAAATAAAAGGAGCTTTTTTATTTTTTTTTCAGTCACCAGATATTCATTCCCCACGACAAATTCAAACAGCTTTTGTTCAGGAGTCCAAGAACCCAGTTTAGTCTGGAAAAAATAAAACCAGCACAACTTCTTTCCTCACTTTCCAGCAGGTTTGGAAAGACAAGATTTGAAAGAGAATTCCCATCTGTTATTGGAGCATTTAATCATTCTCTAAAAGGCAGCACAGTTTTTATTTTCTCTGGGGAGCGAGCAGCATTAGCTGAGGCATAAAGCAAACTCCACCAAGTGTAGAAAAAACTCACCCTGATGTCCTGTTTGACAAACTGACCTGCGGGTCACAACCTGAGTTTATTGATCCGTGGGGCCTTGTCTGGGTGCCGGGCATGTTTTCTGGACTTTGGTTTCAGCTGCATTCCTCACTTCTCAAAGAGGGGGTGTGGATTTCTGCTAGGAGTAACCACTGGGAAGGAAGTAATGTTCATTAAGTGTGCAGGCAGTGCAGGACCAAGCATGCTCAGTGCAAAAAGCTTCGCTGCCCTGCCTGTCAAGCCCGAGGTTTGAACTCGGTCCAGAACGCCGGATTTACTTTTCAGGAAGAAACCCTACCTGCCTGGGCTGCTTTTTTTTTTTTTTTTTCCCTTCCCTCCTCCTCAGAGGAGTGCAAACAATGTTCTTTTGATGCTTTCCTGCGAGTGGGAATCTCGCCCTGGAGAAGGAGACAAAACTTTGCTACCTGTGAAACGAAGACTGCTTAGGTCAGTACGAGGGGGCGCAGAGGAACTTTGCGAGCAGCTTTTGTGACTTTTGAACTCCCCTGTTTCTGCTCTCCTCTATCCCTTCCCATCTCAAACAGAGCTGAACTTTTTGGGGGAAAAAAAAGAAAAAAAAAGTTGTTCAGCAGTTGTTCAGCAGTTTTGTGCTTGCTCATTCTCTCTGCCGAAGGTAAACCTGGTTTAAGTGAAAACAGCCCGAATTTGCTGGGAGCTGAGCTTAATTTTGCAAAGTCGACTTGCCGATAGAACAGAGGTTTTGTTTTCTTTACTTTTTCTTCTCTTTCTTCTTTTTCCTCTCCATGCAACCCTGGGCTTCCAGCGTGTGCTTTAAAAGCTGTTCCCCCCTTTCTCTCCCCGCCCTCTGCCTTAGAGCTGAAAATGAGACTCGTTCTTGAATAATAAACTCTGTGTTATCAAGCAAATCTTGTGGCTTGTTCATGTGATTGCTCCCAGTCCCAGCATCAATGGCTTTTGCCTTTTAATACGTTTTCCAGCTCTTTCTGGAAAAGGAATTGCAAAACTTTTAGCAGAGAGGTGAGGGAAAGCAATTTTAGTTGATAGCTGAATTTTACTCGGTGGCTGAATTTTTAAGTTTTTCAATTTTTAAGTGCTCTCTGCTTTTTGCTTTTAAAAGCATATTTGGAACTCCTATTTCTCGAGGATTCAAAATATTCCCGACCTTAGAATGGGAAAAGAGAATTTTTCTTCTTTTTTGTGAGACTTTGTGCTGCCTAATGGAGATTTTTCTGAACGTAGGCCAAATGGCCAAGAAACAAAATGACCACTGAATAAGAAGTGAAATAGACTTAAATAATTAGAAACTGCCTGTAGTTAATGATTGTTTGAAGTGGGTCAGAAACATTTGGCAGCTCCTGGTGTTAAATTTTGTCCTGGGAAATACTTGGGAATCGTTATGTGGTTTATCAAAAGTTGGGATTTAAGTTTGTGTGTTTGAGGAGTGGGCACAGACTTGGATATTTGTTTTAGAAACTGAAGAAATGACTTAAACACGTGCAAACGTGAAATCCTTGTGTTTCAAAGCTGTATATTTATTATTTGGTTGTTCTAAACTGGGAGTTATGCCATGCAGAGGATCTCAGTAGGAAAAAAAGGGATAGCAGGTATGATGAATAACTCCTAGCTGGAGCACTAGGAGTGGAAAATACCTTTGCAAACTCCAAGAATTTTGCAAAAAAACCTCTGTGCAGAGGGGGAGAGGAGGATTGGGTTTTGCTGGATGTCCTGGGGGATTCCCACTGGGATTACCTGCCTGGAGCCCGGGCAGGGATGGGGGCAGCCAGGCCGGGCAGATGGAATCTGCAAAAACCCAAAGCTGGAGCTCTCTGATCTTTCCCCACGCGCACCCCCCGAGATCCAAGGGAGTTTTTGATGAGGGAAGGCTGGGGAAATGTCTCTGCCTTTTGATTCGGGGGCCTGCTGGGGATGGTGGTGCTGCAGACGGACGCGGTGTGGCCACGGGGCTCTCTCCCCCTGGACGTTCCAGCCCTCCATTTCCTGGGAAATGGGGAGGGTCCTTTGTGAGGCACTTTGCATATTTATGGACAAAAAAAAAAAAAGCCTTGTGCTTTGAGAGGTGAATAAACCCAGGCTGCAAAGCTGCACATCCTCGTCTGAGTGTTGAACACAGAGTTTTGGTGCCTGAGATTGATCCCAGATCCATTGTCCTCATCCAGGCACAAACAACGTGGCCTCCCCCATTGTTCCTTTGCAGGTACCCAAATTGCACAGATCCAGCTTTGTACAAACCCACTTCATGTGGAAATTATAATTCAGGACAGGAAATGTTTTGTGATTATTTAATTTCCCTCCCCAGGATTGAGATTTTTGCAATTTGTAGGTTTGCAAAAGTTGCAAGTGGAAGACAACTTTTGGTCCACAGAGGCCAGACTTTCACCTGTGGGATACTCAGGTCCCCATTGTTCCTTTGCTGGTACCCAAATTGCAGAGACCCAGATTTGTACAAACCCATTTAGTGTGTAAAATTACAATTCAGGACAGGAAAATATTTTTTGATTATTTAATTTCCCTCCCCAGGGTTGAAATTTTTCAATTTGTAGGTTTGCAAAAGTTGGAAGTAGAAAAAAATTCACAGAGGCCAGACTTTCACCTGTGGGATACTCAGGTCCCCATTGTTCCTTTGCAGGTACCCAGATTGCACAAATCCAGCTTTGTACAAACCAATTTCATGTGGAAATTATAATTCAGGACAGGAAATATTTTTTGATTATTTAGTTTCTCTCCCAAGGGTTGAAATTTTTCAATTTGTAGGTTTGCAAAAGTTGGAAGTGAAAACAACTCTTGGTCCACAGAGGCCAGATATTTCACCTGTGATGTGGAATACTCAGGTCCCCATTGTTCCTTTGCAAGTACCCAAATTGCACTAATCCTGATTTGTAGAAACCCACTTCATGTGCAAGATTATAATTCAGGACAGGAAACATTTTTTAATTATTTAATTTGCCTCCCCAGGGTTGAAATTTTGCAATTTGTAGGTTTGCAAAAGTTGCAAGTGGAAAACAACTTTTGGCCCACAGAGCCAAGACTTTCACCTGTGATGTGAAATACTCAGATCCATTAAATGAGGATCAGCCAGGTTTTGGCCAAGAATCCATTTAGTCTCCTGTCCTCCTTTGTTTTCATCCTTAAATAGAGATATATTTCTTCCTCCACCTCCCCAGGTATTCCCAAGGCAAGTCTGCTCCTGTTTGTGGGTTGCATTTAAATCCTTCTTTATTTCTAAACCAAGGGAGGGGAATTCCACAGTTCCTGGAAAGGCCCAGGTCTTTCTAAGCTTTCATTTACCATTTCTAAGATTTCATTTACCTCCAGAGTGGAGCAAACCATTGCAAATGTGCTTAACCTCATTTTCTGTCCTCATTTTTTGCGCCGAATCCTGGGTTTTTTTTAAACTATTTAAATAGGGGAAAAAAACCTCAATGTGTCCCTCCAAAGTTCCATGGATGGTTTTGCTCTTTGACATGGAGAGGTCTCCATCTGAATCCAGCCACAATCAAGAGGCAGAGGTGAAATTTGGAGGAGAGGAAGGGGCTGGATCCCATCTCCTTGAGCTGTGGGGCTGCTCTTGGAATTCTGGAGCCCTTCAGGCACCTCCCAGTGCTCACACATCCATTTTATTTTATTTTATTTTATTTTATTTTATTTTATTTTATTTTATTTTATTTTATTTTATTTTATTTTATTTTATTGAAGATGGGCATTTCTCAGAGCATTTTGAGGATCAGGATGTCAAAATCCATCTGAAACACCCTGGGAAAAGAGGGGCAGCTGGGGTGAGGGAAACAGCCCCACAAGGGGGTGTCTCTGATGGGTCATCCCTGCATCCTGAATGGGATTTAGGAACAATCACATTCCTACATGTGATCTGTGCAGGCAGAGGACCCTGTGGTTGTTGGGATGTTCTCCCAAGAGCAGGACTCTGCATTTGGGAGCGCTCAGGGTGGTGGAAAAGCAGGGATGATTTATTTTGGAGGAAGCTGCACTAGATGAGGACGTGGAATCTCTTTGGAGGAGGCATTAAAAACTGTATTTTTTCATGTCTAGAGCAGAAGCGTAAGGGGAAAACTGCAAATGGTGCCTCAGGCAGTGTTGGAGGTGTCTCAGGCAGAAATGTGCATTACCATCACCCTCTTGTCCTTGAGAAGAACCAAGGAACAGCAGGGCAGGGCACGGGAGGCTCCTGTGCCTGATGCTTGCCCAGGATCACTGCCCTGAAACACCCCTGGGAACCTCCAGAATGTTCTTTCCCCACCTTCCCTGTCCCCAGGATCAGCACATGGAAATTGCTGCAGGGAATGAGCCATGGAGGAGTTGGAAAAGTTCAAAATAAAATCTCTTTACAAGTTCAAAATAAAACCTTTTCCCTCAAGCTGTTGAATTTACCCCAATTTCTCCTAAAAGCAGAGAGGTGTTTGAGACATGGGGCAGTGACTGTGAGCAAAAAAAACCCCAATTCCTGGTGTTAATGGTGAATTCCTCCCTTCATTTTTGCAGGTAGCAGTGGAAATGAAAGCAATTCTGTTTGGCCACAGAGGTTCCACAAATGTAAGTACAAATAGAATTTCTTTTGGCGCTTCTTTTGGTGGAAGTGTGAGTCTAACACGAGATCAAAGCACAAGACACGTGTTGATGTTGTGTGGGTTTTTTTTAAAAAAAAGCAAACAAACAAGGAGGTCAGGGGAAAGTTATTTATTTGACATTTTCCTGCTGGCTTTGCAGAAAATCAGGGTTCATTTGGATTGAGATCCAGCTGCATTTGGGCCAAAGTTGTCTCTGGAGAAGTCTAGGAGGGACAGGGGAGGAGAAAAGCTTTTAGCTCTGTCTGTTGAGAACCCTCCTGGGCAGCAATTTCAGGAACTCCTGCGGGACTGAGAAGTTTAACTCCTATTTTTAGAAGTATTGTGGGAGCTTAAATCAGCCTTTAAAGCTTTTAGGAACCTGGCAAGGCAGGTGGGAACCCCGTGGGATGTGGGAAGTGTCTGAACAGGTTGTGATCCTCACTCTGAGAGTTAATACTTAACTCACCAAAGGGACATTAGCAAAACCCACTCGACTCCTGCATCAATCTTCCCATATCCAAATCCTTACAAATCTTCTATCTCCTGGTTTCAGAGGAGCTGGCATGCAGAAATTCTGAAGCCTGACTTTGAACCTCTCAATGATTTTGGATGTTTTTATCCATTGCTTCCAAATCACAAATTAAACTAATGAATGCAAGGCATATTTCAGTGTCTGTTGGTGCCTCGTGGAGTTCACCAAAGTTCAGGGGAGTTTTTTTTTAATTTTTGTTTGAGGGTTGGGGAGTGCTGCAAAATTTAAGCTGAAGTTCAGCGCAGATTCTGCTCTCTGCAAAAAAAAAAAGGTTTTTAAGGGTTACAACCTGGGCCAGAGTTCAGCATCTGAATCCCCTTTCCCCGGGCAGAGGTGCAAAGAAATGGAACTTTGTGCATCGAGATGCAAATTCTCCATAGAAATGGGGCTTTTCTGAGCTGCTCTCGGGGTTCAGGTGGCTGAAAAAACGAGCTTTGTGTTCCCCAGGCAGCGGGGACCAGGGTTTCTGCAAAGTGCCTTTGTCTGGGGATGTGTAAAGCCCTCAATGTGTCATTCTTTCTGCTTCAGCTGTTAGAGACTCCCATCTTCTCTATTGATTTTAGCCAGAGTTCTGCCTGCCCTTGAAGGTGTGACCTGTACCTCAGGCTAATTTATTTCTGTCATGGCTGCAGCATGGTTTAGAGGGCAGCAGGGCCGGGAGGGAGAACAATGAATTCAGCATGGAATATAAATCCCAAGGCTGCAGCAGCCCTCAGACATTCCAGCACACAGCCCATTCTCCTGCCTGGCATTCTGCACGCTCTTGGATTAAAAAGGAGGGAAAGAAAAAAAAAGAAAAAGAAAAAAAAAGAAAAAAAACCCCAACAAAAATAAAAGGCAGGCATTTGTATAACTAATCAGGTGAGCCATTGTGGGTAATCCCTTTGGTCACACACGCTGGCATGGATATTAAAATTTGCTGGGCTTCTAAACCACTTACAATGACATCTTAGTTTGTGAACCTGAATGGAAAAGCCTCACCTTGATGGCCTGGGAGTGTTTTTGGAGCTGAGCACTGGAAATTTGTGTGTGGATGGGCAAAAGGTTTGGTTTTGTGCTGGAAACTCATTTTGGTGGGCAGGCTGATGGATTATTTTTAAAATTTAGTTTTATTTTGTGTTGTATCACATTTACTTTCCTGCTCAGCTTTTATAAACTTAAACATAAATTTAAATGAGGCTTAAACTCTGCAAGTCCTGCGCTGAGGCTGCTGGCCCCTCTCACAGTGGGGTTTTCTCTCCTGCCCTGCCTGTGCCCTGCAGCCTCCTGCCCCATGCAGCTCATCAATAACTGAATTTGGGGAATCCTAAATCCTAAATCCACTTCCCTGAGAAAAACTTGTTGCTCCTGAGTTCCCCTGGGGGAAAGCTGAGCATCCTGTGCTGGAGGAGATCTCTGGAAACCTTGGGCTGGCAGTGCAAACAGCACTGGGGTGGCTGCAGGGATTTCCAGGCTCCCTCCTCCCACCTGGCTGAGGTTTTGGGTCAGGTTTTGGGTTTTTGGTCATGCTGTGATGAGGGTGACGGTTTGGGGGTGATTTCCTGCAGTTCAGGGTTCTGCAGCACAGGAGGGGCTTTATAAAACAGGAGTTTGCATCATTCCAATTTGCTGCCTTCCCTGGGAATGTGGGGCTCGTCCTTCAGGAGGGCTGAGCCAGGAGCAGCTGCCCTGGGGTCTCTGCTGTGGGTCAGGGCAGTGGGGCCAGCAGGGGAGGTCGGGGTTCAGAGCAATGCAGAGCACTCTGGAGCTGGGTTTATTTCATTTCCAGGTGATTTTCTGGGAGCTGCTGCCACCGACAGCACTAAATTAGCCTGGGATAGCTGAATTCAGTAAAGATTCAACCCCCCTGGCCTGTGGAGCCACATTTGTGGAGCCTGTGTGCCAAACAGAATTTAAAATTTGCTGTTAAATCTGGTTATTTTCTGTGGGATTCGGGTGCCAGTGGGTCCGTGTGCCACAGCCATAAATGTTTGGTTTTCTTAGCCCAAAGATTTTGTGCAGAAATATTTTGGTGGCACTGGTAGAGGGGAAAAAGCAGAACAGGAGGTGACAAATTAGAGTAAAAATGTGAATAAAAAGAAGGTTTAGGATTTATGGAATAAATATATAATATATATATTACAAGGAATGTAATAAGAAATTAAATGATATCTTTTTGCACCTCTACTTTCCTCATATGTACAGATATGATGTCCGGCAATATATTGATTATTCCCAGGGAACAAAGCAGCCAGGGCTGGGCATTCCAGCTGCAGCCTCCTGGTATCTTGGCATCTTTGTGTTTATGGGTCTCCCCCTTTTTCCTTGGCCCCCCAAGAGCAATAAAGCCGGCCAAGATCCGGCCCTTGCAGAGCATTGCCACTCTCCTGAAACACAGGGAGGGAGGAATGAGAGCAACTCCAGCACAGGAAATACCCTGGGTGCTCCTCTGAATGATTTTTTTGGACTTCCAAAGAAAACCTGAAAGAAAGAGGGAGGAATATGAATCCTGAACTGACACATGGAACCAGCCCAGGGTTTGGGGTTCAGCCCCTCTCTGAAACACTCAGGCTCCAGTTCTGGCCAAAACCCACCCCAGGGGTTTTTTGGGAGCATTTCACTGGAGAAAAAGTTGTCCCAAATGTTATTTCCCTGATTTTTCCTTAAGGAAATTTTTTAGTTGAAGTGGAAAACAAAGGGCAGCTCACAAGCTGGAGGGAACCTGAGGCTGTCAGTGTTTCTCCTTCCCTTGTGCCACCTCTGCCAAAATGCTTTTGTGCTTCTGAAGGATGTTTGCTATGAATTGATGTTTTCAGGTTGGTGATTTTTGTGATTCCCTCCCTGAAATCCAGGTTTTGGCAGAGGTTTCAGCTCTTGCTGCAGAGGCTGGGATGGGACAGGGTGAAAATTTCTGCTCTGGCCTTTTTGGCTCTTTCTGAGACTCATCTCCACATCATCCTGGCCTGTTTCATTGATATTTTCTCCCTGCATGCACTGGGCAACTTTGGAGATTAAAGAAAGGGAAAATAGAATAAATAAGATGCTCAAGACCCTCAATGGAGCTGCTGTGCAGTGGGAATTCTCCTCCTTTAGACCCTCAGAGCTGTCAGCACTGAAAACATGAGTTCAGTTGATGTTTCCTTGCTGTTCTGGAGGTTTTGGGGTTTTTTTCCTCTTTTTTTGGGTGTCCTAGAAAGGTGTTGGAGTGCTCAGGTTAACCCCAGAGGCAGCTGGGAGTCAGTGAGGGGAGAAATGAGTCCCAGGGCAGATAGCAGGAACAGAGGATACACCAAAACCCTCTAGATAAGATGTCCAAGGTGTAGTGGGGGATTTTTAGGACTGAGAAGCATCCCATTGATGCAGCTGAGATTTTATTAATGAATAAAATTAGCTAAATTTATTTTTAAATTAATTTATCAACTAAAAACATCACTCTCTTTTCTTTTTTCATTTTGGTAGCAAAACGAAGGGAAAAAAAATACCCAAAGCTGGGTCTGAGAGGGATGGTTGCAAAATAATTTAAGAGCTGAGGTGGCCTCTCATGTGCTGCCCAGATGTGCAGTCCCAAATGTCTGTTCTGGGAGGCTGATTATGGAATACATGCATTTAGAGCTGGGAGCAAAGGGAGAATTGATTTCTTTCTGGAGTGGTGTGGCTGTTGCTGTGCTGGAGATAATTAAACATCAGAGCAGAAGCAAAACTGAGCTGGAAAAGGAGCCTGATTGCACCTCTAGGTGGAAAGAACTGTGGGATTGTCTGCACTGGGCTGGGCAGAAGTTAATTTTTATTAAAGTGGGGATGAACAGATAAAGTGCATTGAAGTGCACTGAGCCCTTTGTGGTCACTCTTGGTCTTGGTGGAAGAGATTTTGTGTAAACTTGATTTGGTTCCAAACTAAATGCAGTGAAACCAAATTCAAGCCATTCTGATTGTGGAGTCTAAACAGGGTTTTAACACTTCTCAACTAACTCACCTCAAAAATTAATTAATATATTTTGGTTATCTTGAGTGCTCTGCTGCAGATGCTCAAAGTCCACTTTTGATTTTATCATTCTCTCCTTGCAGTACTTGGGGTTTTTTGCCTCGCAGACTCCAAGATAATGTGCTAATTTCAGCTTTCACAAGAAAAAAAAAAGGTGTTGCAGAGAACATCTTTGAGAATATGAACCCCAAAGGTGTCAATATCTGAATTCAGATAATTTTAGTCTAATTTTAATTTTGTTTTTGGAAGTTCAGATTTGTAAATGCTGGGGTTTATTCCCACAGCTCCCAATGTCCCAGGGTGCTCCAGCCTGGCCTTGGGCACTGCCAGGGATCCAGGGGCAGCCACAGCTGCTCTGGGAATTCCATCTCAGGGCCTGCCCACCCTCCCAGCCAGGAATTCCTTCCCAAACTTCCAACTAAACCTGAATTCCATCCCAGGGCCTCCTCACGCTCCCAGCCAGGAATTCCTTCCTGAAATCCTTCCCAAAATCCCACCTAAAACTAGCCCTCTCCCAATATTTCTTCCCAAAATCCCGTCTAAACATGGAATCCTGGAATGGTTTGGGTTTGAGGGACCTCAAAGCCCAACCAGTCCCACCATGGGTCCCACACCTCCCACTGTCCCAGGGTGCTCCAGCCTGGCCTTGGACACTGCCAGGGATCCAGGGGCAGCCACAGCTGCTCTGGGAATTCCATGCCAGGGCCTCCTCACGCTCCCAGCCGGGAATTCCTTCCCAAACTTCCAACTAAACCTGAATTCCATCCCAGGGCCTCCTCACCCTCCTAGCCAGGAATTCCGTCCCAAACTCCCCTCTAAAATTTCTCTCTGTCAGTTTGAAGCCGTTCCCTGTGTGCTGTCCCTCCAGGCCTTGTCCCCAGTCCCTGTGCAGCCCCCAGGTGCCAGCACAGCCTGCAGCTCCCTGCAGGGTCACCAGAGCTCCTCAGCTGCTGTTAAACCCCAGAAATGGGCAAACCCCTGGGATGGACACCTAAAATTCTGCTGTTCCACTGTTTAGGAGTGGAGGCACTTCCCAAACCTGTGATGGGTTGAGAAATGTGAATTTTATAGAGATTTGGGATGAAGAAAAACAGGAGCCTGGTGGGTTTTATTTCCCCTTTTGGGGGGCAAGTAATTTAAGCGCTCAGTGTGTGTCTCAGTTTCCTCACCTGTCAGTGGGGGAATTACTTCACAGGGGACTGGAAATATCATTATAATGATCCTTGGGATGTGCTTTCATATGCTGGGAAGGAGAGTGGGAGCGTTCACATGTACCAGAGAAAAGGGAAAAAGTAGGTTAGGCCTGTCTGAGCTTGTCATGCTTCTCCTGTGTCAGCAAACTCGGGGAGACAAGAGAAAGGAGAGGAAGAGAGATCAAAAGAATACATTAAATTAAAAGGTAAACAGGGAAAGTTAAACTTAAAGCAGCCAGGAGGGAGCTGCACGGGGCTTGGCTGCGTTCATTCAGGATTTTCTATCCTAGGCCAAGATCTTGGTCATCAACAAAAACCCCAAGGAAATCCCTGTGTGGGCAAGAGCTGGGGGTGCTCTGCATGAGGGGAGAGGCCTGTGGAGGGAATTTGGAGGGAATTTGGAGGGGTTTTCCCCTGGTGATGGACAACCAGGGCCCTGGTGGAGCTGAGATGCTCAGGGTGGCACACTGGGTGTGATGGCAGCAAAGGAAAGATTGAGTTATTGCCTCTCGCCTGTGCCTGCTCACTGGCAGGGGTGAGAGGCAATAACTCTTTATAAATGCAGTTTTTATGTCCTCCCAACTCTCAGCAAACTGGGTTTTAGGGGCTTCCTAAAGCACCTGGAGCAGCTAAGCTGGGCTGTAATATTGAATTTGAGCTAGTCTAAGTGTCAAGGCCTTGTTGGACAGGGCTTGGACAGCCTGGCCTGCTGGAAGATGTCCCTGCCCAAGGCTTGAGATGATCTTTAAGGTCCTTTCCAACTCAAACCATCCCAGCATCCTGTGAGCAGACAGAGCTCTGAGCTGTGCTTATGTTCTATTCCCTTTAATCTGTTCTGTGGGTGAAATAGGCCAAGGAAGCTTTAAATGCAGATCCATACCGTGAATTTTCCATATAAAGTAGGTGGAGGAGAGCAAAAAGCACATGGGGGAAAATTCCTGACAGTCAATATACGGAGGGTTGGTTATATTTTTACAGAATGATAGGTCAAACACTAGGCAGCCGAAAGCAATCATACCACTTGTAATCTTCTTTAACTGCATCCAGTCAGAAAAAAAGATGAAAAATTGTTTTTCTGCCTTTGAAGAATGGAAATATCTTTTCCCATTCCCACCCCGACCTGTTTACTCGGAGAGATTCTGGATCCACTCGCTCAGCTAAATCATCATAAGCAGAGTGAGATGGAAACAAAAAACTTGTCCTAAAACTCTGCCTTTTGCACCTCCAGCAGCTGGGGAGGGTTTTTTTTTTTAAGAAAAATGCTTGATTTGCATGCTGAGCCTTATCTGTGAGCACTTGGAGGCCAGCTTTGTGTGGTATAATCTTATTTTTGCACATGGTGAGGCTGTTTGGCTGTGTCATGTCCAGCCTTCCTTTTGGGGAACCACCACTCACCACGAGTTTCCTCCAAGGGGCTGCAGAGGAGTTTTTAAACATATTCAAGATAAATAGGAGTGGTGGGATGGGGTAGAAACCTCTTGGAAGACCAAAAAATGAAGATTCCCCAGGCAGCTGAGCTGGTGGCACAGCTGTGCTGAGGTACAGGGCCCAAAATCAGGTGCAGCAACCACGGGGAATGTGGAGGGCAGGATTTGAGGCTCTCACACCTGAAAAACATTTTGGTTTGTGCGTGCAAAATCCCTGGTGTGCCACTGGCAAGGGAATGGGGCATGGAAAGGTAGGGAGCTCTCTGTATTCGTGTTTTAATTACAATTAAATGTGGAGTAGCAAAATCATCTTGGTGTTTTAGGAGATTTGTGCTGTGGTGGGGCTGAGTGTCTGGGAAGGTCTGTGGGGATGTTGTGACGAAGCTCCTTCATCTTTCAAACCTTGCAAAAAGAGGTTATTCTATTAAAAAAAAATACAAAAACAAAACCAGTTTTTGGGAGGTGTGGAACAGTCATCCAAATGCCTGAGGATTTTGTGTGTGATTTTTGTGTGTTAGGCTCACATTGTCTGCAAGGGCAGGTGGGGACAGGAGAGGGGGAGCAGCTTCAATGTCCAACGTTGGGCACTTCAGGGATCGAGGGGCAGCCACAGCTGCTCTGGGAATTCCTTCCCAGGGTCTCCTCACGCTCCCAGCCAGGAATTCCTCCCCAAACTTCCAACTAAACCTGAATTCCATCCCAGGGCCTCCTCACCCTCCCAGCCAGGAATTCCTTCCCAAAATCCCACCTAACCCTAACCCTCTCCCAATATTTCATCCCAAAATCCCATCTAAACCAGCACAGGGAATCCTGGAATGGTTTGTGTTTGAGGGACCTCAAAGCCCAACCAGTCCCACCATGGGCCCCACAGCTCCCACTGTCCCAGGGTGCTCCAGCCTGGCCTTGGGCTCTTCCAGGGATCCAGGGGCAGCCACAGCTGCTCTGGGAATTCCATGCCAGGGCCTCCTCACACTTCCAGCCAGGAATTCCCTCCCAAAAGGAATTGGCAGAGCATAGGCTGAGATTGGATATTCAGGAGGAAATCCTGCTCTGTGAGGGTGGTGAGGCCCTGGCACAGGATGCCCAGAGAAGTTTTGGACACCCCAAATATCCAAGGCCAGGCTGGACAGGGCTTGGAGCACCCTGGGATAGTGGGAGGTGTCCCTGGAAGAGTCCATGGCCTGATGAAGGTGACCATCCTCACCAGCAGCAGTGAAGCAAAAGCTGCAGGCTGAATTTGTGGTAAAATATTCCCCCCAAGGCTGTCAGCAAGCACTGGAGCAAGATTTAACCCAAATGAAAATCCTGTGGTGCTGCTGTAGTGAAGTTTTGGATGGAAAACCCACTTGAATAGTTTTAATTGCTGCCCTCGTGGAGGATAAATTGCAAAATTCTGGTGCATTTGCAGAACAGAGTAATCCAGAACCAACTCAGGGCTCCTCAGCAGGGTAAGAAAATTTCAGGTGAGGTTTGTAACTCTTGCTTTGAGATTTAATGCAAATCTGAGTTATAGCAGAGAAGAATATTTAGCTTTTAATTCAGAACTGGACGTGGCAAGTGAGTGGTATCTACCACAGCAAAAATTTGGGGTTTTGAGGCACTCTCCAAACCTCTTCACCTTTTGATGCCATTCCTCAGAGCCAGCTCAGCTGGCTGATTTAATGATGCCATAAAATAGGAGCCATCTCTGGTATTTACAGACTTGTTTTCGTGGTTCCCTGATGGTGCTTAAATCTCCTTACCCCTCGTACCACCTTCTCAGAGTGTCAGACCATCACAGCCTGCTTCTTGTTGCTCTTTAAATCCTATTTTTTTTTTTTTTTGCTTTTTTTGCAAACCCAACAGCAGCCACTTTCCCTTTTCCCAGTAGTCCCCAGGCAGTGAGGAAGGCTGGCCAGTGGCCAATTCATTTAAACCTCTGGAATAATAGTTTGCTCTCTAATGAATAGTCTGGCTTTAAATCTCTCCATTCAAGGTGGTGGCACTCCTGAAGCTGACAGGTACTTATGAGACACTGAGGAAAGGTCATTTGTTGGGTGTTACTTTCATTGATCTGTCCAGAAAACCTCCTGGTCATTCCTCTGTGCTCCTTGAAGGCAATAAAAAGAGGCAAAAAAAGCAAGGCAGAAAATCCATTCATTTTCTCATATTTGCTTCAGAAGCCACAAATAACCCATTTCAAGTCAGCAGTTTCCTATTTAAATGTCACAGAATTCAGCCTCACAGTTGGCATCACCTTATTCCGATCAGGGAAACTGAGGCACAGAACAGGGGGATTATTTTCCCCTGGCCACCAGGTGTTAATCCTGGGCTAGAATCTGGGAGCTCCTTGCTCTGGCTGGCAGAGAGCTGGAGGAACACCACGGGGGGGAGATTTATTGCTCATTTCGTCCTTCTTCCCCCGCACCCATAAATCAAATGCTACCATTTTCTTCCTGAAGTTGGAGCTTAATGAACCTAAAAGCAATCAGAGGAAGTAGCACCAAAACCTGGCTGTGCTAAAGCCCTGGTCCATTTACAAATGAGAACCCAGAGAATTGGTAAAGTTATTTTTAGTGTAACTTGAGTTTACTTTCCATAGGAGTTGCCAGACTCATATTTCAGGGCCTGGCTTCTTGATGCCCAGGAGAATAAAGTGACTTTGACATCTCCCAAACCAGGCTGGGAGGGAATGGCTCCTACCTGGATTAATGATTGTGATGCCTCAGGTTTTAGTTTTTATACTTTTCAGGTTCTGTGCTGCTTTAGTGTGTGGGCCTGAGTTCACATGAGGGGATGCTGAGCTCTGTGCACAGAGCAGGGAGACAAAACAATTCCTGCTCCAGCTGGGCACCAAGGACAAATGAT
>JAWMQZ010000095.1:4276250-4307909 GCA_035584835.1 Tangara arthus
GGGTTCAGCCAAGGAGCAGGGGTGGTGATGGGCTGTTGTATCCACTGGGAATGTCCTGATGAAGGCAGGAATGATGAATCTAAACTCCATGTTCTCAGAAGGCTAATTTATTACTTTATTATACTATATTGTATTAAAGAATACTATACTATACTAAAGAATACAGAAAATATACTTACTGAATGCTAAAAAGATAATAATGAAAACTTGTGACTCTCTCCAGAGTCCCGACACAGCTTGGCCCTGATTGGCCAATGAGTCAAAACAATTCACATGAAGCCAATGAAACAATCACCTGTTGGATAAACAATGTCCAAACTCATTCCACATGTGAGCACAACACAGGAGACGCAAATGAGAGAAGAATTGTTTTCCTTTTCTCTGAGGTTTCTCAGCTTCCCAGGAGAAAAACCCTGGGCCAAGGGATTTTTGCAGAGAATGTGAATGGCACAATAGGCACTAGAGACCCCTCAGCAACACCCACCTGCCCCATAGTCCCAAACTCCATTCCAAACCAGGCACCTCCAACCCCCACAGAGATGTCAGGATCTCCAAAACTCCTCAGTAGCTCTTGTTTTCACCAGCTGATCAGAATTCCAGCAGCTGCTACACTTCTCCCCTGTACCCATCACGGGGTTGTGGGTGCAAACGGAGACCTTGAGCCCCATTTCAGTGTGTGAGGAGGGAAATTAAAACATTAAACAGAGCTGGAGAGGCTCTTTGGACAAGGAGAGGCTCCTTTGGACAAGGAGAGAGCTGGAGAGGCTCCTTGGACAAGGAGAGGGCTGGAGAGGTTCTTTGGACAAGGAGAGGGCTGGAGAAGCTCTTTGGACAAGGAGAGGGCTGGAGAGGCTCTTTGGACAAAGAAAAGAGCTGGAGAGGTTCTTTGGACAAGGAGAGGGCTGGAGAGACTCCTTGGAGAAGGAGGGGGCTGGAGAGGTTCTTTGGACAAAGAAAAGGGCTGGACAGGCTCCTTGGACAAGGAGAGGCTGGAGAGGCTCCTAGGACAAGCACATGGAGGGACAGGGTGAGGGGGGATGATTCACATGGACAGAGGGCAGGGTTAGCTGGGATCTTTGGAAGAAACTCTTCCCTTTGAGGGTGATGAGGAACTGGTTTTGAATTCCCACAGAAGCTGTGGCTGCCCCATCCTTGGAAGTCTTGAAGGCCAGGCTGGAAGGAACCTGGGATGGTGGAAGGTGTCCCTGCCATGGGAACAAGTTCATCTTCGACAAGTTCTTCCTTCCAGCCCAAGCCATGCTGTGATTCCACAGCCAGGAAGAAGACCAGGAAATGCAACTGCAGGCTCACCACAAACAGGAATGAACTGGGATGTGTGGCTGGAGACCTCCACCTGTGACCTTCCCAAAGCCAGCCTGCCTGGTGGGTCCCCTGCAGGTAAAATGCAGGCAGTCTGTGCCCTGGGGAGCCCCACGTGTCCCTCACCAAAGGATGTTCCCAGAGCTGGGCAGTGACACACATTGTTAGCAGGGCCAGGCTGAATCAAGGAAAACAAGTGAGATGACACTCAGAGATCAGTAATTCCTCCCCCTCACTCATAACTCTGTCAGCCCTCTCAGCTGCGTTGTCAAAATACGTTTGTCACAGAACAATTCCTACTCTTCTTTTATTTTCTGTGATTATTATTTTTTCCTTTCTTTCTGACGCTGGCTGAACTCATCCTTTTGGAACAAAACCCAATATTCATTTCCTCTCTGGGCAGTTGATTTTATTATTGGCTCACCTGCTCCAGCAGTTGAAAAGCTATAAGACTGGCTGGGTCTTCAAAATTAAATTCTGCAGGATTTTTTTTATTTTATTTTTTTCTTTTCTTTTCCCCAGCCTCACGTATTCCATGACTGCAGGTTACTGGTAGGGAATTGAAGATGTATTTGGCAAAGGTGCTTTCTGTCTGGGACAGGGATGAGCAAAACAGGAACCCTGGTTCTCTCTAAATCAGCAGCTTTCCAAAAGCTCAGCCTGTTCCAGACCTTGCCTCTGCATCCCCAGCTTTTCCTGGGGATGAAGTGGGGCTGTGGGCAGCCACTGATGATGTTCTGTTGGGGGAAAATGAGGCTAAAAGAGGAAAATGTGGGATACTTTCAGGGGTTTTTGAGGGCAGGAAAGTTCCAGCTCGCCTTCAGCTCAGCAGCTGGTGATCCCTCATGTTTTAGCTTTTATATTTTTATTTTATATAAATAGTATTTATATTTTTCAGGTTCTGTGCTGCTTTAGTGTGTGGGTCTGGGCTTCACATTAGGGGATGCTGAGCTCTCTGCACAGAGCAGGGAGACAAAACAACTCCTGCTTTAGCTGGGGACCAGGGACAAATGATCCAAATCTCAGCCCAAGAGCACAAACAACATGGGCTGGAGAGAGAAAAACAAGCAGGACGGGACTGCATGGGCTAAAGCTGGAATTGGACAATTAACTCCAAGATGCAAATGAAGCAGAACTGATCAAAGTGAGAGATCCTGTGACTGGTTGACCATTTTGGTCCATCTTGGGTTCATTTTGTGCCCATTTTGGTTCATCTTGGGTGCAGCCCTGGCTGGGCTCTTGTGCTGCCCAAGGTGCATCCATGGAGGCCTTTTAATAAATCCCTGCTTTATTCTTCAACTCTGTGCAGCCTCTGTTCTAGCTCAGCCTTCTCAAGGCATCAGTTGGACTCCACAGGCTTTTCCAACCTTAATGATTCTCTTAATAATTATCTGCTTGCAGTGGACAAGAATGGGATTAAATCTCACCCTTTTTGCCCTAATTCTGAATTTTTCTCCGTAAAATTTTAGTGTTAGGAGGAGATAAACATGATCAGTGTTTTGTGCAGGGCTCTCAGCCTCCATTTCTTGTGGATGTGGAGCTCCAGCTCACAAGTCACTGGAATTCTTGAAAAGCTGAATTTGAGGGTGGTGAACTGTTAAAAATTAGGCCCTTCAGAATTAAAAATGAATTAAAAATCCTTTATCAGGACAGGTCCCCACAGCAGAGAGATCTGTGGATCTTGGGAGAGTATGTTGGTACAGAAGATCTGGAAATTGGGGTAGGAAAAGGGGAAAAAAGGGTTTTGGCATTAGAGGGTGAAAGAGGTTGTTCAGTGCCTGAATTCCTGCCCCCAGGACATGGTGAAGGGAGGAATGAAGTCAAGCATGGGCCCCCACCATCACTCGGCTGATATTTAATATTTTAACCTTTAAAAGTGAAGGGAAATGTGCAGGAGCAGCTCTTAAAGAGGAAGGAGCAGTCCCCAGCGATGCACTCTGTGCACCCTCCATGACTTCTGTTCAGAGTGATCCCAGCAAAACTGAGCTTAGGCTGAGAAAAAAAATCTGGATTGATGCTTTCCAGTTGATTCTCCAGCCCTAATTGCTCATTTTCTCTACTTTTTGCTTGGTTTTGTGGCAGTCAAGGATGGCAGAAGCAAAATAACGCCTGGTTTGGGTTTTGCTGGAGCAGTTTTATTTCCTAGAGGACCAAACCTTCTGACAGAGGAGAGTGGAGGACTGGGGAAAGGTCACCCAACAAAATGAAGGTGTAGCCAAAAATGACAGCAAAATCTGCTCCTGATGGAGAGGAATTGGTCAGACTGGAGCATTGTGTTTTCTCCAGGGTACAGGATGGAAAATCTGCTTCAGAAGCAGGCCAGTTTGTGCATCAGAAAAGGTTATTTGGTAAAGAAACAAAGTGTTGTTCCAAAGGTGACTGGAGTCACTGGAATTCCTTCCATGGGAGCAAATCTTTGTTTAGCAGTGGTTGGAAACAGGCAGGAAAACACCCCAGGAGCTGTTTGCCACCTCAAGCTCTGCAATAAATTCTCCTCACTCAGAGCATGGTCAGCTGTTGGATTCCCACGTCTTGCACCTTCATCGATCTTCTTGCACCTCTTCATCGCCAACAGGAAAATGGTCCCTGTTGGTGATGAAGAGGTGCAAGACTCCCATTTTTTGGAAAACACCCCAGGAGCTGTTTCCCATCTCAAGTTCTACAATAGTTATTCCTCACTCAGGGCATGGTGGGCTGTTGGATTCCCATGTGGAAAATGGTCCATGTTGGTGATGAAGAGGTGCAAGACTCCCGTTTTTTAACTCTCTGATCCCTACACATCCCTGAATTCTTTCACAAGGTCAATTCACTTCTGTTTGGAGGAGGAGGCAAGGAAAAAAAATGGAGGTAAATCGCAGCAACAAAAGTGAAAGAGAGAGGAAACAGAAGGTATTTACTTCTCACCTGCTACAAATTACCCTGCAGCAGAAAGCAGGGAGGAGGAGGAGGAGTGGGATGGTGCAGAACAAAAGGCTTTTCTGCCTCAAAATGCACCAAGGTGGGAGCTCTGCGTTTCTCAGGAGTTTGGTTTCAGCAGCCAGACACATCCTTGGGAAGGGCTGGCCCAGGGCTCTGGGGGCTCTTTTTGCTCCCTAATGACACTCAGGCTTTGTCCCCTGGCCGGGCAGAGTTTGGCTTGCAGGCTAAAGTTACAGTTGGAGCAGAACTCGTTCCATATTGGCTTGTTTGATCCTGGGAGAAGGGGAAAAATCTGCTCAATGCGGTTCTCATTAGCCAAAAAAGCTGTAACATGCTGGAGTCATTAGTAGTTTGTTGATTGAGTTAACCGTGCAAGGCGGGCTGCAATTGATCATCTGCATTCTCATTAAATATGCTGCAGTCTCGGGGAGGTTGTTATGGAACTGCTTGGAAGGCAGGCAGGAGGAATCTTGGTTTCAGCCCAGAGCACCAGTTTTAAAATCTCTTTTGACTTCAGGCTCGAAGTGTATAATTAATATCAGAGATGGGACTGAGGTGTGACATAAAAATAATCTTTCACTGGAGTGTAACTACACAGGGTCGTATTTCAGCTTGAAACGGGGAGGGAGATGGAGGCTGAAACTTGAATCCAAATTTAAAATTTCTTAGTGCTGCAAGAGGGAAGTGGTGAGGGGTCTGTGGCTGCAGGATTTCCACTTGGCCCTGTCTAGTAGGTATTTGAAGGAAGGAAGCATTGCTGTGCTTCATTTAAAGATAATGAGGTCCAATAAACCCTAACCAAAAGTCAAATTTTCTTCATCTTTGCCTTGCTCATGAGCGAGTCAATAAGTGAAAAAGAACTGTATAGAGAGAGGTGATAGAATTTCACTTTCAAGAAATGGGTGAACAGGAGTTGCTGAAGAGTGTTACCTTGAAAATATATCATGATCACTTTAAACCTTGTCTATGTCTTTCAGCTTTTGAAATGCTGAAGATCACATCTTGAGGGAATTTGTTGGAGCCTTTGAAGTATTTTTATGTTAGGCCCCTATGGCAGAAGATTGTACAGATCAAGAAAGTACCGAGTAGATTTATTCACAGAAAATGCATTTAAATTACCCAGCTATACAGGCTCACATTCTTCATTTATAGCCTGGTGTCTGGGCTCTGAAATCCTCCCAAGAGCTGAGGTCATAGGATTGGAAAATGAGCTTCTGTACACCATCCTTCTGGCCTTTGGATGTAATGGAGTCTGCACTGTGTGGTAAATTGGACAGAATTCAGAGAAGAGCAACAAAAACAATTAAGGGAGGAGAGGAACTGACTTACATGGAAAGATTAAAGCGTTACAAATTTGTGGCTTGGTGAAGCAGAGACTACTGCGAGTGGTTGGAAGTTTCTGGAGACAGGAATGCAGCTTCAAAAAATCCCCGCTCTTGTCTGAACATGGTTTTGTTTGTGTGTTTGTTTTAAAGGAAAATCTTTTCCGAGCAATATCCTCATCTGGTGTAACTTACCCCAGTGCCAGTGAAAACAATGGAGCCGGGGGATCTGGGCCAAATTATACTGTCTAAAAATGTGGCCCTTGCACTCTTTTAAAGCTGGCACAGCAGGGGTGGAAGTGGTAGTTTAGGGAGGCAACTGGTGTTTTAACTCCTGCAAGGTAACTCCTGGTTAAATGGGGGTTAAATGTGGAAGATTTTTGGGTATCTTCCTTCTATAGCCCCTCTGCAAAATGCTGCCAAGAGCTAGCAAGCTTAAAACATTTAATTGCTTGGCTGAAAATTGACAAATAACGGGCAGAGAGGGCATTTCTGTTAGCATGCTCTTGCAGAAACACAGGCAGCTTTTGAAACAGCAGAGAAAAGTCTGAAACAGTCCCAGAAACTGTGGGGTGAAGTTCTGAGGGGCTGCAGGTGCAACCCAGCCCTGGGTGAGCAGTCCATGAGTAACCAGGCCCTGAGTGGAGCAGTCCATGAGTAACCAGGCCCTGAGTGGAGCAGGCCATGAGTAACCAGGCCCTGAGTGGAGCAGGCTATGAGTAGCCAGGCCCTGTGTGGAGCAGTCCATGAGTAGCCAGGCCCTGTGTGGAGCAGGCCATGCGTAGCCAGGCCCTGAGTGGAGCAGTCCATGAGTAGCCAGGCCCTGAGTGGAGCAGTCCATGAGTAGCCAGGCCCTGAGTGGAGCAGGCCATGAGTAACCAGGCCCTGTGTGGAGCAGTCCATGCATAGCCAGGCCCTGAGTGGACCTGGCTGGGGCAGGCACAGCTTAGCAGCCCCAGGAGCCCAGAGTGCTGTCCCTGCTCAGGGGATTTGGGTGGAGGCTGCCCTGCACACACAAGGCACGGATTGTTCGCAGGGATTGAGTTACAGCGAGGCTGAGCAATTAAAACAGGGGCTGGCCCTGAGGAAAATGAAGTGTGAAGCCCCTTGGACTGAGAAACAGTCTCAGAAGGGAAGTGGTGGAGGCCCTGCTGCTTGGGAAGTGGGACTTGTCCTGAGGATGGAGTGTTAATTGAGGCATAGTGGCCAAATTTGAATGAGAGGTTAATTCCTGGCTGCCTCTCCCGCTCCCTGTTCCAGCTGGGCAGGGACAGATCCCATCCCAGGGCTGGAGCCTGGTGAGCTTGGCTGCACTGGGAGCTGAGAAGCTGCCACCTCTCCCATAAGTAATTGCTTTTATGGGGTGGCTGAAGCTGCCAGGGAGCAGGAGGAGGAGGAGGTGGAAAGGTGGCTGCTTCTGCGTGGAAGTTACTACAAATACCAGTTTCCTTTGTAAGCCATGGTCTTCACTGAGGGGTGAAAGGGGCCAAACCTCCGTAATTAGGACTAATTTTGAGTCCTAAAACTGCAAAACCCTGAAGGACCTGTGGAGATTGTGTTGGTGTTACCTCCATCGTGATTCCTTTGGGTCAGGAATGGGGAGCAGTGACTGCCTAATCCATTCCTGCCCATCCAGTGGGGAGCAGTGGCTGCCCAATTCATTCTGCCCATCCCAGTTCTATCCAGCTCAGTGGGGAGCAGGAAGGAGCAGTGACTGCCCCATTTCTCTCATCCCATTCCTGCCCAGCCCAGTAGGGAGCAGTGACTGCCCCATTCCTGCCCATCCCAGCTCACTGGGGAGCAGTGACTGCCCCATATCTCCCATCCCATTCCTGCCCAGTTCAGTGGGGAGCAGGAGGGAGCAGTGACTGCCCCATTCCTCTCATCCCATTCCTGCCCAGCTCAGGTGTGAGCAGTGACTGCCCCATTCCTCTCATCCCATTCCTGCCCAGCTCAGGTGAGAGCAGTGAGTGCCCCATTCATTCCTCACTGGGTGAGCACTGACTGCCCAATCAGTTCCTGCCCATCCCAGTTCTACCCAGCTCAGTGGGGAGTAGGAAGGAGCAGTGAGTGCCCCATTCCTCTCATCCCATTCCTGCCCAGCTCAGTGGGGAGCACTGACTGCCCAATCCATTCCTGCTCATCACAGTTCTATCCAGCTCAGTGGGGAGTGGGAAGGAGCAGTGAGTGCCCCATTGCTCTCATCCCATTCCTGCCCAGCTCAGTGGGGAGCACTGGCTGCCCCATTTCTCTCATCCAGCTCACTGGGTAGGGAGTGACTGCCCCATTCCTGCCCATCCCATTCCTGCCCATCCCATTCCTGCCCATCCCAGTGCTGCCCATCCCAGTGCTGCCCAGCTCACAGGGGAGCAGGAAGGAACAGTGACTGCCCCATCCCATTCCTGCCCATCCCAGCTCACTGGGTAACAGTGACTGCCCCATTCCTCCCATCCCATTCCTGCCCAGCTCAGTGTGGAGCAGGAGGGAGCAGCAAACACCCCCCTCCAGATCAGAGTGTCTGGAGAAGAGGGATTTGGAGTGTGAGAAGGAGGCAGCCAGACAGGAATACCGAATGTGGGCTGAGGATGCCGGGGGAATTGTTTCCATAGAAACCCAGCCATGGAGGCTCACACTGCTCCCCCACCTCACACTCACAAATTCATGTGATTGCCTTCATGGTCACCAGAAAGCGTGGAGGGGAGCGGGTGATGAGGAGAATTGGAGTTTGCTGCAGGTGTGGGAGCTGGGTTCCCTGTCTGAGGGACCTCGGGGTGGCTCCAGCGCTGGGATGTGCTGCAGTAAATCAGGGTGAGCTCCTGGGCACTGAATGGTGCCCCACTGGTGTCAGACAAAGGGAATCAGGCCTTGTTTCTTTTAGTTAAATGAAGGGAAAAAAAAGGGGTTTTCATTTGTTTCTTGCTGCATTGTTCTGCCACCTTTCTTGGCCAGGCCTTTTGCAGACATCATCTCTGCCTGTAAATGCACAGCATTCAGCAGTGCCTCAGGAAATGCTGCTCTGAAATGTCCTCCATGGAAGCACAGGCCTCTCCTTGCCAGAATTTACGAGGGGCCCTGGGAGCCTGTTTCCTTCATTTGTTCCTGGAAAGATTTCTTCTTGGAAAATCCAAGATGTTCAGGGCTGATTTCTGTTCCTCCAAGCCCTTCAAAGAAAGCAGCACCTACGAGAGCTCCCACAAACCTCCAAATGCAACCCCACTGGAGTCAAATAGGAGTCAAATTTTGTGTGGGAGAAGAGGCTAAAGGAGGTCAGAAAGCCCAAATGAAATGTGGAGGTGCCAAGGTTTAGAGTAGATGTTGGGGTTGGGTTCCTCTGACCATCTCCTGGAGTTTAATTTGGGCTCAGCTGATTGGGTCTGTCTGATTTTTTAAAGCAGCCAAGCTTCACAATCCACAAACTTCATCTTTTATCCTCTTTGTAGAAGAGACTGTGGGTGTGGGGGGAGAGGAGAGCAGGAAGAGGAGATTTGGACAATTTTGGACATGATTTGCCCACTGTCCTGTTCTCCAAGGAATGGCTCCACAACCATGGAGGAGTTGTGGAGTAACCAAATTCATGTGGTGTTATTTTTCTGGCTGCACATGGTGGGGAAAGGAAAACAAAGGCTGAATTCCCCCCATCCTGGGGGAAATGGCTCCCATCTCTCCTCCTGGTTTCCCTAACCTCTCCAAAAGTTTCTGGAGACCCTGAAATCCTTAAGGGCAACCCAGCTCTGGGCTGGTCTCTTGCTAAGCACAGCTAATGCTCCTGCAGCTCCGAGAGGAAAACATCTGAGCTTTGGGAAGGGTCAGCCAGGAATGACACAGCTGCAAATGTGCAGGGCAATCCAAGAGCTGCAGGGCTCCGCCCAGGAGAGAGGAGAGCCCCAGAGACAGCCCCAAACCGGGATTCACACAGAGGGATGCCCAGAGAGGGGCATTGTTCCTCTCAGATTTGTGAGAGTTCAGTGTTAACCCTCACCCATGATTCACTTGTTTTGTGCTGGAAATGATCTCAGGACTCACGGCTGAGATTGTTCTGCCAGGGCTCCTCATTTGCCTGTTTTTTGTGGGGAATTGGGCAATATTTGATATTTTCCTTACTCCCACAGTGAGAGGGGAGTGTGTCTGTAGCGTTGAGGCGCCCTCATTTCATCTGAAACCTCTGTGTGATGCTAAAACTGAAATTTTGGCTGCAAGGGAGTTAATTTTCCTCATGGAAGCCAGCACGGGGCTGTGTTTTGGATTTGTGCTGACGGCAGTGCTGATAACACAGGGATGTTTTAGTTCCAGCTGAGCAGAGCTTGCACAGAGCCCCTTTTCTGCACCTCACCCCTCTAAGAAGGCTGCACAGGGAGCAGGGAGGGGACACAGCCAGGACAAGTGACCCCGAGTGACCACAGGGATCTCCCACACCATGCTCAACATTAAAAAAAATACTGAGCAGCCACTCTGGATTTCCCTAAATAAGGAGACAAAAGGTGCAGCCTGTCCCCAAACCCCATCTCTGAGCAAACATCTGCTCTGTCACTGTTGGGAGGAGAAAATTCTTAATTTACTGATGGTTTTTTCCCCATCAATTAGTGAGGAGAGCAACTTTGTTGAGCTTTTATTCTGGGCAGAGTTTTTGCTGAACTATCCCTGCATACAAAATGGAATTGGTTCCATTTGCCACCCCCAAAACTGGTTTTTTTTTTGTGATTATGTTGGGTGATCTTTGTGGAATTATTCCTTGACTTTTATCTGAAATCCATTGGTAATGGTTATTTAAGCTTTTTTTTTTTTTCTGTGCTCTCTGGTTGTTTTAATTTCAGGAAGTCCATCGAGGGGTTTAAGTATGTATTAGTTATCATATTGATGGATCAGCCAAGCAAGGAACATTTGGAAATGCACATATTCCTGTTCCATTGACCTGGGAGATTTGAAGGATGAGGCTCTGCATGCCATTAGCACTTGGAGCATCCATAAACATCCCTTGGCAGCTTTCCATTTGGGTTTGGGATATTTGGAGTGAGCACACGGAGATTTTCGTTCCCATTAATCCATCCCAGGGTATTAATTGGTTTGTTTGCCATTTATTTCACATTTTTCACTCAAAAGGAGTGTTGGGTTTGTGCTTAGCAGACTCAGGGCTCTGCTCTTGCTAAATCAACCCCACTGATGGCAAATAAATCCCACTGGAGGCACCAACAGCATCAATTCTTTGCTTGTGAGTCTGCTTGGGGTTGATACAAGGAAAAAGAAAAATCTGTGGCCAAAATTTGCTTCCCATGATCAGGTGTAGCCTCAGTGATGATCTTTGACAGATATTGTGATTTTCCCACTGCTTCTTTCAGATGTAACTCTGCTAAAATAAGTACAAACTGGTTAAAACTTGGTGATTGATGATACACGATCCAAGGAGATCTCTCCAGTCTTTAATTCAGGTGATCCAGATGTGGCATCAATATTTACACCCTCTCTGGGAGTGTTTGGAGACTAAATTCACTCGAGGGTGGAAATCACTCTGTGATCTTTGGGTAAAAAAAAAAATATAAAATGCAGGAACACAGGCTGGGGGAGTGTGAAGAATATTCTTCCCTTTAAAATTCCATAGAGCCCCAAGGTTTCTGCCACAGCATCTCTTCAGAGTCCTGGTGACTGCACCAGGAGTTAGATCTGGTCCTTAGGCAGAGAATTAATCTGGATTATTCTTACAAAACCCATCTCAAGTGAAACTTTTGCCGATATTTTTCCCAGAAGATTCTTCTCTTTCAGTCCAGAATTTTATCAGCGATTCTTATGCTAACAGGGGTCAGGAGATGAGACGTTTCTCACGTTACACTTGAAGCTTCTCATGAAT
This sequence comes from Tangara arthus, assembly GCA_035584835.1. Lineage (NCBI taxonomy): Eukaryota > Metazoa > Chordata > Aves > Passeriformes > Thraupidae > Tangara > Tangara arthus. Next base: position 4,287,651 of record JAWMQZ010000095.1, read on the forward strand.
AATGGCCTGTATCACCTCTATTGTCTGCCCAAAACATAAGCAACCAGACATAAGGCCAGAGGAGAAATTTAAAGAGTGCTGAATAAGCCAGCAGGACGGACCAAGAGCTGAGATAGTCGGGGAGTGGAACAAATACAAGGTGGAGCAGATGGTTATGTGGGGAAATATCCGAGCAGATTAACTACCAGGGCTGCAGAATGAGCCAGGCTCCAGCTCTAAAGTCCCCTGAAATCTTCAGAGTGAGATGAACAGAAGCACAGACCAACATCACTGTAGCCAAAATAAATTAGAGGTCATTATTCCCCAGTGAATTTTCTTAAGTGTTAAGTAGAGCACATCAGGCTTTTCACAGGAGTCTGAGGGGGGTTGCCATGCTTAAAACCATCACTTGCTCCTGTGCAAGGGCAATCTGTCCACTTGAAAACAATTTTTATTGTCCTTCTCTCCTTTCCCTAATTATTTTCTTTGCCATTTTTGTTCTCACACATATCTGTGTGTGTGTGCATTGTGTAAAAAATAAAAAAAAAAGAAAGAAAGCTGCAGTTTGAGCAGGATGAGAATCCCCAAAACACGTGGCACTGGAAATTCCCATCGTGTGGAAATTTCAGTTCCCCCCAGGCCCTTCAATCTTTTTCTTCAGCGAGACTGCAGCTGCCATCTGATTTGTATTTATATATGCTCTTTATAGATATTAATGCAATAACAGATTAAACCTAAAGTAACTGTTACTACACAGAGACATCTCAGGGGTCTGATCTCGCAAACATTAATGCCTCTGAATAACTTTAATCTTGTGCATTGTGTATTTGAATTTAATGGGGACTCTTGCATGCCAAAGTTTCTCACATTTGCGAATGTTTGCTGCAACTTCAGACTTCCCCCATATGTTGATGTCAATTTGTTTTTGCAACCTCAATACGGTTTAGAGACCTCAGCCTCTGATCACGGTTTGTGGATGGCTGTTTTTGCAGTTCTGCTGCATTCACTGGGCCAGATTTCCAATGGGGAAAATGGGAGAAATGGGCTAAACCCTCACTGCTGACCCCACCACCTTAGACCAGGCTGAATTTCCCTCTCAAGGGCTTCTCCAGGCTTTAATTTTTTTAGCAAGCCTCTAGGTAATGAGAGTTATGATGTGGTAATGCTGCTTCTTTCCAAACCGCTTTCTGAAGGAATTCCGGAAAGAAACTGGATTGAAAAAACTTGAAAAATAGCCCAGTGGTGCTGGATAAATACCTGGAATGTGCAGGACCCCAGGGAGGTGAATCCAACCTGCCCAGGGCAGGGCTTCCACAGGCTTTTCCTTTTTTTAGCAAACCCATAGATAATGAGAGTTATGATGTGGTAATGCTGCTGCTTTCCAAATCGCTTTCTGAAGGAATTCCTGAAAGAAACTGGATTGAAAAATTTGGGGAATAGCTCAGTGGTACTGGAAAAATACCTGGAATGTGCAGGACACCAAGAAGGTGAATCCAACCTGCTCAGGGCATTTGGCCTCTGCTCCCTGGGGAATGAACTCAGGAGTCCAGACCCTCTGTTGGATCATCTCTTCTGTGTTGTTAGATGACAAAACCTGTTTAAAAAGATTATTTTCATTATCTTTTTACTAAATGTAAAGTTTTGATTAAAAAAACCCTTTAAATAGGGTTGATCTGGGAATGTTTTGATGGGCAACCAAAAATCCTGACCTCTCCTAGATGGGTGTTAAAGCTCCTGCACATCCTCCAGTGAGCCCAAACTGTTGAAATTCCTCATCTTGTGCCTCTGGAGCTCTGAATCCCACTCAGAGCACGCTCAGCCTGTTGTAATCCACTGCTGAAAAAAGCAGCGCTCACTTTGGAGTTCAATAATAACGGTAATTTTACAGCCTAATGTCAGGGTAATAAACTCTTCCACCAGGCAACTCCTGTGACCACCAGGAAAGTTTTATTTCTCCAGGTTCAACAGTTTCCCTGTGACTAATGGAGCCTTGGAGGAGAGGTGACTTCCCTCCAAAAGGAGCTGATATGTCTGTGTTTGCAGTTAAGGCTCACTAAGCACTGGCATCAATCTGATAAGCATCTGATAGGGCCCAATTATGCCATTTCTCAGCTTTGGAGTGAATAAAATTTATTTTCTAGCCCACAGGAATGTGAATAGATTGGTTTTGTTCCTGTATCCTGGCGTTATTTAAGATTAAGCTCCTTTTGCTGTGAGTTATCACCATATCTGCCAAGAGCAAATCTATTTTTGTGTTATGTTTAAAAGTGTAGGAGAGGGAGAAGAACAATAAGAGGGTGAGAACCAAGGTAACAAACAGAAGGAAATCATTAGACACTTGAATTAATGAGATATTTGCTTAACTAGCACAAATAACATTGCCCATCACCACTCTCACAATTCAAGGAATTCCCAAAACTGATCAGTCTGAATGGCACAAAGTGGAGTGGGACAGTTTAATGACCAAGACTTTGGAAATTTATTATTTTCAAAGGTCAGAGGAAATTCAAAACTTTGATCAGTTTTTGGCTGGCACAGCCCTGTAGGAAATCCTCATGCTCCTCATCCAAGGGCTGCACACTTGGAGAGGTGTAGATGTAAATATCTAAAATCAGGAATGCTGCAGGTCAGTCAGAATCTGCTAAACCAGTGAGGAGAAGGGGGCAAGTGCAGAGATGGAATGATCTGAACTACTTAAAAATAAGTTTCTTAGAAGTATTTCTTATGTGGGGAGACTCCCTCAATCATTTTGCAATAAAAATCATGGGGACAGTGTCAGCTCCAAACATGTAATGCCCAGAATTTAAAAGTTTAGTAGCTGGAAGAAGCAGATAAAGACTCAGAGGCTGATTGGGATTTTTGTGTGTTTTTAAGTAGAGCCCATCATGCTGAAAATCTTTCTAGCATCTCTAGGCATAACTTTTGAAAGAAAAAAAATAGAAAAAGATTCTTTTTAAAACCAAGTTGGCAGCACTGAAATATTTTTGTTAATTAAATGACTGAGGGCACGCTGCTGATGAGGGAACAGGAGCTAATTGCTGCTGGCTGGCTGAGGATGGCTCTGAGGCTGTGTGGGGTGCTGGTTCTTGCTCTCAGGAGGAGCAGCCTCCACATTTCATTGGGAACCCTGCTATGGTTCAGTTTTCCACCCCTCCAGAAGGAGAAATAAATCCACTGGGTTATCCCCCACCCTGAGCCCTGTGGCTCTGAGCAGAGACCCCAGCAGGGACATTGACATTGACCACCCTCAGGTGGGTCCTGATCCCATTCCAGGTGGGCCTGGGGAGCTGAGCTGGTCCTGGGACACCCTGGGATGGGCTGGTCCAGCCTGGGAGCTGCATTTTGGTGCAAGCTGAGAGCAGAAGTGGCCCCCAGAGCTCAGAGTCCCTTGGGGCCCACTGGGAAAATCAAACCTGGGAGCTGCCAATATTTGGGGATGAGATTCCATTGTTTTACCAGGGGTGAGGGCAGGCTGGGGAGAGAGCCCAGAGCAAAACTTCAGGGATTTTTTAATTTCATGGCATGGTGAGGAATAGGAAGCTGGGATGACCCTGACCCCACCCTGGGCTTTGACTCCTCATCCCATTGTCATTCCCTGTCTCATTGAGGTGCCTAGAAATTACAGAATTGTCCGAATATCTGTCCCTCCCTTTATTTAAGAACCTAAACCATGTCCAACCTTGTAATTCCATGAACATCCTCCACTTTAGCACCTGGATGATACTGGAAGTCCCTTCCAACCCAACCCAACTTTAATTCTGTGATCTCACCCACCTTCAGGTTTTCATTTTCTCATCTACTTTTCAATAATCTCATGCTGCCAGACATTTATTTGTAATAAATGCATTGAAATACTTTTATTTGGCTGGGGAGGGACAATTGCAGCACTCTGGATGTGGAGAAAGCTGAGGTTGGTTCCCAGATGAGGCACCAGGGACATTTTACAGGTGCTGCCCGAGGAGCAGAGCCCTTGTTGCATTGATGGCTTTAATGCTGACCTACAATTGTTGGATTAATCATGGGCAGGAGCACCAGGAGTGTGGAGAAAGTGTCTTTGCAGTGGGAAAAACCAAAGAAATAATGATATTGCAGTGCTGGGATTGCACCTTGGCAGCTGAATTCCCAGAAATGCACGGGACAAAGGGCTGGCCCCAAAACTTGGACTTGGCCATGGCTTTGGGCAGGGAGAGATTTTACTCTCTTGGGATTTTTTGCTTTGGGGTGTCCAGGTGGGGATTTTTTACTTTGGGCAGTGCAGGGAGAGATTTTACTCTCTTGGGATTTTTTACTTTGGGATTTTCAGGTGGAGATTTGTTGCTTTGGGCACTCCAGCTGGGGATTTCTTACTTCGGGCAGTCCAGGGAGAGATTTTACTCTCTCAGGACTTTTTGCTTTGGGCAGTCCAGGTGGGGATTTTTTTCTTTGGGATGTCCAGGTAGAGATTTTATTCTCTTGGGATTTTTTGCTTTGGGTAGTTCAGGTGGGGATTTTTTTGCTCTGGGCAGTTCAGGTGGGAATTTTTTACTTTGGGAAGTCCAGGTAGAGATTTTATTCTCTTGGGATTTTTTGCTTTGGGCAGTTCAAGTGGAGATTTGACTCTCTTGGGATTTTTTTACTTTGGGATGTTCAGGTGGAGATTTGTTGCTTTGGGAAGTCCAGGTAGGGATTTTTTTTTGCTTTGGGCACTTCAGGTGGGTTTTTTTTTTTTTGCTTTGGGCTGTCCAGGTGGGGATTTTTTGTCTGTCTGTCCAGAAGCAAGGAGGTACCTGGCTCTGCTGGCAGGGCCCCACAGCTTTTGCAGACAGATGCTTCACCCCAAGCCCAGATGCTGCCTTTGCCCCAGCCCTGAACAAGGCAAACAGAGACTCTTCTCTTCATCAAATTAATTTGCACTGATCACTCCCCAAGCTCCTTTGAGAGAGGAGAAGGAACCTGAGAAAACCTCCCCAAAACCTTGTCCAAACCTATTTTAAAAGCAAAAAACCCCCAGAAAATAGCAGTGTGCAGCAGAGGGAGGCAGATGCGAGCAGGGCTGCCCAAGCCTCGTGAGGCTCCGTGAGCTCCTGGAAGGCAGCCAGGGCTGAAATCGTGGCTGGAGGCAGCAGCACCCTTTTCTCCCAACAGGACATTTGGGCTTTATTGAGCCATGAGCACAAACTGAGCCCTGCAGTGGGATGGTTGGAAAAGGTAAATTGGGGAGTATCTTCTGCATGTAATGGAATGATGAAAAAAGAATTTTTTAAGTTGATGGCGACAAGAGGCTATTTTTTTGGAAATATTGAAAGAGAGGGAAGTGTAGGTTGTAGAGGTTTTATGTTTTCTGTGATCTTGTTGATCTTCTTTAGGTCGTGATTTCTAGGAATTAGAAGTCTTTTTATGAATGGCAAAACACCTTCTAATTATGGTTACATAAATGATAGCATCTATATTATCTCACCCTTCTCATAAAACTAAAAATAAAATAAAAAATTTTAAAGCACCTCTCAGTCACCCCATCCCTAGATCAGAAAAAAAATAATATTCTCCAGCAGCAGTGGGCAGGGGTTTGCTCAGAGCTGGAGATCTCCAGGCAGGGATGAGCTGTGGGATGGCAGGAGCAGCCCCAAGCCCTGGGATTGCAGACCCCTCCCTGTGTGGGGCTGCTGAACACACTGAAACCACTTGGGGCTGGTTTTCTGGAGGCCAGGAGTGGTGGTGTGGCTGTTCCTTGGAGCTCACTGAGGTGTGAGGGCTGTCCCCAAGCTCCAAAATCTGCTCCTCCAAAGCACTTGGGATCCTGACACACCTACCCTTGTGCCTTTGTGTCCCCTGCAGAGAGATGTGCTGATAGATGTGCAATATTAATATTTTGCATTTGCCTTCCTACTCAAATTCCCTTCCAGCCTCTCCCCTCCCCATCCCAGATTTCATTTTTTCAGATTTCTTTAGCCTGCATTCAGCTGTCCTGTTTCATTGCAGAGGGATTGCCTCTGCTTCAACGTGATTTATTTATTTATTGTTCTTTGTCTGGGCACCTCAGCCTGCGCTGGAGTTGCAGTTATTTTGCAAGTCAGCTCATGGGCACTGTCCCATTTTGCTGCTGTTGCCCTGGAGTTCTCAGTTCCCATCCTGTGTCTGCTCCCTGTGTGTGGCATGGGTGGGCACACTCAGCTGCACCATTCATAAAGCTTTCTTCTTGTCTTCTTTCCTTTTTTTTATTTTTATTTTTTTAAAAATTTATTTTCAAGAGGCTGCTGAAATTCAAAGTTGCTGAAATCTGATGGTAAAAGATGTCAAGAGGCAAAGCCAGGAATGATCCTTTAAGGGCACTCTTTGGTATTTGGGGAAGTGAACCTTGAAAACCTCCCTTGTTTCCTGTTGTTCCATTCCTTGTTTTCTCTCATAAAGTTTTTTTTTTTTTCCTTTTCTGAAGACTTCCAAAGTACACAACCTCCCTGAAAGTCTATTGCTCCCAAAAGAAGGTCCTTTTGTAGGTTTTGACCCAGGTCCATCTCCTATCCCAGCTGCAGCTCCTTTTTCTTTGAGGTGAAGCCAAAGCTGCTGAAATTCATGTCAGGGCTGGAGGTTGAAGAATTATCCAGCCCAAAGGAAGGGCTGGGGCTGGTGGGGACATTTCACCTCCAGTTTCCTGTTCAGCATGATCCAAGGGGATCCTTCTGGAGCCAAGATTTGTCTCTCACCACTGGAGATCCACTCTTGTCTCACTCCTTCCTTCCCCGGTGGTGAAACCCCTCGGTTCAAGTTCAGTTTTCGGATATTTAAGGCACAAAATCTACCTTTAAAGAGGAAAAAAAATTGCAAATTAGCTCCTTTTAATCATGCGTGTGTTCTGGTGAGCTGCACTTTTCCCTTGCCTGTAGCTCCCTGCTTCTCCAAACAATCCCCCCAGCGCTGCAGGAAGGGAATTGAAATGTGCTTGGCAGCTCCCTTCTGCAAAACCTCCAGAATTTTTTGTCATCCATCCAAAATATCTTCTGCCACTTCACTGACGTGAGGTCACCCTGATTTCATCCCAGAGCTGCTGTGGAGGCTGTTTTTGGTGTGTGTGTGTGTGTGTCCTGCCTGCCCTCTCCCCCTCCCCAGCTCGTTTTGTTGGGGGTTCAGTCGCTGTGTGAGGCGGCTCCGCGTGTTGTGATCTGGGAATTTGGTGGCTAATTACTGAATGGCTGCCTTTGCCCTGCAAAACGAGGCTGCACACCCTGCCCTGGGACACCCTCGACCGGGCTGCAAGGAAAACAGGCTCCTCTTTAGGGTGTCTCCCTAGAAAACGCTTGGTTAGCAGCAGAAAATAGCTGTCTGTAAGAGAGACTGTGCTGCTTTTAACCTGTGTGATTTCAGCTCTGAGCAGGGCTTGGGGCCACACCCAGCTGTGTCCAGCGTGGCTTCAACATCCCCCAAAATATGGCCAGGAGGATGAAATTTTCTTTTCTGCATGTTGTGATCTGGGAATTTGTGAATTGCTGCCTTTGCCCTGCAAAACGAGGCTGCACATCCTGCCCTGGGACACCCTCGACCAGGCTGCAAGGAAAACGGGCTCCTCATTAGGGTGTCTCCCTTGAAAATGCAGAAAATACCTGTCTGCAAGAGAGACTGTGCTGCTTTTAAACAACAACAAAAAAACCTGTGTGATTTCAGCTCTGAGCAGGGTTTGTGGTGACACCCAGCCTTCTCCAGAGTGGCTTCAACATCCCCCAAAATCTCACCAGGAGGATGAAATTTTCTTTTCTGCATGTTGCGATCTGGGAATTTGGTAGCTAATTACTGAATTGCTCTGCAAAACGAGGCTGCACATCCTGCCCTGGGACAGCCTCGACCATCCTGCAAGGAAAACAGGCTCCTCTTTAGGGTGTTTCCCTAGAAAACGCTTGGTTAGCAGCAGAAAATACCTGTCTGTAAGAGAGACTGTGCTGCTTTTTAACAACAACACAAAAACCTGTTGTTTTTTTGAGAAACAAACAAGAAACAAACAAACCTGTTGTTTTTTTTTTTTTTGAGAAACAAACCTGCTCTGAGATTCCTGCTCTGAGCAGGGCTTGGAGTGACACCCCGCCTTGTCCAGCGTGGCTTCAACATCCCCCAAAATATGGCCAGGAGGAGGAAATTTTCTGTTCTCTGTGTTGTGATCTGGGAATTTGGTGGCTAATTACTGAATTACCCTGCAAAATGAGGCTGCACATCCTGCCCTGGGACAGCCTCGACCATCCTGCAAGGAAAACAGACTCCTCTTTAGGGTGTTTCCCTAGAAAACACACAGCAGCAGAAAATACCTGTCTGCAAGAGAGACTGTGCTGCTTTTTAACAACAACAAAATCCTGTGTGATTCCTGCTCTGAGCAGGGCTTGGGGTGACACCCAGCCTTGTCCAGCGTGGCTTCAACATCCCCCAAAATCTCGCCAGGAGGATGAAATTTTCTTTTCTCTTCCCTTTCTGGTCACGTTTTACCAGTGGAGTTACTCAGCGAATTAATAGGTATAGAAATGCAAAGCTCTTTTCTTATTACACGCCATCGATCTGATTGCAGTGTCATTAATTGAAAGACTCTGGAAATGTGATGGATGGTTCAGTTCAGGATTCCACATTCGTTTTGGCATAGCCCTGCAGGAGAAAAGCTGCATGAAGCTGATTGAAGGGCTCTTTTTGTCTGACATGAATTATTCTTTCATTGTCAAACCTTGTAACAGCATTCAGACATAGGGAGATTTACAATGTGAAATCCTAAATGGGGTCTATTCTTAAAATAAAATTAGAAAAAAAAAAAAAAAGAGAGAGAGAGCTTTATCTTGCAACGTTGAAAATAGCTATGTTTAAAAAAAAAAAAAAAAAAGACAACCCCACAACTATTCCTCCAAATTAAATATCTTCTGCAAAACCCAAGGGGCTGATGTTTCTCACTTAATTTTAAATTATTCTGATGGTGAGGCCTTAAATGAATAAAACAATTGCTTTAATCACATAACGGTTGTCAACATTTTTATTACATTCAAATATATTTGTTTGTCTGAGAGGGTTTGTTTGTTCTCCCCACTGCTGTCATTCCCCCAGCTGAACGATTTGTCCGATTCGCTGGGAATCCTGGAAAATTACACCAGGCTTTCCTTTCTCTTTGGGGAAAACCTAGGTGGACCCTGCCAAAATGTTTATTTAAGGAAATCATTCTGCATTTTAGAAAACATTAGAAAGAAAAAAACAAAAAACCCAAAACACCAACTCTGTGTGCAAAGATTTCAGCTTTTCCCAGCTGCTGGCTGCAGGCAGATCTTATCGAATGAGCTTTGGTGGGATTTGGGTTTATTTCATTTTTATTTTTTTTGCTGTTGATCCCGTGCGGTTCCGTGGTTAAATTCTGCGGGTTCTTTTGTCTGCATCCAAATTCCTGCCAGGCTCTGAGGGTTGGGAGATGCAACCACTCCAAAAGCAGCAGAGAGGAGCAGCCCCGCTCCTCTTTACACCCCCAGATCGCCGTGCAAAGTTGATGAAGAGTTTGGAATGCCAAGCAGCCACCCAACTCGTGGACTCATTTAAGAATAAAACAGTGAAATAACATTATCCGAGATGGGAATCAATGTCATGCCTGTTACAAATGCTGGAGCTGGGAGAATAGCGAGATTACACAGAGCAGGCAGATTAGATGAAGAAGAGTATTCGATTACATTCCATCTGATTAGTGCTGTCTATTCATCTGCGTGGGGCTTTTTTTATTCTTAAAGAAAGCTGCCTTATTTTATGGGAATGGGCTGTGTTGAGAAAGCTAAAAGCTGGAAGAATTGGATGTAAAATCGTGGTGGGAATAGGCAACTCTCTGGTTTAACCATCTTCCTCCCTCAGCTCCTTTCCCATCCGCGGATCCGCGTGCCTAAATGTTTTAGCAGGCAGATCCCCACAGAAATGACCATTTTTTACTATTATTTAACCACTTTTCACCCCCAGAAGGGCATCGAGTGATCACTCTTTGCCTGACCCCTTAAACAAATGCCCTTTCCCACCTGAGCTGGACATTTGCAGGCAGCCAGCCCGGCCCGATGACCGAGATGAGTAATTCCCATGAAAGTGGGGAAAGAGCCTTTTTTCCCCGAGCCTGAGGAATAAACGGCACTGATGGGAAACGTTGTCCTCATCCCCCGCCCCCTCCCCCTGCCTATCTGCATGCAATACCCTCCCCAACGTGGATTTTTTAAGGTCTCATTGTTCGGCGAGAGGGTTGAGATTATTTTTGTTGGGTTTTTTTTTTTTTTTTTAAATTTTGTTTTTTGGGAGGGTTTTCCCTGGTCCTGCCGGGGATGCAGAGCCCGGCCGCTGCAGGTGCTGCTCCTCACGCTGGGAATCTCCAGCTCTGCAATTCCCAAGTTTGGGAATGGAGCTGGGTCAGAGCACAACACCCACCCAGCAGCGGGGTTTTTCCAGCCCCTTCTTGCTTTATTTTCAGGCTCAGCTCTGGGATGCTCCCAGCCAGGGCTTCTCAGGCTGTTCCTTCAGCTCTCCTTTAATTTTGAGCACCTTCAGTGCTGTTAGCAGCTCCAACCTTCCAGCCACTGGCTGTTCCTGAAAGGTGAGGGAGCTGGGGAGGGGTTGCTTTCATTAGTTATTTGAAATTGAGGATGATTTAATTTCTTTTTTTTTTTTCTTTATGCTGTCTCAAGCTAAATAAACTCAGTTCCTCCGAGCCCAAAAAGCGGTGAGGATATTTTGCCTTTGGTGTCACTAATTATCCTCCCATGGAAGCTGAGATCAGGAGAAAGGGACATAACGAGAGAGTTTGTGCAGCCTTGCAGGACTCTCAGCATATTCTACAGAAAGGGGGAAAAAATGTTTATTCTCAGCCCCAAACTCTGTGAAATCGCTTCATTTTCGGAGTTCCCTGCGCTCCGAAATGCGGGCTGGATAATTTCTGCAAATTCAATTAGAGTTTGGAGCCCGTGGCCGCTCTGATCAGATCTGTGTAAATAACATTGTCCCCAGCCTGTGTTGTCACCTCTGAAATGCTCTCTGGATCGCAGCCTAACTCTGTCTTTTCTTGTGGTGGAGTCAGGGTGGTGCTGGATTTTGGAGCTTTTTGCATTTTATTGCTCTTGATTATTTTTTAAATTTAATTTTTTTTAGGGGTTTTTTGTTTCGTTTCTTTTTTTTTTTAGTCCGTTTTGACTCTGACAGTTTTTAAAGGTGAGGCTCATTTTTTTTTGTGAGGTTAAGAAGAAGGAGAGAGTAAAAGGTACCGTATCTTTCTTCTTAATTGTTTGGCTTAAGTCTGAAACATCTGAAAAAACACCCTTAAAATGATCTTAGAAGTAACAGTCGCTTAATTAATAAAAAAATAGTAACAGATTTAGCTTACCCTCTGTATGGACTTAACTTCTGGAAATTAGGCATCCACTCTGTCTCCTCTGCAATAATCAGTTTCTTATCTAACAGATATGAAACGACCAAATACATCTTACATCCTTTAACTCAGCAACAATTATTCCAAAAAAGAAAAACTAAAATAAAAATTGAAGCACTGCTACAGCTCAGAACATCTTTTACTTTAAACCCTTTAAAGTCCCCCATTTATTCCCATCCCAGCCCGGCTTAATTCCCTTTTATTGTGTCGTTGGGCTGCAAATATACAGTGCCATGCCTAATTGTGCTGCAATTCCACATTAATAACCTGGAACTTTGCATCCCAACCAGCGAGGAGCACGGAAAAAAGGCAGAAACAGATGCAATTATTTGTTGCTGGCTAAGTTACTGTACGTGATCCAGGTGCTGGAGGACTATTTGCATGTGTTTCTCACCTTTGTTCACCCAGACACATGGGGATCTCGAGCTATTGCTGACTAATTGATAGTTGTAGTAACTGCTATAGGCTCCTTAGATTAGAAATGCATGCAGACGTGTGTCTTGATTCAAACATTAAGGAACACACACACTCTCACTTACTTCCACGGGCAGAAAGTCTTCATACTATTAGAGGTGTGTGATGGAGATAGCAGGACATAAAACAGAAGAGAGAGAGACACAGGGAGAGAGAGAGAGACAGAGACAGAGAGATGGCATGCAGCATATATACCCCTACAAATAGTTCTAAAATGCGTTTGCAAATGCAGAAGTCTTCAGAACCATCCAACAGTTCAGCACAACCCTTTTTATCTCTTCTCTGCGGGACGTCTCCATCCAGATTACTCGAAAAAAGCGGAAAAGGTGAGAGCTCTGCCATCTTAGCTCTGAATTCATCTGATTTCCTTTTTTTTTTTTTTTTTCCCCTCTCTCTCTCTCTATATCTTCCCCCCCCTCTCTCCCTTGTATTCCTTATGCCATTGTCCATTCTTATGATGGCAGCCGCCCTTGCTCTTGAATGCAAGTGTCACAGCGGGAGCAAAAAGGGTTCAGGGCTGCATTGTCAAAGCCATGGTTGCCTATTGTTTCTTAGCCTTTCACTGCTCTGCTTTTCCGAGCCTCTTTCCCTATCAGTGGCCCCTGTCAAGGGGAGGAGTAGGGAGAAAATTGCAAGAGTTAGTCGTCCTTTTTATTGCACACTGTTATGATAAACAGCCCCAGCAATACATCCCACAAAATTAGGAATTATAACGACGGGACGGGGGGAAAAGAGAAATTTCTTTGTAGGTTTGCGTTTGGCGCTGCCCTTATGTCAAAAGCTTGGTTTTCTTAGGAAAGACTTTTGTATTGGTGGTTTTTTTTATTTTTTTATTTTTTTGCCCAGCAAAAAAATAGAGGCAGCTGCAAAGTGAACAGTGAGCTATTTAGCCACAAGGTAAAAATTTCCTGTTGCTATTTGGATACTGATGCTTTTCAATTTTAAAGGTGTGTGTGGGGGGGAGGAAGCATGACTGAAAGCATTTCTCTAGCTGTCCATCCATCCATCCATCCATCCATCCATCCATCCATCCATCCATCCATCCATCCATCTCTATTTTATGTTTTAAAGCAATTGAAAACGGGTTTTAAAAAGGCCAGGGAGGCTGTTTGCAAGTTGGTTTTATTTGGGGGAAAAAAAACCAAAAAAAAAAATAATCTCTCAGTGCAGAATGAGGTTTGTGTTTCAGCTGATTGAATCTTGTGCTGGGAGATGAAGGGGGATGAGTGTCCTGCTCGTGCCAGAAAGTGCTGCTTTGTCAGGGCATTCAAAGTAAAATCTTGTCACAATTTCTTCCTTTGGTGGAGAGGGGAAAAAAAAATTAATACAGACAGGAGTTTACTTGACATTTAAGCATGTGTTTGATTGTCTTGTGTGCACAGGCCAGCTCTGCCCGTGTTCAAAACTTCAGGGAGGTTACAAAGTCGTGGCCTCAAAAGTTTTTTTGTTTTACTGCGTTTGAGGTGAAATTGCTGAGAGGAGAAAATTATTTCTAAAAGGAGACTGCCTAGAAGAGTGCAAACACATTTATGTGTTCAAACTGTAAATATTTTACTCATTTCACTTTAGTTTTTATTTTTCCTTGCGTTAAAAAAAAAAATTCTAACAAAGTGAAAGAGAAGCAAACGCAATCTGGTTTGTGCTTTTAACTGTTTTGTAAATTTGAGCATCATCCTTTCAATCCTTAAATTTTTCCTCACTGCCCTCAGTGTAAAAGACATTTAACAGTCTGGGGGTTTAATTTTTGCAAGCCTATTATTATGTTCTTTTGGCTGAGCTGTTACATGATCAGAAATTATTAAAAGCAAACACTGCAGACCGTTCAAATATGTGCTGCTTGAGGCTGAATATCTGAGCCATTGCAAACGTCTCGTGCTATTTTATCATGTCTAATAATACCAGGCACAGATGTAAATATGGTTTAAGTCTTAGAGAAACTCGAAGAGAAATTCTCCTCAAACTGCTTGGGCTTGGTTTTGGTTCCAGTGCAGAATATCGAGTTGGCCGAGCCTCCCAAATGAGAGGTTTTGGTGGGAATTTAGAAAAGGGGCCGAGATATTTCACCTGGGTTCCCTCTTAACTCTCAGGATACCGAAATAGAAGTGATTTGAGGACCAAATTCTCCCAGACAACTCACTTTGCCTTTTCTCCCCTGTGCTGGTGCTTTTTACACTCATTTTTTGTCCTGCACCGCTGAGTTCTAGGTCAAGTATGCGCCTGTTTGGAATATCTTTATGTTTGAAACTTTTTTTTTTTTTTTAAAGAAATGATGAAAGAACTCTGGCCTTGTTTTAAATCAAGCTCTGAATGCAGCTGAGGCCACCCTGGGAGCACAATGTTTAATTTCCATTCGACATCTGCCTTATATTTCCCATTGCAGCCCAGGCTCTGCGTGGAAGGAGCACTTATCGTTGATAAAAAGTTTGGCATCTCTTTTGTCAGAGGTTGTAATTTCTGTTCTCTCAATCTGGACTGTCATTTTGTAAAATCTTTTGTCACCGGAGCTGAATGGAAAACCTGGAATGTGCAAGAGATTAAAGAAATGGGGGAAGAGGATTCAAATGTGCACAGCAACTCTGGTCGCTCCCCTCTCTGAGACAGATGGTGCCTAATCCTGATTTTTCCTTATTCCAGTGTCAATTCCGAGCTGTCCCTCTGAATCCACAACTGAATACTGATGAATCAGGATCAGGCCTGGCTCATTTCTTTGCTTTCTGAGGCTGTGGGTTGATGTGGCAGAGATTTCTGCAGGCACAGCTCTGCCTTGGCACTCCTGCTGAGAGGTGCCCACTGAGTGACTCCAGCACAGCCCCGAGTCCCACTCCTCCCTCCTCCTCCTCCTCCTCCTCCCTGACCTTCCAAATCTGGGAATAAATGTTTGAACTGAGGGGTTTTCTTTAGGTAGGTCTGGGTAGGGAAATCTCAGAGTTGAGGGGGAATTTGGTGAGTCTGGGCACTCCAGAGTGGCTGAGATGTCAGGTTTGCCAGGGGGGAAAAAGAAGTTTTTTCATAGCAAAGGCAGACACATTTGGCCCCACAGATGAATTTTGCTGTAAAAAGGGTGATTCAGGGGGTGAGGTGTTCCAGTCTGATCTGTTTCAGGTGGAGAAGGGAAAGCTCCACTCTGTGTTTAATTGTTTAAATTTATTTTGTCTCCTTGTTTATCCAAACAACTTGTGCTCACTTTGCTTTTAATATGAGAATATGAAAATGCTTTTTTTGCCCCGTATTCTGTTCTGTAATCTGAAGTTGAACTGCTCTGTGTGCTGTCAGCTCAAGTTCCAGGCACCTCTTTCACTCTTTCTTGTGGGATTTCAGTGAGCAATTCTCACAGTTCTGTTCTACAAAGAAATAAATGTATCTCTTCTTTTAACTTTTTGTTTTCCCTCTCATAGGAGTAACTTCAGTGGGAATTGCTCATGAAAAAGAGAAAGGATCACCTGGATTCTTCTGGAGCTGGGAGTCAGGGCCGGAAATCTGCAGGAAAGACCTGCCCAAGGAGCAAGAAGAGGATCTCAGCTCTCCAGAACTCCATCCCACCTGGAGCTCCAGGCAAGTACCATTCCCCTGCTTGGAGTTCTCACACACAGAAACTGTCTCAGTGAAGTTGGATTGCATTAAAATTTGATGAGACTTCGGTGCATTAATCAGGGATCTTCTCTCTTGCCATGGCCAGGGTGCCATTGCACACTTGTGGAGGTTTACAGAGTCCAAAATGCAGCAAGAGCCAGCCCAGAGAGTTGTCAGGAAAAGCTGAACTTGGGTTATGAGCCTTTGGCCAATCCCAAATCCATTTTTTGTTACTACTTTAAATCACTGACTAGGCAACCCTCTGCCTTTTCAGGATTTTGGAGGTAGAACTGAGCCTCTGCCATGAATTTTGTGTCCAGGAGGGCTCTGCATGCCATGGGCAGCACCTTCCCAGGGGATTCCCACTGCTTTCCTTCTTCCTGCTCATGGAATTTATCCCTTGATGGGAGCAAAGCTGGGCAGGCAGAAAAGAGATTCTTTAAAAGTGGAAGAGTCTGAAATAAGGCATGAAAGAACTTCTCTTCCACTGGGAAAAGCCTGCTTGGGGAGAATCATTCAGGCAGGGGAAGCTGTGGGAGAAGTGTGGGGTGAAACACCAGGCAAAAATTATCTCCTGATGGGTGAGATGATGCTGGTTTCCAGGAAATCAGGGCAAATTTGTGGTTAACTGTGTGTGCTGGAAGGTTCAGGATGCAGAGGGCGTGCAGGGCTGGCCCCTGGTCTGGTGGAAGCTGTCACAGCACCAGCTGGATGCAGGTGGGAGCTCCTGAGTGGGAATGTCAGGGATCTGCCCTGCTCAGGCTGGACTTCCCTGAGTTCAGACACTTTTGTGCTGGCAGAATTCACTTCTCTTTATTAAAACCAGAGTTTAACCAAACCAGAGCTCTGAGAGTGAGCGCAGCAGAAAACTTTCATGTGACCACGCTGGCAAGAAAGAAAAATAAGATTTTTTTAATGGGTCAGTTGCTCTGTTTTGGTGTTGTGGGAGAAGTGCCTCATGTGCTCCAATCTGTCTTAATTCACATTTCAGAACATTATTTCTCTTTCTCACAAGGTGATTTGGGTGGGAAGATGATTTGTGGTACAACTTCAGTTGTATTTATACACCTGCAATCTGCTCCGTTGCTTTCATCAGGCTGTGCATGGAATTCCCACTTTTATTGACAGGGATACATTTTCCTGAGCCAGGGTGGAAATTGTGGAAATTGTGGAAATTCAGGGTGGAAATTCCTGAAAATTGTGGGCATTGTTTTCTTTCTTTACATTTGCTTTGACTACCAAGGACTCAACCTGGGTGTGAGCTACAGGTTTTAAATGGAATTTCACAGATTGTGTTTCCACCCGTTCTTTGGGTTTTCCACCATTTTTTCACCCATGGTTTGAGAAGGGACACTTGTGTGGTGTCACCTTTTAGGGCCTGGTTGCTTTTTCAGTTGCTGCAGGACTTGGAGGCATTTGGAGAGTTTGAGATGGGATTTTGGGAAGGGAGGGTGGGGACGGTGCCCAGAGGAGCTGTGGCTGCCCCTGGATCCCTGGAAGTGCCCATGACCAGGGGCTTGAAGCACCCTGGGACAATGGAAGAGGTTTTAGGGTCCCTCCCAACCCAACCCATTCCATGATTTCTGTAACCTGAAGAGTCCTGTCCAGGCCTTTATCAAAGCCAAAATGAGCTCTGCACTCTGAGTAGTTTTTCCACCCTTCACAACTTTTCATTTTCTTGTCCAGCTTCATCTTGTTTTATGTGGCAAAACCAGGCAGGAATGAGAGGAAGAAGTCACCAATAATTCTGGGTAGGGTTGGTTGAGGTAATCCCAAACAGAGGTGGAACCCAAGCCCTCAGGAATGTGCCAGTGTCGGCTTTAAGAGCAATAAATCAGTTTCAAGCCATGTTCCTCTTCCTCCAGAATTGTTTCTGGTTCTCTCTGGCCCCGTTTTGCTGTTGATAACCTGATTTCCATCTCTGGTTCATATTCCTGCCTGTGCAGAGAAAATCCTGCCCGTTTTCTGCCAAGTCATCACCTTTCCAACATGCAAATCCCTCCTAAAACCTCCCTCCTTCAGTACTGACCCCATGAAATGATTTATTCTTCTGAAATTGCTGTGCTTGTGTCAGGGCTGTGCAGAGATGAGCCATCTCTGGAGGAGCTGGCTGATATTTTCACTGTAACCATGGTTCTCTCTCCTCATTTCTGGTTTACTTGTGAAATAAGCTTGAGTTAAGGCATCATGTCAAGGGGTTTTAGTTATTCCTGGGATGCCTTTTTGAATCCTGCATAAATAATGGGTGATTAAATAAAAAATTAAATGGATTCAGGGGTGCTATCGGCAGCTCAGAAAAAAAAAAAGCAAAAAAAACCAAAAAACACAACAAACCACCCAGTTGATTTTAAAATTCAAGAATGGTGAGGGAAAAATCAAATGGTGGTGGTGATTACCCAGAGCAACTGGTGTAATCCTGGAATTTTGTGGTTTTTAAGGCTCTTTCCCACTTTTTAGTGTTTTCATGAACACCAGTGGAGGATTTTCTCTTGCTGGAAGCCACAGGGTGGATGAGGAATGGGATAAAACCCAAAATATTTTGGTTGGATCCCAGGAAGTTGCACCAGAGACCTCCTGAGGTCCTTTCCCTCCTGATTTGGCTCAGAACCTTGGGTGGAGTCACAGAAATTATTAAATTAATCATTTTTTTTTCTCTTTGGACAATATTCCTGCATTTAAAGGTCCTGAAATCTGCAAATGTCACACTGCTGCTGCCTGCTTGTTTGATAAAAAAGCATTTTCTCATTTGCATGTGTTATCTTTTAGTAGAATTTTTTTTTTCTTTTTAGTTACTGCTTGTGCTCCCTCTTTGAATTATTGGGCAACATACAATAACAATAATAATAGTAATAGTAATTGTAGTAGTAGTAGTAGTAGTAATAATAATAATAATAATAATAATAATAATAATAATAATAATAATAATAGATACAAGAATATCAGGTAGCAGAAATGTTCTACCAAACCCTACATGTCTCAGAGAATCTCTGGCACAGATCCTATAGGACAAGCTGGAGGTTTGGGCTCCTCCAGGAAGAAATTTGCCCAAACTTTCTCTTACCTGATCTATTTGAGCCATTCCTACAAAAATCCTAAAATCCCAACCTGTGAAGCAGCAGAAAGTCCCTTCTGTCCATATTTTTTCTCCTTTTTTTTGGCTGGTGGGATTATTGTTCCCTTTCCACACACAGGGATGGGGAAGAAGGGATCCCAAAATGAGATTTCATCTGTCAAGTTACCTTTTATTTTTTTATTTGTGACTTGTGGAAATCAAGCAACTCAATCTTGGCTCTTCAGCCTCTGCTGCTTGGTGCAAAATGCTCAGATTTGGCTTTCTGGGAGAATTCCACTCTCACAATATCAGAATTCCACAATGTCACCCCTCTGAGGCTTTAGGAGCTTTAGGAAACAGGTCTGGATCATGGAACATTTCTGCATTGTAAGAATATATTAGAATATATTTCTATTCTAAATATAAATAGAATATTTTCTTATTTTCTCTTCTTCTATTCTAAAATTCTCTTAGAATACATGTATAATCTTTTTATTATTGTTTTTAATTTTTATTTTGCACCTGTAGAAGCTGTGAGCAAGGAGAAAAGATTTGTGTTTAGCAGTGGATTCAGTCTCAGATAAAATCTAAGCCCTTAATTTAAAGCAAAAGCTGATGAGGGGTTTTTCACTAAGACATTTTCCTATTGAAAGCTGTAATAGCTCAGTGAGTTAAACCCTGGGAGATGTTTTGTTTTTTTTTTTTTTTAATATCTCCTTGCAAAGAAATGGAGAAGGAATTCAGTTTTGCTGAAGTTTTCAAAATTACTGGAAGAAGCACAAAGACTTTTGTGTCATCCCACGTGATCTGAGATGATCCCAGAGCTTTGTAGACTTTCCAGGGGTGACTCAACTTTTGGAGGTGCAAGGGTTTAAAGGGGGAAATGGGATGGGGAGACAGAAGGGAAGGAGGTAAATAATCCGGTTTATAGTTGAATTCAGTAATTAAAATCATGGTAAATAAAAGCAGTGAGAGTTTAGTGTTCAAAGCCAGTGTTGGATGGGTGTTATTTAATTCATTAAATAACATTTATTACATTGAAACTTTTATAAATTATATTTGGGGATCTTCTGGGCCATCTGGTTTGGGGACAGTGCTGGGAGCAGCTCAGACCAGGGGCTGGGTGACAAACCCTCCTTGTCCTGAGGTTTAAACCCAACTTGTTGTGGCTGCAGATGACAGGCTGAGCTTCCCAGAATCCTTGTTGTCCTTTCAGTGTGTGCTTCATCAAGCAGGCTGTGATTAATTGCAGCAGAGCCGCTCTTAATTGGAAACAGAATCTCAGGCTGAGCTTCCCCTCCATGTACAGATCATATGGGGGCTGGATGTGCTGATTTGTAAAAAATGTGTATTCACTGTACATTTAATTGTAGAGATATATCTATCAAATACATCTAGTTATCTATTTAATCAGTATATAGCTATCCATAGAAATAGATATTTGGTCTCTGATTCAGCCATAATCTCACCAATAGCTCTGCCACACGTGTCTGTGCTGGTGTGGCAGGTCCACCTGAAATCCCAGAAGTTCTGTTGAGTTCAGCTGCTTGTGAGACCCAAAAAATATGTATTCACTGTACATAATATTATATATTTTAATTGATAATATGATATATTTTATTTGGTATTATATATTTTAATTGTAGAAATATATCTATCCAATACATCTATTTATCTACCTAATCAATACATCTCTATCCATAGAAATAGATATTTGCTCTCTGATTCAGCCGTAATCTCACCAATAGCTCTGCCACTCATGTCTGTGCTGCTGTGGCAGGTCCAGCTGAAATCCCAGAAGTTCTGTGAG
>JAWMQZ010000095.1:4308009-4336251 GCA_035584835.1 Tangara arthus
AATGACACTGGACAAACCAACAGTCCATCAAATTTCTCCTCCTCCATAAAAGAATGCAAAACAATAAGTTATTTACAGAAAGCGTGTGAGAAAGTTCATTACAAGAATGTAAACATCAGAAGGTTTAGAAAATCTTAAAACATCAGGGCGACAATGTGCCTCCCTTACAGAAGTGAGCCATGGACAGAGAAGGTTCTGGCACAGACACTGGGTTATCAAAACTCTGCTTCTTCTTTGGTTTGGCTGCTGCAGCTTCAAAAATCTCATCTGCAACTGCAGCCCAACAGAACCAAACTAAGGCATTGCAATGTTTGACTGGGTTTGCAAAGGCCTGCATTTCGTGTGCTCTGTCCAAACAAGGGCATCTCTATTTGGCCTTCATCCCACTGGGAATGATGTAACTGAAAGGGAGGAGTAGAAATGAAGTGGCTTTGCACACGTCCTGTTCTCACATATGGATACCCTTTCATCTACCTCATTCCCCTGAGATTTTCTGTTTTAATGAATTCCTGACTTGTCTGAGGAATGGTACTGTAAAAATGGAAGTCAGTTAGCTGAAGTTCAAATCCTAAGAAAACATAGATTTTTAACATCTTTTTCCACTTCAGCTGTAACAGTATCTCTATGCCATCATGCAGTCTTTGTGTACAAAACCTTGTAAACTTCCTTTATTTTCCCAGGATTAGCCATGGGAACTCAGGTTTCTCAAAGTGAAATGATACCTGTCCCATGTTGTTATTAGTGTAGTTTTTCGGTCTATCCACCCCCCAGGTTTAGCTGTAGTAATGTAGAAGGTGCTCCCCAGAATGAACAACTCTGAAATACCCAGTAATCAGAGTAAAATCCTGTCATTCCCCCTTGACTTGTAATAGCAAGATCTGGTTTCACCAGTTCCTGGTTAGCTGTATTAGCAGGTTGGCATAATTTCTACAGGGAAATTTGCTGTCCCCTTAATGATAAATGGAGCTGCTCTCCCTTTACTTAACATGTTCTCCCTGGGGACTATTATGGTGTCAACAGTATTTTGAAAAATTGCTGCAGAAATAATGAGGACGGGGAAGTGTGTTTGTGCCCATTTCATTCATCCACTTCTGTCCCTTTTTCACTTACTCTGTAACCCTCTCAGTCTTGTCTCAGGCACTTAAAGAAGGAAAGTGCTGGAAGATTTTTTTGCAGTGGTATTTCCCCTGACTGGTTTTGCTTAGAAATACCAGTTCAAGGTCAGATTAATTGGGATGGGGGAGGAAAGATTTTTGTCTCTTGATTTGCAAGAACTTACACCTGATTATTTTACGCAGATTTATTTTCGTGTGTTGGGTAACCTCTAAATGCTCAGCACCATCAGTTCTGCCAATTTTTCCTCCTTATAAAGAGGAAATCACAGAAATGTAACAAGGGAGAAGGAATATGTATTTTCTTTTTGGCCAAACAAAGCATTGCAAATGCAAGAGGTTCTTTTCTGAATGTGATGGTACCCTTTGGTAACACAGAGAGACTGTGTGGGGTCATGTTTATCTTCTAAAAGAGCTTTTTTGGGCCACTTTAATATTCTGTATTTTTTCAGAGCTTTGAAGGTTTAGGATTGAGTCCAAGAACCACAGATTTCCCAGCGCATGTTGTGCATATATTTAACCTTCAGCTCAGACCCTTTTCCCTCTCTTAAGACCTTCCATTTCAAGCCTTGGAGCTTGCGTTCTGCATGTCCCCTATGATCCAAAAAAAGTGCTTTGCTGCTTTTTATGATGCGTGGCTCCTGTTTATCCATCACAGTTGTGTTCCAATAAATCAAGAGTGAGCTGTGGGAAGAGTTTGCCCTCCTCAGGCTCTGAGCCTGTGCTGTTCCAATGCCTGGTGTGCAGTTGGGGCTCATTGGGATGACTCTGACAAGGGGCTCTGGGGCTCTACAAGTCTCCCAAAAGACTAATTTCTGATGTCTGAACCAGTCTTACAGCAGGTTACTAAAGTTACCACAATGGTGTGTAAGGAGTATGGAGAGTTTTTAATTTGTAGTGTTTTCTACCTGAAGAGCTTCAAATCATTTACTTGAAATAAAAAAAAAATTAATATTGACTCATTTTAAAAGGGGATGAGAGCAATACTGTAGCACAGCAAGCCTTTAGCAGGGGATATTGAAATGAAAAGCTTGATGCAAAGACCCCTCCAGCCCCTGGGGTGGCAGTGCTGGGTGGGTGGATGGGGCTGCAGTGGGAGCAGTGCACCCTTCAGGGGTAAGAAGGGCACAGGCAGATCGCCTCAGGCTTTCCAATTGCATAATAAATGATATATTTTAAACAGAGTGTGTTCTCAGCTCAGGGGTTTGGGTTTGTTCTTTGTGTGTGTGTCAGGTGAGTACATCAAGAAGGGGCTGTGGGCTCTGCTGGGTGTGACTGACAGCATCATTCCTGTGCTCTTGGTTGTGTAGATGTGGAGCTATAAGAGCTTAAATGAGAGATGTGGGACTCCAGGCAGCTCTCCAAAATGCCGTTTATTACACCCAAATCATTACAGCAGTCCAGG
Organism: Tangara arthus; assembly: GCA_035584835.1. NCBI lineage: Eukaryota > Metazoa > Chordata > Aves > Passeriformes > Thraupidae > Tangara > Tangara arthus. Next base: position 4,310,527 of record JAWMQZ010000095.1, read on the forward strand.
ATTGTGGGTGACAGAGCTGTGCCCACAGCTGTCAGCTCCAGCTGCAGGCAGCCCTGGAAACCCTCAGTTTAGGTTACATTGCATTATAGACTTTTCTTCACTGAGCATCTTAACACAGTAGAACCAATCTATACCTTAACTTTTACCTACAGCCTATCATAACTCCTATAATTACCATATTCATGTTACTATTCTCCAATCACTAAAAGTTGGTACACTACAGTTTAAGCTAGAAGTTGTTTTTCAGTTTTCTTGCAGTGAAAAATTCTGAGAGCTTTCTACTTGCCACATTTGCTGACTTGTTTGCTTGTGCTATCTTTCTGCTTGGTAAAAACATCTTCTTGTTTGAGGTGGGTTTATTCTTTTCTCTAAGTCATAAAAACCCCTTCTAACTAACACACCCTTTGCCTCCTTGGTTATCCAGTAAGACTGGCTCAGCAATTCTTTTCTGCTATATCAAAACTTGCTTCCATCTCTATTCCTTCATCAGACTCTACATTCAATAATCTTTCTGCTAAACATACATATCTGTGAGACTTTTTTGTCAAACTTTCATCCTTCTCCACAAGTGTCATCCTGTTTTTTTAAGTTTTTTCTGGGCTTTCTAATGTTTACATTCTTGTAACAAACTTTCTCACACACTTTATGTAAGTAACTTATTGTTTTACATTCTTTTATGAAAGAAGTGAAATTTAATAGATTTTTAGTTTGTCCAGTGTCATTGGAGAGGTGGCACTTTCACCCTCCAATCCACTGTCACTTTTAAAAATCTATAAATGTTGGAGTCAAAAATTAAAAACTCTCTTTCTTACCTTGAGAAAACTGCCTGTCCATGTCATTTTATTTTGTGGCCTATAGCGACAGGTGAGTTTGGTGCAATGCTGAAAGAATTATTGAAATACTCTTATTTAGCCACTTAAAACTTTCAGGTGGTTCTCTGAGATCTGTTCTTGAAAACAAGATACAAACAAATAAATTCATGGCTGGGAGTGTGTTTTTCATTCTCTACTCAGTGCTGTTGCAGAAGTCATACTGACAGGATCCATATAAGAGAAGAAATTCAGTAACACATCAAGACTAGGCCACTACATCAAAGTTTCTATGATTTGAATAAATAATACACAGCCTTTTCTTCTGTGTTGATTCATTATGTATTATACATCTCCAGAAAATCACTGCAAACATTACTCTTTGGTCTGTGCAGGTGAATGCACTTGCTGATGACTGAAGTGTTGCTAAACAAAACAACTTTTCATTGAAAAATACATATAAGCAACTGAAAATGCACCACCTGATTGAAAAAAATATAAAATTCTGATAGATTGTATAAAAATACATAGATTATGTAAAAGTAGGAAAGTCTGCAAGATTGATAGAGTGAGAAGAAATATTCTTTTTTTTTTTTTCCCATCTGTTTTTGCCTTGCCAGAGCAGGGATTGGATTGATCTCAGTGTAGGTGATTAGGTCTGTGCTGGTCATTTTAAAGCCCTTTACATCAGTGCTCTCAGTAATTCAGTGCAGGCAGTGCTGCCAAGTGCTCTCATCTGAAAGCAGCAGCTTTGGCTGGTTTTGGGTGAATCATGCTCCAAATTTCATTGACTTCACAGAGTGGGTCTCCACACACTGATCAGGGGCCCTGGTGGGATAGAGGTGCAGGAATTGTGGGTGTCTGGAAGTGTCTGAGCTGATCCTCCCCTGGCTCTTTGAACTTGTTCATCTGAGGTTGATTGTTTTAGGTTATTTTAGAAGGAACAAATGAAAATTGCACCAGTTCAGGACACATCAGATGTGACTTTTGGACCAAAAGCCCAGGAATTGCCCTGTGAGATGGAAAAGCAGAAACTGTTCTAGCTCTGCAGTCTCTGTGTAAACTTTGAGAACAGGAATCAACAAAATAAGCTAAAAACTGATTTGGGGATGATTAAATATTACTTGTGGTATTGTAGCCCCAGATTAATATCAGCCTATTTTTACTACCCAACAAGTGATCAGTGGAATAAGTACTATAAATTTAGCTCCTTTTTAAAAGTTTATGAGCTGGTTTTATCAATTCACAGAAGGAAAATAATCTTGCCAGTTTGACATGGTAAAATATTTTGTTACACTCTTCTGTTAAAGTTGTCTTTTGGTTGAAGAGGGGATATGAAGAATTCTTCCTACCATTAAGATTTCTTTATTAAACAAAACAAAATGTATGTTTGAGTTTTATATTAAGCTAAAATTTGTGACCCAATATTCTATAAATTTTCTTATTAAAAAATTTTTAATGGGCAGGTATAAAGTGCCATTATATAGATCAATAATGTGCACCAAAAATACTTATATTCCATATTTAATTCACTTTTTGATATAATTTGAATTATACCTAAGTGCTATAAACTCTGGACTGAGTGCATCTTGACATCAATGTGTTAATGTTGGGATTCAGTAGTTAAGAACAAGTCCCTGTTCCTCCAAGTCAAAGTTTTTACTTATTTACTTATTTTATAAAGTGTAAATAAACTTGTGAGCATTAAAAAATAATTTAAAATATTATGTTTACAATATTAAGAACTTTGTATATCATATACAAATTGTGTAGCAGTAGTTCAGGGGACAGAATGGGCCCAAATTCAATGAAGCTGATGAAGCTTAAACAATTTCTGCCAGTTTTGAATGTGGATCATTAATATTAGAGCACAATTTCTATCTGCAGCTTTTCAGACCATTTACAAAGGCATTGATTGTGATTTCTGTATGATTAAAAGTAGAATTAACGGACTCATTTCATCACCTTAGAGTAAAGTGGTTAAAATGGAATTTAGTCCCCCTGTGCCATTCTGGAATCACCATCCCTGGAAGTGTTCAAAACCCTGTGGATGTGGCACCTGGGGACAGGGTACAGTGGTGAGCACAGTGGTGCTGGGGGAATGGTTGGACTCGATGGTCTGAGAGCTATTTTCCAACCTCAGTGATTCCCTGTTCTGGGTGCCTATGGATCCATTCATTTATTTCAATATTCTTTCAGTTCCCCACCTCGAGTTCTTGCCCAGATTTATCGAACGCTCAGGAATGATGGCAGGGATTTATCAGATTTACCAGGATCGCCCGAGGCAGGGAAGAATGATGCACAAGAGCTCCATGATATCAGAAGGCTAATTAATTACTTTATTATACTATGCTACTATCATATTATACTATACATATACTATATGATACTATACTACAAATAATATTAAAAGAACACTAAAAAAAAGATGTGACTTTCTCCCGACACAGCTTGGACCTGACAGGGTAATTAACATAAACAATTCCATCAGAATCCAATCAAGCAGTCCTTGGGTAAACTATCTCCAGAACACATTCCACATGAGCACAAACACAGGAGCAGCAAATGAGAGAAGAATTGTTTTGATCATTCTTTTCTCTGCTTTTCTCACAGCTTCTCTCTGTTCAGAGGGCATGTGAATACCACAGTGATTGATTTGGATTCAGGTTCCACCCACACATGTGTACATCAAAATCCTTATGAGAAGCACAATCATGAACATCTCACTGTTTTCATCTTTATTCCTTCCTTCTTTTTGTTTGTTTGGTTTTTTTTTTTTTAAGTGACCTTAATCTAATTTTAAATGAAGCGCTTTTGGAAGCTGGGAAAAATTTAGTTAAATGATGATGACAAAGAAATAAACAGATTACCTTTCTCTTATAGCTATTATTTGCTTTTAATTAGAAAAGTCCATTCAGAAAAGGAAAACCTCGGTTAAGCCTCTTCTTCCACAGATTTCACTGTGATCTGTGAGTATTGGGTTGGATCCACAGTGGAGAAATATGGATACAGTGTTTTGGAAAGACAAGCACTTTGCTAATGGTTTGGTTTGGTTTTTTTTAGGGGGGAGAAAATTAATCTCTCATGAAAATGATGTTGATAGTTTCTGAGAAGTGGAAACTTGCTTCAATAACCAGTCTCACCTCCAAGGTTTATTAGTTTGTTGTTTTAATTTACAGCCACTGGAATATAATGGGTGGGGTTTTTAGTGTTTCAGTGCTTTGCTGCCTGTGCCTGTCTAACAAACTGCCTTTAAAGCCAAGTACTTGATAGAGGCTGGATTCTTTTCTCTGGCAGCAGTTTAGGGAGTGACAGACTGGTTAAAGTCCTTTTAAAATAGAGAACTTTTATTTTCCTTTAAAAACTATAACAAAAACTTAGCTTTTGCTTGCTGATTTTCTTATAAATCCAAGATGAAATCTATAAAACCACAGAGTCAATGGGGCTCACTGGGAACGAGCACCAAACTCATAGATTTTAGTGGATTTTACTCATAAACCAGAGCTTCAATGTTCAATTTTTTTTTTTGTTTTGTTTTTTTGGTTTTTTTTTTTTTGTTGATTGGTTGGCTTTGAGGTGGTTTTTGGTTGTTTCTTTGTGGGTATTTTTTTGGTTGTTTGGTTATTTTAGGGTGCCCCTGTAAAGTGTTATATTGGTATTCAGATTTGTGGAAAGCTGTGAAATCATCCTGTTGTGGATGATTTCCACCCGTTGTCCATGGAGGGGGAAAAGGAGATAAGGGTGGAAAGGAAAAGAGAAGAAAAAAAAAGTTAAAGACAAGGAAAAAGGCAAAAAGACAGGGAAGGAAGTAAGATTAAATTAGAGTGGGATTGCTCTTTGAATATTGAGATCCCTTATCCTGCTCAGTACCAGAGTGACCAAGGCCAGCTGAGACTTTCCCATTGCCTTCAGCGAGGAGGAGACTGAAGTGTACTCAGCAGTTACTTCAAAAGATGTAAAAACTGGAGACAAGAAGCCTGTGCTTCTAAATAAATAAAAATAATTTTAATCAAGGAACAGGCAATGAGGCCAAATCCTATTTTCCAAGATTTTTCAGGGTCAGGAAGGAGAAAAAGCCGTGACATTATTTAAAGACCGAGAGTTGGATTTAAGCTGGGAAAACTGGATTAGAAATTGCAGGGTTATGATGAAAGTAAGTGAATGGGAAATGAAAGGGATAAGAGCAGAGCAAGTAGGACCAGAACTGACTGGGAGAGGCTGTGAAAACTTCCCAACAATTTTTTTTTTTTTTTTTTTTTGTTCCATTTGCACTGGGCTGTCTGGAAACCATCCTGGAACAGCAAGTACCGTACTACTTGGGTTACTCCTATGAAGGACACTGGAAATTTGAAATCGTCTGATTCACACCAGAAATTTGAGTTTCAGCTTTTAGCATGTTTTAAAAATATCCCCGTAACTTTGTAACTCACTGGTTTTAAGTAGGTCACTCCGACTTCTGTTTTGACACAGTTTTGTTTTATTTTGTCTTTATCAGAATGGACTGAAGTTGAAAATCAGCACTACTGGCAATTCAGCAATAAGCCTGTGAGAGTTTTATCAGTGTGAGTAGGGCAAACTTTAGAGATGTTTATCACTAGCAAAAGGCAGCTCAATGATGTTATCAAACCTAATACTAAAAATGTAGGAAAGATGCATTTTTCACCAGTAATATGAAGGGAGACAAAATGTAGAAGCAAGAAGATGAACTTAAGCATAGCTGTAATCAAAAAAAAAACATCCATATTGAATCTGAGGGAGCGCTAAAAGATGTGAAATAGAGCCTATTTAAAAAATAAATGATGTTAAATTCATGTTTTATGGGAGTTCAGGTAGTTATAGTAAAACTTATGGGTACCATCATCCTGAGTACATGAAATCATTTATCCAGGAGTTCTGATCAAATTATGACTTTTATTCTGCAAAGTACTGTAGCATTTTCTTTAAAGTTTTGCTAAACTGAAATGCAAAGGTCAAGGTGCCACCAACAAAAGAAAAATGTAATGCATTATTAAAGAAAAGGTATTTTACAAAAGGACCAGAGAACACCCAAGATTGTTGGTTTGATCCAAAGAATTTTTAACCAGAGAAACTCTGATCAATGTACAGAAGGATACACTAAGAAATCATGTAAAATGCATTATAAAGCAATTAAATGAGACATAAGAGATGAATTAATCACCACTGTAGCTCAAAGCTGAAGTGCTAGTTCTTTTTCTCTCCACTTTTAAAAATGGAATAGAGTGCTAAAGGAGAATATAACATAATTGATGTAGATTTTCAAAGGCTTTCCCTAACATGCTGCACCCACAGCTGTTTGGCAACCGGGTAACCATGGGGTGAGTGTTGAAGCCTTTGATGGATTAAGAGCTGGTGACAAGGCAAAGCACAAGGGATCATTTCTCAGCAAGCAGAAAGGGAAATCGTGTGTCACTTCAGGGCCAGCACCATGGTTGGTGTACAGTGCATTCATTAACAGGGGAATGGGCAGCAGCAATGTTTGCCAAAGGAAAATGCTGGTTGGGCTGGTTGGGAGAGAAAGGCAAGACTAAAAGATATTTTTATTTAATTTCTCTAGGTAAATGGAACAATTAAATCTATGTTATCTGCATGGACAGAAAGGTTCTGAGTGAATTTATTGTCTCAGAAAAACAGTGGCATTGTAATGGGCAGCTGAGAAATCATATTTTTGCCACGTTCAACAGCTTCACATCAGTGATGAAGATGTTAGGCTGTGCTTATAGGAAGATATTCACTGAAAACCCCAAGGAGATATTTCCACTTGTTGTCCACAACCTCAAGATCTTCCATAAATGGAAAATGGTCAAGATAAGGATTACATAATCAAAGAAAATTCAAGATTTAGCTGTGAATTAACTCAATGAGAGTTTAAAAAAAACAGGGTTATCTATTTTGGATGTACCAGACACCTTCTATGATGAATAGTGGGTTAGTATAATAGAAATGCCAATTTTCATAAACCAGTATTATTTAGTCACTGTTCAAATCTGTTCTCAAAAATATTTTGTGCTCTTAAAAGCCATTTTTTTTAAATAAGGAGGGTGGTGGTAGAAGTAGGAAGAAATTTACCAGGTCTAGAAAATACAGGCAGAGAAATCGAGTCAATATCTATCCACCAACCCCAACAGGATGTTTTGTGAGTACAAGTGTGAACTGTACAATAATGTTTTAAAATAAAAGCATTGGTATTCCTTGCATCCCCTTGCCTACACACACCTACATATTGATACAGACAAACTTCTAGCTGAGCCAGGAAGGGTGGTTTGCTTGTTACATAACCTACTTGGTGTCCAACAGCCTGAGACTGCTTTCTTGAAGGAATTTTCTGAAGAGCTTGCTTTCATTTGAAATGTTACCCTGAAGGGTGTTCTGTTTGGCAGGAATAATACTTTGGGGGTTCTTATTGTGCATAGTCTTGCACAGGTAGAGGGGAGAGTGAGACTGAAACTGGTGAGACACAAACGTCCCTACAGCTGATATTTGTTATCCTCCTCTGTTCACTTTGTGATGGACTTGTCCTTAATCAGTGGCCTCCTGTGCTGGCCAGGATGCAAATACTTACCTGTCTCCTGCCCTGACATTTATCTTGCTGTCAATGCATTCGGTCAGGACAAAGTTGGAAGATGAGTTTTTCCCTCTAGTTGGTGAGTCCCTGTCTCGTACCATAGCTCCAGACGTGCCATTGATGTAATGTCCATCTCACCTGGGCTGCGCATGAGCAAATCCATGCCTTCCATTCCCACATCAATCTGCTGGGTTGCATAAACCCACAGATACAGTTGGAGCCTTCTGGGAAGTGCCAGAAGACTTAACACAAGTGGGCCAGAGGGTCAGGACTTGGCCATAAATTCAGTGAAGGCTGAGAATTTTGTTTTTATGGGCCCGTGGTTAGATCAGTGTTTGGCAGTGAAGGCTGATTCTTCCTGAAAGTCTTGTGTTCACTGCAAACTGCTATAGGGTGTGGATATTCATTATTTTACAGCTGACATTCAGCTGATATTCATTATTTTACAACTGACTTTTAACCATTTCACCAGTGTGAGACACACAGGGTTTGATACCCAAAACAGAGCTGGGGAAGGGTCTGGAGCACCAGGAGGGGCTGAGGGAGCTGGGAAGGGGCTCAGCCTGGAGCAAAGGAGGCTCAGGGGGAACCTTGTGGCTCTGCACAGCTCCTGCCAGGAGGGCACAGCCCCAGGTCGGGCTGTGCTCCCAGGGAACAGGGACAGGAGGAGAGGGAATGGCTCAGGGTGGAATCAGCAGGAATTTCCCCATGGAAAGGTTGTTAAATACTGGCAGGGGCCAGTGTTTGGGAGGTTTGGAGTCCCCATGCCTGGAGGTGTCCCTGGATGTGCACTCAGAGCTCTGGTGGGGATTGGGCGCAGGTTGGGGTTGATGATCTTGAAGGTTTTTTCCAACCTTAATGGTTCCATGCATCGTTGGAGCTCCCAAATCCCAGAGGAACTGCCTGTGTCCTGTGAAATACTGGCAGGGGTTGCCCAGGGAGGTTTGGAGTCCCCAGCCCTGGAGGTGTCCCAGGAAGGCCTGGAGGTGGCACTCAGCTCTGGTTGGACTTGATGATCTTGGAGGTTTTTTCCAACCTTAATGGTTCCATGCATCACTGGAGTGCCCAAATCCAGAGGAACTGCCTCTGCCTTGGCTCTCAGACCTGGAACCTGCAGCTCAGGCTGGAATTGTTGGTTTAACTCTGGACTAGTCCTGGGCCAGCTGGACAAAGCAGCTCTGACAAACCAGCAACCTAAAATGCTCCAGGCTGCACACTGGGAGATGAGAACCTTATGAACTACTGGAACAATTTCATTTCTGTGACATTCCAGGCTGATTTTAAGAGGAGCTGACTTCAGACATCTTCATGAACTAATCCACCCTAAAGATGGGCATTGATGATGATGCTCACTGGGTTTTTTTACAAGAGGAATAGAAACAATAACCCAAATTCTCATCTCTCACTGCTTGTCCCGCGTTGTGACATCAGTTCAGTTCAGTGGGATGAACCACAGGCTCTAGAACAGGGATATTACAGTGATGGCAAAGAAATATATGATTTTATGGAAAATTATGGAGCTGCTTTAAGTTGTGAATCTGTTCTTGGTAATTTCTGCATGGATTTCAGTGAAGTCCAAATCTTGGGAAGTGATTCTGGCTTTAGGAAAAGACTGACAGACACTGGCAGCATGAGCAAACCAGACACACAGAGGAGGAAATTTGTGTCAGGATCTCTGTCAGGTACAATTGGAGCTGGGATGTTTAAACGGAATTAAATAGTTTGTGGGGAAAATTCGCTACAGGAATGCTGGCCTGGAAGCTGATTTCACAGCCAGCAAACTGCTGGGAGCCTTTCAGGGAGCTCCAATGGATTTTTGGGTCAAACTCTTCCCAACATGTGGATTATCCTCCCTTTACTTATTGAGTGAGATTTTCACCCCTCTAAACAAGAAGCTGCTGGCAGAACTCAGCCCCTAAATGGTACAAAGTGGCAATTCCAGTATTTTAAAAGTCACCAAAGTCTGGGTAATTCCTCTCAGCAAAGTGATCTCGTGCTCTGCTGCTCCCAGCCTGGGCTGTGCCAGGAAAGGCACTCTCAGGTCAACAGCTTCCATTTCCTATTGAGCTTTCCTGGAGAGCTCAGCCCCACTCAGGAGCACTCACAGGAGCAGCTCCAGGGATCCCTCAGCCCATCCCCTGACTGGTGTGGCCCTGACAGATGGGGGTGATTCACTCACCTCAAATAATGAAGGATTTTGTTATCATTTTAATGAATTTACTGAGCTCAGGGATGGGGCTGGTGTGAGCAGAAGCCCCTGAGTACCACAAACATCCTTCCTTCCCCTCTGCAATTTCTTCTCATTCTCTTCTGGTTCCCCTCGACTCTGGATCTTCCTCAGAATATTCCTCAGATATTCCTCAGAATTAATAATTGGCCTTGTTGATTGATTTATAGATTAGTGCAGCCTGGTTTTAAAGTTGGAGAAGGAAGCAAAAAAGCAGAATTTTCTCTTCATCAGCTTAAATATCTCTTCCTTTGCTCTGATAAGCAGCTCAGCTATCAACCAGATACAAGCAGATATGGACACAATGTAATAGTTAGGATATAATTTATATTATTTTTAAAATGACAAAAAGCCCTAACTAATTGATAATTAAGCTGGTTTGCAGTTATTTTATGGATTAAAATAGGGTAGAAATGCACATTTCTGATGTGGAGCTCTGCACTTGTTGCCAAGGGTTGGGACTGGAGCAGCTGGGATCTGGATGTGGTGGCACTGCAGTGTTCCTCCTCTGTGGCCACAGGTGAAGTCTTGAAAAGAACAATTAAAAAAAAAAAAACAGATTTAGGAACCTGTCCTTAAAAATAACACAGTGCTTCAGCTCAGGAGATGGCATTAATTGGAGGCAGTTAATTCTCATGTCTTGCAATGTTTTTTATTCTTTGTGGATGCTGAGCTTAATAAATCACCCCTGGTTGGGTAAATCACCCCCTGGTTGAGTAAATCACCCCCTGGTTGAGTAAATTCCCCCCTGGTTTAGTAAATCCCCCCCTGGTTGGGTAAATCTGCCCCTGGCTGGATAAATCCCCCCCTGGTTGAGTAAATCTGCCCCTGGTTGGGTAAATCATCCCCTGGTTGGGTAAATCACCCCCCAGGTTTAGTAAATCACCCCCTGGCTGGGTAAATCATCCCCTGGTTGGGTAAATCTGCCCCTGGTTGAGTAAATCACCCCCCAGGTTTGGTAAATCACCCTCTGGTTGTGCTTGGTGCCTTCTACACGTGTAGGAATAGAAGTGAAAAGCCTTGGATAGTTCTGGATGGGTCACAGGGGCTGTGTGATCATTTTGCAGGTCGCCTCCATTCCCTGTGGAATGTTTTGTTCAGGTGAAAGGCTGGAGCCTTCCCTGCCCCAGCTCCTGGGGGTCTGTCCAGTCCTTCTGTCCTGCTTTGATTTGGTTGGGGGCTCCTCCTGATGAGCTGTTCTCCATCCGCTGTGCCCTGGGCTGCTTAAACTGGAATTTATCCCAGCCTCAGGTGCTCCAAACCCTCAAGGTCAGTGGCTCAAAGTGGCACAAGAGGCTCCTGCTGGACCCAGTGACCACAGCAGAGCATTTCTGAGGCCACTTTGACTTCTCTCCAGCAGCAACAGTATCAGTGGGGATTTTAAGGACAAAAAGTCACCAAAATTCCCCCAGGGAAGGAAAAGACCCCTCTATGCCTGGCACTGCTCACTTCCCACTTTGCTGCTCAGGCCTCTGCCACCTTCAGCTGCAGGAGGAGGAAAGAACTGAGAAAACAAATCCTGAAATGATATTTCCATATTTCCCTCTGCTCCAAAGGCAGACAGGGGGGTTATCCACCCTGCCAGGCCTCCAGCTTGCGTCTATTTGCACATTTCAAGTGCCTTCATTTGCTGTTGCTGTTACTTTGGGGTAGGTGCTGCCTTTTCCCATTTCCCTAATTTCTGGATAAAAGGGAGGCACTGCAGCATCTTCAGTGGGAAGGAGCAGCTCCTGGTGCTGCCTTTTCCTATTTCCCAGGAGGTAATTTCTGGATAAAACGGGGCCCTGTGGGAAGGAGCAGCTCCTGGATGCAGCTGGTGGCACATTGGTGGCCCTGCCTGCTGCCACCTGAAGGGCTCTTTGGGGACAGGCAGGGGGGGGACTTGGGCCCACAATATTATGTCACAAACCAGAAAACACCCGACCCTACAGCAGCTGTAATGGCATAATGGGATAAGTGCAAGGCAGAAGCAGCAGGGTATAATAGGCACTCAGCTGCCTCTGAGATGAGGCCTCTGTATTTACCTGGATTGAAGAAAGCTGGGAAACTGGGCCAGCATGGGGACAGTGGCAGTGTAAGTGCTCCAGGAGGTGAAGAGAAAAGGCAGCAATCCCAGGTGTTATATAATAAATAATAATAATATTTGTGCTCGGCCTGGCTCGGCCTGAAAGGCTTCACCCAGCTCTGAGTGCTGCTGGGGCCTCTTTGGTGTTGGGTTTCCTAATTCCTTCTCTCCTCCTGCCCCTCTAAAAGCCTCTGCCTGGTGTTTTTTTGTGCTTTATTATGTCTGGAGTGGAGAGCAGCTTTCATCTCGGCAAAAAAAATCTGGATTTCAGCAGCTGGGAGGGCAGGGAAGTGTGGTGGATGGCCAAGGCTGTTTGTGGTGTTTCCCATCCCTGGGACGGTCCAGGAGCAAGCTGGGACAGTGGCAGGGGTCCCTTGGGTGAGATTGAATGTCCCTGCTAACCCAAACCAGTCTGGGATGGGGAAACAGGAAACCAAACAGGGGAAATCCCAGCATTGCCTTCCTCATCGACCTTCCTCATCCAGCCCTCACCCGCCCTCCCACAGGAGGGGTTTTGCTGCAGGTCCCAGAGTGAGAGCAACTTTCATCTGCCTTTCTCTAGGCAAAAAAAGATCTGGATTTCAGCAGCTGGGAGGGCAGGGAAATGTGGTGGATGGCCAAGGCTGTTTGTGGTGTTTCCATCCCTGGGAATATCCAGGAGCAAGCTGGGACAGTGGCAGGGGTCCCTGAGGTGAGATTGAAGGTCTCTTCCAACCCAAACCAGTCTGGGATGGGGAAACAGGAAACCAAACAGGGGAAATCCCAACATTGAGATTTAAGGTCTCTTCCAACCCAAACCAGTCTGGGAAACAGGAAACCAAAAGGGGAAATCCCAACACTGAGATCCATCCACCTTCCTCATCCAGCCCTCACGCGCCCTCCCACAGGAGGGGTTTTGCTGCACGTCCCAGAAATCTGGGCCTGGTGATGCTTTGGTGGAATCTTTCAGGCCCAGACACGACTTTCTGGCACTCAGAACCATTTTTAAACCGGGTTTTCTCTGCTGTTCTTTGATGTAGACTCGGCTTTGCTCGTGGCTTCGTGGCTTATCTGCGTCCCTGATTTCACTTTTCACTTCTTTGCTGACTTGGGTGCAGATCCTCCTGTTTAAGTGATGAGTCATTTTGACTTGGATGAAAATTTGCATTTTTTTTTTCCACAGGGGCACTTAGGAGCAGGTTAAATGAACCATTTAGATGATTGAGAGAGGGAGATGCCAGGGGAAGTGGAAATGTGTGCTCTGCTATTTTGTTCCTCTTTGCTTCAGATTGCTTTTATTCATTTAATTCCTGAGATGGGGATTGCTGAGCAGTGCCTCCCTCAGCATTGCCTCCCTTTCCTGGATTCCTTGGGCTGAATTAGTTGGAATTCATTGATGGATTTGAAATTCTTGTTGTCCCTGTAGTGCTGTACCATCCAACAGCAAAATCCTCGTTAGAATTCCAGAAATTGCCAAGGTGGGCTGAACTGTTGGACATGCACAGAGAGATGCACAGAGGTGTCTTTAGGAATGAAAGATGTGGGGTTAAAAAGTAGAAAATGAAACTTTAAAATCTAAATTTTGTGAATTTTGTCAAGTGGAGCCAGTGGTTTTTAGGAGGAAAATCTAGTTTAAAGAATCCTAAAGTATGAAATATCAGATTGCTTTTATTCATTTAATTCCTGAGATGGGGATTGCTGAGTAGCACCTCCCTCAGCATTTGCTCCCTTTCCTGGATTCCTTGGGCTGAATTGGTTGGAATTCATTGATGGATTTGAAATTGTTGTTTTCCCTGTAGTGCTGTGCCATCCAACAGCAAAATCCAGGTTATAATTCCAGAAATTGCCAAGGTGGGCTGAACTCTTGAACATACACAGAAAGATGCACAGAGGTGTCTTTAGGCATGAAAGATGTGGGGTTAAAAAGTAGAAAATGAAACTTTAAAATCTAGATTTTGTGAATTTTGTCAAGTGGAGCCAGTGGTTTTTCGGAACAAAATGTGGTTTAAAAAATCCTAAAGTATGAAACATGTTTCCAAGGGGGAGGGGATCCTTCCAAAGCTTATGCGGGAAAATTTTATTTTTTTTTCCATGATGTGCTGAAGTACAGGTGGTCACACAAATTACAAAGAGCTGAGGGATATAACCTGACTTTGAGTCTGAAATAAGGAGGGGGATTTGTTTTTATCCCAAATATCATCCCAAAAGATAATGCCATCACCTGCAATTTGGAACTAGAAGTTGAAATAACTGAAGCATTTTGAGTAAAGATGATTTGTAAACCCATCCCCAGGCTGAGTCTGTCCTGCAGAAAAAGCAGGACCTGTTGAAATATCACTTATTGGGAGTTTGCTGCTTTTCATTGTAGTTAATTCTGAGTAAATGGTGTATTAATAATTGGGTTAAACCAATTCTTCCCATGGAAATGTAGGTTCTTGCCTGCCCTATTTACTGCAGCATCAGGGGCTGTCCTATTTTCCAGGAGTGTTCCTCTCACAGGATGCATAAATCCTGTCTCACAAAAGGGAAACTGACGCACAGAGAGGAGAGGTGTCCTGAGAAAGGTTCAACAGGGCTTGAAGGAGGAGCATTCCAAACTTTAGGCTCAAACTCCTCAGCTATTTGTTCTTCCAGCATCTGGCTTGCCCCTGGTTATTGATGGATAATTTGGGTGGGGGTGAGCACACACAGAGAAATGCACATTTAGGAGCTGGAACAGGCTCTGACAGCTGGGGGGGCATTTAGGGAAGTGGGGTTTGCTATTAAACACCCTCATTGCGTGGGCACATCCCCAAACCCGACCTCTCCTTGCTCTCCTCCCATTTTGGGGTGCCCAAACCCAGCAGGATCTCATTCTCCAGCATGGAGCATCCCCACAAACCCTTCCCAAAGTGGGGTTTGTTATTAAACACCCTCTTTATGTGGGCACACCTCCCCAAACCCGAGCTCTCCCATTTTGGGGCGCCCAAACCCATCAGGATCTCATTCTCATTGTGGAGCATCCCCACAAACCCCACAAACCCTTCCTCACAAACCCCACAAACCCTTCCCCACTTTGGGAAGTGGAGTTTGCTATTAAACACCCTCTCTGCATAGCCACACCTCCCCAGACCCGAGCTCTCCTTGCTCTTCCATTTTGGGGCGCCCAAACCCAGCAGGATCTCATTCTCCAGCATGGAGCATCCCCACAAACCCCACAAACCCTTTCCCACTTTGGGAAGTGGGGTTTGTTATTAAGAACACTCTCTACATGGGCACAGCTCCCCAAACCTGAGCTCTCCTTGCTCTCCTACCATTTTAGGGTGCCCAAACCCAGCAGGATCTCATTGTGGAGCATCCACACAAACCCCACAAACCCCACAACCCCAAACCCCCACTTTGGGAAGTGGAGTTTGTTATTAAAAACACTCTCTAAGTGGGCACAGCTCCCCAAACCCAAGCTCTCCTTGCTCTCCTCCCATTTTGGGGCGCCCAAACCCAGCAGGATCTCATTCTTATTGTGGAGCATCCCCACAAACCCCACAAATCTTTCCCCACTTCGGGAAGTGGGATTTGTTATCAAACACCCTCTCTGTGTGGGCACAGCTCCCCAAACCCGAGCTCTCCTTGCTCTCCTCCCATTTTAGGGCATCCAAACCCAGCAGGATCTCATTCTCACACCTCCCCAAACCTGAGCTCTCCTTGCTCTCCTCCCATTTTGGGGTGCCCAAACCCATCAGGATCTCATTCTCCAGTGTAGAGCATTCCCACAAACCCCACAAACCCCACAAATCCTTCCCCACTTTGGGAAGTGATGTTTATTCTTAAACACTCTCTCTATATGGGCACACCTCCCCAAACCCGAGCTCTCCCATTTTGGGGTGCCCAAACCCAGCAGGATCTCATTGTGGAGCATCCCCACAAACCCCACAAACCCCACAAACCCCACAAACCCCAAACCCCCGCGGCTGCCCAGTGTCACACCGAGGTTTTCCATCATCTCCATCCCTCCTGAAGCGCGTTCGCAGCGATTTTCCCGCCGGGGTTTTTTAGCATTATCGATCCCCGCGGGCCATGGGATGCCGTTGACCCTGGCACCTCGCCGGGGCTGCCCCGCCTTTGTCGCCGCTCCTGTGGCGCTCAGCAGATGGCTTTTGTTCCTGCCCAGCGCTGCTCATCCGATTGTCCGGGTGTGCCCCATCCCGGCCCGGCTCGGCCCTGCCCTGCCAGACTCGCCCCCTCCTTCCCCCGGGCTGGGAACACCAGAAGGAGCTGCTTTGCTTTGCTTTGCTTTGCTTTTCCTATTTTTTTTTTCTTTTTTTTTATTCCTCCTCCTTCTCCCCAGGGGTCTGCCTGGATTATTTCTGAAGCTGCTTTCTTTCTTCTGTGAAAGTAAACCAGGGAAAATAGATTTAATTTTTTTTTTTTTTGGGGTAGCTTTTCTCGGGCGACACCTGGGTCCCACCTTGGCTAAATCAGCATCAATCCTTCCTCATTTTTGATGTCCCACAACATCTAAATGGTTTTTTTTGGGGAGGATTTTTTTTTTTTTTTTAATTTGCTGTGTGGTAATGCATTGCATCAACCTGCCAGAAGCAGGGACAATGGCAAGGATTTGTGTGGCAGCCTACAGGATTTGGGTGCCTGATCCACTTCTCCCTGGTGCCAGAATCTGCTGAATTCAGCATTCAAATCCAAAAAAGCAAATCCCTGTAAAGCAGGAATTGCACTCTTTTGTGGTCTTGGGGGTGCACTGCTGCAAGGGAGGATTTGGGTGCTGGAAATGCAGGGATTTGGGAGCTGTGGGGTGTCCTGGAATGTCTGAGGGAGGAAAATGGAGTAGGGGCAGGTGCAGGGCAGCAGAGAGGGAGGGATGGCTTGTGAGGCTGCAGCCTGGGGCAGGGAAAGCTGATCAATTCTTAATTGTCTCCTAATGACTGCAGGGTTCAAGGTTTCCCCTTGAATTCCGGGGCTTTGGCAGGAGAATTTGAGACTTCTGCTCCTCGTGGGGTGTGTCAGATCCAGGCCAGCCTGGCCTTGGCTTCTCCCCCACCTGAGCGAGGACTGGGGAAGTTTCTGCCCTGTTCTCTCCGAGTTGTTGTTTCTCCCTCCCAAATTAAGAAAAGGAAGGATGGATGTGATTTCTGCACCAGCCAGGCTGTTTGTCAGCATTTTGCTGCTTTATTGGAACTTGTGGAACCTGAATCAGGCCCACAAGAGCTGCTCAGAGGCCCATTATTTCCCATTATTATTCCTTTTTGTTCCAGTATTACTTTTTCTCAGGAAGTAATTTTTTTTTTCTTTTTAATTTAGTGTGATTTCACTTAAACCCACACTTTTCCTCCTAAAACCACCATAAATTATTCTGTTACCACCTCGCCTCACTGACTGCAGCTTTGTTCACATGGGATTCTTGGAGAGGAGGGGATTATTTTTTTTTTTCCCTGTCACCAGTGGGAATTAGAGTGGGGAAAGGGCAAATTTAAATTAATAAAAAAATCTGTTAAAGGAAAACTGCTTCTGGTGCTGAAGTCACCTTTTGGTCAGCCCTGTATGTGATCCCCCTCTTCTGGTTGTCTGCGGAATTGGATACGGAGGGAAGTGGAGACGAGCACAGACAATGGGATTTGGGCAAATCCCATCATTTTCGTCCTGCAGGTCGAAAGAGCTGCTTGGAATGAGGGAGCAGGATGTGCTTGTGCTGCGTTTTGGGTTCAGCCCGGTGTGAGGTGTGCTCTGTGTGAAGCTCACCCCAGTTATATTTGACCCGGCTCTATTTTTAGTGTCTCTTTCAGCTGCTTTGTGCCTGGGAGAGGTCAAGGTGTGAAATGTGAAATGCTGCCCACGTGGCTTGCTCGTGCTTTACGTTTTATTTGTCTGCATAAAAATCCTGGTGGGAAGGAGGCAGATTTAGAGGCAATCCCAGGATACCCTCAGGAGGGGCTGTGTGAGGCAGGAGTAGAAAAATAAGCAAGAAAAAAATCCCATCAGGTGCTGGCTGCAAAGAGCAAATCTGTGATGGAATGTGGGGTGAGGGACATCAGGTTTGGGGCCTCTGGGCTGGAATTAGTGCAGATTTTTTCTGGGTGTAGGAACAGAGATTTTATTTCAAAACCATTTTTATACTCATGTCCCAGCTCCACCTTCCAGAAACTGAGTCTGATCATAAAGGTCATTAAGCTCAAACGAGTTCCTAACTAATTGTCCAACATTTGCCATCTTGCTCCATGGCATTCCCTTCTTTTTTTTTTGCAGCAGGAACCACACTGGAGTTCATAACCTCTACCCAGATGTTTCAGAGGAGGCAGGAAAATATTCCAGGGAAGGTGTTAAATTACAGACTGGGGTTGGATGGAAGAGAGAACTCAAAACAGGGAAAGATCTCATAATTCCCTCCCCTCCCAGCTTAAGGAAGCAGCATTCCCTTACTGCTACCCATCCTTTCCAAGGAGCTGAGGAGTTTTCTCTCCTCTTTTGTCCTCCCTGGGCTCAATTTACTGCAGTTCCTGGTGCTAGAGATTGAATGTGGATGTTGGAGCCACTGCTGAGTATAAAACAAACCAGGGAATCTTCCTGGAGCCCAGAATCTTCTGGAATAGAAAAGGAATGGAAAAGTCTCGTGTGTTTATCAGGGCTGTAGGAAATGCTGACGCTGGAATGGAGTGGAAGGAGGCTTCTCCTGAGGCTTCTCCTGAAGGACATGATGACCCTGGAATGGGGTGGAAGGAGGCTCCTCCTGAAGGTGATGGAAGGTGGCTTCTCCTGAAGGAGATGTTGACCCTGGAATGGGATGGCAGGAGGCTTCTCCTGAGGCTTCTCCTGAAGGACATTCTGACCCTGGAATGGGATGGCAGGAGGCTTCTCCTGAGGCTTCTCCTTAAGGAGATGAGACCCTGGAATTGGGATGGAATGACGCTCCTCCTGAGGGCTGTAGGAAATGCTGACCCTGGAATGGGGATGGAAGGTGACTTCTCCTGAGGGCTGACCCTTCAATGGGGTGGCAGGAGGCTCCTCCTGAGGGCTGTAGGAGATGCTGACCCTGGAATGGGGTGGCAGGAGGTTTCTCCTGAGGGCTGTAGGAGATGCTGACCCTGGAATGGGGTGGCAGGAGGCTCCTCCTGGCTCCCTGTGTGAGCTCCTGGCGCTCAGGGAGGTGTCAGACAGGAGTTGGTTTCACAGTTGTGCCAACTGGGGCAGACGCGTTTTCCTTAATGCAGTGGGAGATGAGTTTTGAGATGTGTGAGAGCCAAAGCGTGCAGAACACTGCAAGGCACCTTTGTCCCTTGTGCCCCCAACAGAAGTGTCCTCTTGGCCTTGGCTGGGAGGAACTCCAGGCCCAGGATTGGACTCAGGGTGATGAGATGATGTCAGGAACGTGTTTGACATCACCTCACCCCTCTGCTTCTCCTTCTGCCTTCCCCTTTCTGTGCCCAGCAACCTAAATAACAAAATCTGGGCTAAATGGTGCCTCTGGGAAATGCCACCATGCCACAGCACTGGGTCACCCTCAGGTGCTCCTAAATCAGGTGCCCAACACCTTTTGGGGAAGCAGAATAGGAAGGGGCCACTCAAAAACCTCTGCAACCCCGGGGTCTGCTCCTGTAGATCCACCTCCCTTTCTGCTGGGAACTTTTCTAGGAGTGATAAATTCCCTCTGGCTCTGTGCTGAGTGCAGAATTGATCATTGTTGTTTTCCCTGTAGTGCTGTGCCATCCAACAGCAAAATCCACGTCAGAATTCCAGGAATTGCCAAGGTGGGCTGAACTGTTGAACATGTACAGAGAGATGCACAGAGGAGTCTTTAAGAATGAAAGATGTGGCGTTAAAAAGTAGAAAATGAAACTTTAAAATCTAGATTTTGTGAATTTTGTCAAGTGGAGCCAGTGCTTTTTAGGAGGAAAATCTTGTTCAAAAAATCCTAAGGTATGAATACACCAGTTTGCTTTTATTCATTTAATTCCTGAGATGGGGATTGCTGAGCAGTGCCTCCCTCAGCATTGCCTCCCTTTCCTGGATTCCTTGGGCTGAGTTAGTTGGAATTCATTGATGGATTTGAAATTGTTGTTTTCCCTGTAGTGCTGTGCCATCCAACAGCAAAATCCACATTAGAATTCCAGGAATTGCCAAGGTGGGCTGAACTGTTGAACATGCACAGAAAGATGCACATAGGAGTCTTTAGGAATGAGAGATGTGGAGTTAAAAAGTAGAAAATGAAATTCTAAAATCTGGATTTTGTGAATTTTCTGAAGTGGAGCCAGTGGTTTTTGGGAGCAGAAACAGACTGCAGGAGCCAGGGGGATCAGTGGGGCGTTGGGAGGCCCTGGTCCTGCTCCCTCCTCCTGCCCCGGCCTGCAGATGCCACTGGAAATTGATTTTTTTATGAAATCCAAAGGTGAAGCGTGGCATTAGGCAGCTCAGAGCCATCTGTCTGCTCAGGGCTCCTGTTGGGGGGTATTTGTTAGTAAAAAAACCCCAGAAATTGCACTAAAGGTGTTTCCCTCTGCACCACGGAAAATTTCCTTTGTTTTCCCTACAAAACCCATCAGGTTCTCTTGCCCTGATGGGGAAATCAGAGTCACACGTGTGCTGCACACATTTCCCTGCCACCCAAGAGCCACATCCTGCCAAGGTGCTGAATCATTGCCCCCAAAAACCCCCAGGCACCTGCAAATCCCCCACCCCTAACCCTAAACCCTCCCCAGAGCCAGGGCTGCCTTTTCAACAGACCCAATAAATAAGGAAAGAAAGCAACAGATGCTGAGTCATCAGCCAGAACTGTTGTAGTGCACCCCAAAAATCTCGATTTGGGCTGGGTTTCCTTAACCTGGGAAGCAGGAGAGGATAAGAGAAAAAGAACTGTTGTAGTGCACCCCAAAAAGCTGGATTTGGGCTGGGTTTCCCTAACTTGGGAAGCAGGAGAGGATAAGAGAAAAAGAACTATTGTAGTGCACCCCAAAAATCTCGATTTGGTTGGGTTTCCTTAACCTGGGAAGCAGCAGAGGATAAGAGAAAAAGAACTGTTGTAGTGCACCCCAAAAATCTCGATTTGGGCTGGGTTTCCTTAACCTGGAAAGCAGCAGAGGATAAGAGGAAAAGAAAACAAAAAAAGGAGCAGAGTTAAGGTGGTTTTGGTAACCTCTGTGTGATTTCCAGCACTGCTTTGTTTTTGAGTGTAAATATATGCATATATTTAATTTTTATTGTTTCTCTCTATTTTTTTTTCCATTTGAATATGTCTCAGTTTCTGCTTTTTTGTTTTGTTTTTCTCCTTTTATATTTTGCTGCAGTCTGCAGGCAGCCAGCCCCTCAGCCACGGCACAATCATGTAAACTGCTCTGGAGTTAAAAGCAAAAAGAGATTACATTGTCCTCCTCCTTTATCTCACGGGTGCTCACAATACCTTGAAGAAATCACCGAGTTTTTTTGGAAGGGATTCAACCCCCAGCCTGCAAAGGGGGCTCTTTGCCTTTCCAAGGGGCAAGCTGCATCTTCCTTTTCTCATCCCAACCTCGCACCTCTGTTTTGAGATCCCCACAAAGCCCCACAAGCCCCTCTCCTCTCCCCGAAGAAATCAATCAACCCCAACTAATACTTTAATGACTCCTTTTCCTACCGAGGAAACAAATTCAGGAGCACACACACACACACACATGCATGAACAACAAAAAAAATTCTATTTTTTTTTTTAAAAAAAAAAAAGGAGCTAGAGGCTGAGGAGGACCTCGTCTGGTCAATGAAAGAAAGAGACGGATGTCTGGTGCCATGGCAATGGAGCAGGGATTACTTTGCACTGGAAAATAGGTTCTTTTTTTTTTTTTTTCCCTCTTCTTTTTTTTTTTTTCTATTCCATTTTTTTTTTTTTTTTCTCTCAAGCAGCTAAGAGTTGTCACCGAGTCTGAGAGGCCCATTTAGAGGAAAACGAGCCTCTGAGGAGAATTGAATGCTTGCTTTCAGCGGCTGCTGCTTGAACAGTCTGCTTTGCTTTTCGGGCAAGGCAGGATGCAAACACCCAGATTTGTTTGGAGCACTTTCCCCGTCCCTGTGTGTGTGCATATGTGTGTGGAGAGAGCCATAAAAACCCCAGCAACTGGGAGGAACACACATTAATAACAAAAAAACTGCATTTCAGTGCAAAAGCTCTTTATCCTGCCTATGATTCCGTGAGAATTTCTCCCTTGGTTGGCTGATTTTTGGGGTGTATTTAGCATTTTCTTGCCATTAGGCTGAATTCTGACTGAGATTAATTCATTCCAATGACTGCAAGTCAAGATATTTTGTGACAAAAGGCATTTTTTTGGTGCAAAAGGCTGATTTGTGGAGATTCTTCATTGGCAGCATTTTCCTTCTATGCTACTTCCTTCCTACCCCCAACTCTGAATATTTTGGGGTTGTTTGTTTGTTTGTTTGTTTGTGTCTGATTTTTTGTTTTTATTTGTTGTTTTGTTATTTTAACAAGCCACCAAGTTTCAACCCGAAGAAAACATTTTGGCCAAGACTCCATTTTTTTTGAAAATTCATTTTATTTAACAAAGAAATTGGCTGATGGAAACAAACCAAAGGGATGCTATTTTCAAGTGGGGGTTTTTTTTTTTAGCTGCCTTTTTGAATTTTTTAACTTTTAAAGTATTTTTTTGGCTGGGTTTTTTTCTTCTTTTTTTTTTTTTTGTTGTTACCTCTTGGGGTGAAGGAAAGGCTCCTTGCCTGTGTGCCAGCCAAGAGATGAAGGTGTTCTCTGCTCTGTGAATCATCCACCCACCAGGCTCCAGACAAGCAGATACCAAGTAGATTATTTAAAGCAGGTAAAATGGAATAAAAAGACCTTTGTGTGACTTTGCTGGGCTTGGCCAGGGAGTCCCTGGTGACACCTGAGGTAACTCTTGGTGAATTCCCCTCAATTTCCCACCCCAAAGTGTTCCTTGGGGTAGATCAGGAGATAATTCCACTCCAAAATAGGATTTTTCAGTGCTTTGACCTTTCCCACATGGATTTTTGGCAAATTGGGTTGATTTCTCCCCTTTTGAGCACCAGGAAATGCATTAATTTTGCAGTCTGGGTCATTTAAACACACATTTCACTGACATCAACAAAGGCACGAGTTGGAAAATATTTATTGCTGTTCTGAGGTGATGTTGCTTTTTCCCATGGTAAAACTGCTTTAATCAATGAGCCAAAATATGGTTTTAAGTTATGTTAATCTTGCTCTATATGTGCCCTGCTTTTTGCCTGGCAGGGCCACACGAAAGCCTTGAAATCCTGAATTTTTTCGTGCTCTCTGTCCTTTCTGGGCTGAGCTCTGTTGTTGTAAATGGAATGTGTCTCCTTTCTCCTGTCTGCTGTGAAAAATAGCTCCTCTCTTTGATCTTCCCCTCATTTGCTATAAAAGTAACCAAAAATAATCCCCCCTTTTTTTTTTATGTTGGGGGGTAGGTGGTGAAATGTGCCAGGATTAAAAAAAAATAAAATAAAATAAATGTGACCCTCCTTTTCAGCGATTCCGAACTGTGAAACAGAAAATCTCTGTCCAGGTAAAAAATTTGAGTTGTCATAGCAACAGCAGGATGGCTATTTATTTTTGGATTTCCATTTTCACTGATTTATTTAACACATTGACAATCCATTTATAATGAAGAGGAATTCAAGAGGGTTTTTGTTTCTGCCCGGGTTTATAGCCAGCCAAGGTTGGGTTACTTTTCACCAGAGAAAATAAGCAAAGATAAAAGAGGTAAATAAAAAGGAAAGCTTGTGGCTTTTGGGGGCTTTTCTTGCAGGCAAATACGGGCTCACAGGCGAGTGAAATCATGACTGACTTGTTTATTTTGTCTTTTAGTGCTGTAAAACAGAACAAAGCTTTGAGTGCGGGGCAGCTGCGAGGCACAGGAGCCACAGATGCTCACCTCCACCTGCCCTTGCTGCATACCCAGGCTGCAGGGAGAGGTCAGCAGAGCCTTTGGAAGCGATTCCTCCTCTCCATCTCCCTGCAGGGGCCATGGAGAGCCCCCAGGGCAAGGATGAAATCCAAATTTCTCCCTTTGGTGCTCTCAAAGCTCCCTCAGGCTCAGCTTTGCTCTCTGTCCAACCAAGGAGGTTTGGGGAGGATCTGCTGGAGTTTGGGGAGCCCAGACACTCATCGTGGTTGGGTCCCAAAATTATCCAACTGGTCTTGCCTCATTTTGGGGTGTTTGTGCCAGGATGGGCTGTGCTTTGTTCTCAGGAGGGGATGGTTTGCCAGGCCAGGAGTTCCTCAGCCTGGGGAAGGTTTTTGTGCCCAAAGATTTGAGCCATGCCTGGATCCAGCTCTGGATGCCACAAAGGCAGCGGTGCCTGAGGATTTTCCTGCCTCCCAGCAGTGTGAGAGCACTTGGACAGCAGGGAAATGCAGCAAAACACCCAGGAAATCCCTGGAATTTAGGAATTTTTGTGTACCTTCCTCCCTGGAATTTAGGAATTCTTGTGAACCTTCCTCCCTGGAATTTAGGAATTCTTGTGTACCTTGCTCCCTGGAATTTAGGAATTCTTGTGTACCTTCCTCCCTGGAATTTAGGAATTCTTGTGTACCTTCCTCCCTGGAATTTAGGAATTTTTGTGTACCTTCCTCCCTGGAGATTCAATTTCTGTGCCTGCCTTTGCCATCACATTTACCTGTCACGATTAAACCAAACCTTCAGCGTTTGGTGACTTGAAAACCTTGGAAGATTGGCAAGTTTGGGGCAGGTTTTGCAGGAAGGAAAGGTGAAATCCAAGTGGAATAATCCAGGGAGAGCAAACCCAGCAAAAGCTGCCTGGGAGTGTGGAGATGGAGCAAATCTCTGCCTGTTTTTTCTCCCAGCCTGTGTCCCTGCAATTGCTCTGCAGATTGGCTCTTCTGGGGTGGATTTGGGAGGCTGAGGTGGATGGCTTGAAAAGAACTCAGTGAAAATGGTGAGATTCTGGAGGAATCTCCAATCATTTTCTCCCATTATTGCTGGCTGTGGCATCAATCCTGGCTGGCTTTCAGGACAGGAGGGCAGCACCTGCCCAAAGCGTTGCACTTTTTTGAGGCCAAACCTGTTAATCTGTGAAACACTGGCTTGGTTTTAAATCAGGCAGTCCAGAAAAAGGTGAGGTTAGGAAAAAAAATAATATAAAATCAAATCAAGTGTTATTTCTGGCCTTTAAAAGAGCTCAGTGAAAATTGTGAGATGCTGGGGGAAATCTCCAATCATTCTCTCCCATTTTTGCTGGCTGTGGCATCAGTCCTGGCTGGCTTTCAGGACAGGAGGGCAGCACCTGATCAGGACAGGAGGGCAGCACCTGCCCAAAGCGTTGCACTTTTTTGAGGCCAAACCTGTTAATTTGTGAAACACTGGCTTGGTTTTGAATCAGGCACTCCAGGAAAAGGTGAGGTTAGGAAAAAATAAAATAAAATAAAATCGAATCAAGTGTTATTTCTGGCTGGGATCTTGAGCCTGGAGGGAGGAGAGTGTCCATCAGCACTTCCCCCTTTTTCTCCTGGCGGAGCATCCAGCTTGCAAATTGTCTTTTGTGGGGGGGAAGGGTGGGAAAACCCAAGGAATCAACTTCCAGACATAAATACAATATGGACAAGTCATAAACATTATTAAAGCAAGTCTATCCCTGCAGGGCAGGTTTTTGCTCATAATGCTTTCCTGATTGCGCTTCCGCAGCGCCGGGGAGGTGAATAGCGGGCTGATTATCCACGGCCTGATCTACAGCAGCGGAAAAACGGCTCCCTTTGTGTGCCAGGGGGGAACTTTGCATATTTACTGCCAGGGAACAGCCAGCCTGGACATCCACAGCGGGGCTGAGCCCAGGGAACAGCCAGCCTGGACATCCACAGCGGGGCTGAGCCCAGGGAACAGTCAGCCTGGACATCCACAGAGGGTTTGAGCCCAAATTGGCCATGGGGACTCTCCTTGTCTTGCCCATTACCCCAAACCCTGCCCCTGTTTGGCAGCAGGTTTTTTTTAAAACCTGATATCTCAGGTTTAGCTTTTCTGTTTTTCAGGTTCTGTGCTGCTTTAGTGTGTGGGTCTGGGTTCACATCAGGGGATGGTGAGCTCTGTGCACAGAGCAGGGAGACAAA
>JAWMQZ010000095.1:4359182-4369459 GCA_035584835.1 Tangara arthus
TTCTATTCTTTTAGTATAGTTTTAATGTAATATATATCATAAAATAATAAATCAAGCTTTCTGAAACATGGAGTCAGCTCCTCGTCTCTTCCCTCATCCTCAGACCCCTGTGAACACGGTCACAGTGGAAGGAAAAGATATTTAATGTTCTCTCCAGCCCAAACCATTCTGGGCTTCACTGAAGGACAATCCAGCATCTCCAGGGGATGAACAGCATAAAGATGGGATGTGGGGCTGCAGTGCTGACCTGTGCACTACAAACACACCCTAACCTGAACCCCCATTCTAAAAACCCCAAAATCTATTTTTCCACCCTGTGATAACTTCGCTGTTATTCTACCTAAACTGTCGTGGCTTGCTGATCTTCATATAAGGTTGGTAATTTGCTCATAATCAAAACCACACAGGCATTTTGGGCTCTGTGCCAGGGCTTTAACCCCCCTGGCAGGGGTCTTGGCAGTCCAGGACAGCCACAGGGATGTTCGGGGTTCCCACACTGCAGGCTGGCACTGCCTGCTCCTCTGCACCCTGAACAGCAGCTCTTTGATGCTCAGAGAAGGTTCCCATTGGATATTTTGGAGAATTAGATTTCTGTTTAAGCACAGGGTACAGAAGGGAGTGGTTCTGCCTCTGGGACTCTCAGAGCAGCTGCTGGAGGGTCCCCAGTCCCAGGCATCACCCCGAGGGAGCTGCTGGAGCTGTCTCTGGACAGTGTTTGGCTGCTTTTATCTCTCCAGGCTGGCTGGGGGAGTCAGGGCTCTGTGCTTTGCTCACATCTAATCTGCACTGCTGGACCCAGCAGGCTCAGGGGCCAGCAGGGAGGGAGATAAGCAGGAGGGGGAAAGGTGGGAGTGGAAAATCCCATCTCTGAGGGGACAGCAGGAAACCTGGGCATGCTCAGGGAATTGGCATGTCTTGGGAATTGCTCAGGACGTGGCCAAGTGAGTGTTTCCGGATCCTCTCTTTTATTTTTTGCCTCTTTTTTGTCTCCCTCTTGAAGAGCAGGAAGAAAAGCATGGCTGAGGGAATCCCAGCTTTATGTCACTAGAAAGTGTCCCAGGTCGGTGGAACCTTGATCCACCTCAAGGAAGCTCAGTTGCAAAAATTTTCTTTGTGTTCTTTCCATTTTTACCTGGATTTCATCATCACCTGCTCAATCTAATCCTTGCCTACACCTGGAGAGGAGATCTCCGCCTGGAGGGTGTTTCAGTTTGTTTGTTGTTGTTTGATTTTTGCTGTGGACAGGTGAATCCAGGCGGACGTTCCTCAGTGAGGGGAAGAAAGCAGGAAAAATTTCCAACAGATAAAAAACATTGTTGCTTGTGGATGAGAGGGATGGGAGGTGTTATTTGAGAGGAGAGGAGGGGCTGTGGAGCAGGGCAACAAGGGGAGGTGATCAGCTGTGTCCTTTCAAGTGCTCACACTCCAGCATCAAAGTCCCCACGTGAATGTCACACACTGCCCTCTGTTTATTGATATCATTTATATTTATTTCTATCTATCTATTGATATAATTTATATTTATTTTATCTATTTATCTATTTATTTATATAATTTATATTTATTTCTATCTCTTCATTTATCTATTTATTTATATAATTTATATTTATTTCTATCTATTTATTGATCTATTTATTTATATAATTTTTATTAATTTCTATCTATTTATTTATCTATTTATATAATTTGTATTTATTTCTATCTATTTATTGATCTATTTATTTATATAATTTATATTTATTTCTATTTACTTATCTCTTTATTTATCTAATTTATATTTATTTATACATATTTATTGATCTATTCATTTATATAATTTATATTTATTTTATCTATTGATCTATCTATTTATGTAATTTATATTTATTTCTATTTATTTATCTAATTTATATTTATTTATACATATTTATTGATCTATTTATTTATATAATTTTACAAATTTATGATTTTTATATAATATATATTTCTATAATTTCTTTCTGTAATTTGGGGCTGTGCTCACCCTTTCAGAGATCAATAACCCCACACTCTGAACAGGCAGAGCTGGGATCACAGGATGCTCGTGGCACATTCCCTGTGCCTCAGGGATTGCTGGTGTCTGTTCTCTGTCTGCCCTGGTGAAATCAATAAATGCCTTTGCAGGCACCTGTGTGCCAGGTGACAGCTGAGCTGCTCGAGGTCGCTGAGGAGGGCACCCTGGAGCCTTTGAAAAAGAAAAGGATTTTGATCCAGAATAGTCCTCATGTCCTACTTTCCCCGTCCCTTGGGCCAGCTTGTTCCTAGAGCAGGGCTCTGAAAGCAAAGAGAGAGAATTGTCTCCTGTCAGGGATGGTCTGAGGAATCTGGAGTTTCTGCTGCCTCCAGTCCTCTCTGTCCCCTCTTTTGTTCCTCCTGTGCCTCTCCTTAACATCTTGGTGACAATTAGGTGAGGGATGACGTGGCAGGTTTATGATTTAGTCTCTGGTTATGATTTAGTTTCTGGTTATGATTTATGGTTTCTCTGGGTGCTCAGGCATTGATGGAACTGTTGGTGTTTCTGTGAGCTCAGTGCTGCTTCATCCAGGTGAAAAGAAATTTGGGTTCAGACCCCTCTGCTTTCTGTCACTGCCTGAAACCCAGCTCGACCCCAAATGGACCCAAATTTTACACGCAGGGCACATCTCCCCTCCGTGCAGCCCAGCCCAGCAGTGACACAGCCTCATTCAGAGCCATGGAAACAAATGCAAATCCCTGGGCCTGGTTTGTTCTGCTGGATTAGCCCAAATTCTCCCCCAGACCAATGCAGGGGCATTTCCAGGTGATGTCTCTGTGGCAGTCCTGGCATGCAGGGGGTTGGAAGAATGGCCACTGTGGGCTCTGGCACTGCCAAAAAAACCAAAAAAAAGGGTTTTTTTTTCCCAGGATAAAGGGGTGGATGCAGAATCCTGACCCTTTGGATCAGAAATCCCTCCATTCCTGGGATCCTTCATCATTCCCCCAACCTTCTTGCAGCTCTCAAGGATTATCACTCTAAAATAAAGCAGCCCTGGTAGGATGCGGTTTTTAATTTTATTTTCTTTTATTTGCTCAAGGGTATAAAAATGGTATCTTTTAACCTGTCAGTTTGCATTTACAACCCAGCTGAGGTTTGAAAGAGGCTGTCCAAAATGAAACCCAAGAGTAATAGGAGTGTGTTGGGAGAGCCAGTAGGCATTGAATAGTCTCTGTGGTGGCAGAAAAGCCTTAGGCTTCAACTGATTGCTAATTATGTGGCTTTATTCCTTTTAAAGAAAATACCAGGCAAGGTTTGTGAAGGAGGTAAAGTGTGTTAATCTGTGCAGAGTTACCAGTTTTGGCGTTGGTGGTTTTTTCTTTATTTTTTTCTCCTTTTATTTATTTATTTTTTTACAAAATTCCCATGCCTCAATTTGGTTTTACAGCCTGGTTTGAAAACGAAGCCACATTCTCAAGTCCTGCCACCCATCTCTAAGAGATGTAAAGGGCACAAGTTATTCCACCTTAAAAAGAAAAGGGGGAAAAAAAAGAAAAGGGAAAAAAAAAAGAAAAAGGGAAAAGAAAAATAAAAAAAGCTCAAAACCCACGCTGTGCAGAGAAGGAGAGAGTTACAGCAAGTGGGCCCCCCGCTTTTCTCTGAGGGGGAATGTAAGCAGATCCTGCCTGAAACTGCTTCACTCAGCAGTTTTCAGCTTGTTTTAATTGGCCTGGCCTGAAAGAATCCTGAATGCTGTACCTGTGCCAATGAAAATGCAAATGTTTCCCCAGCCCAGGCTCCGGGGGCCTGTCCCCAGCACAGGGACGGGCTGGGAAAAGCCAGCTCTGGGGGACAAAGGGCTCTGGAAAACCCACTGTGAGCAGGGACAGTGCTGGGCTACCTGCTGGAAGTCTAAGAGTGTTGGAAAATCCAGTGTGAGCAGGAAAAATTCAGGGTTGCCTGCTGGAAGTCCAAGGGTGTTGGAATAACAAATGTGAAGAGGGAGAAATGCAGGGTTGGAAGTCCAAGGGTGCTGGAAAATCGAGTGTAAGCAGGAGAAATGCAGAATTGGAAGTCCAAGGGTGCTGGGAAATCGAGTATGAACAGGGAAAATTCGGGGTTCCCTGCTGGATGTCCAAGGGCTGTGGAAGAACAAGTGTGAGCAGGGAAAATGCAGACCAAGGGTGTTACAAAACCAAGTGTGAGCAGGGGAAATTCTGTGTTACCTGCTGGAAGTCCAAGGGTGTTGGAATAACAAGTGTGAACAGGGAGAAGTGCAGGGTTGCAAGTCCAAGGGCTTTGGAAAATCAAGTGTGAGCAAGGAAAATGTTGTGTTACCTGCTAGAAGTCCAAGGGTGCTGGAATAACAAATGTGAGCAGGGAAAATGCAGGGTTAGAAGTCCAAGGGTGCTGGAAAATCAAGTGTGAGCAGGAAAAATGCAGAGTTGAAGTCCAAGAGTGTTGGAGAATCAAGTGTGAGCAGGTGAAATGCAGGGTTGGAAGTCCAATGAGGTTGAAAATTCAGGTGTGAGCAGGGGAAATGTTGGGCTACCTGCTGGATGTCCAAGGATGCTGGAAAATCCAGTGTGAACAGGGAAAATTCAGGGTTACCTTCTGGAAGTCCAAGGGTGTTGGAAAATCAGGTGTGAGCAGGGGAAATGCAGAATTGGAAGTCCAAGGGCTTTGAGAAATCAAGTGTGAGCAGGGAGAAATGCAGGGTTGGAAGTCCAAGGAGGTTGAAAATTCAAGTGTGAGCAGGGGAAATGCTGGGCTACGTGCTGGAAGTGCAAGGGAGCTGGAAAATCCAGTGTGAGCAGGAAAAATGCAGAATTGGAAGTCCAAGGGCTTTGGAAAATTGAGTGTGAGCAGGGAAAATTCAGGGTTGGAAGTCCAAGGGTGTTATAAAATTGTGTGTGGGCAGGGAAAATACTGTGTTACCTGCTGGAAGTCCAAGGGTGTTACAAAACCAAGTGTGAGCAGGGAAAATGCTGGGCTATCTGCTGGAAGTCCAAGGGAGCTGGAAAATCCAGTGTGAGCAGGAGGAATGCAGAGTTGGAAGTCCAAGGGTGTTGGAAACCTGGGCAGCCACAGTGCTCTGGGCACCCTATCCCATCCCAAAACTTATTTTTTTTATGCTGTTCATCTCCAAAAAGAAGCTGCATGAACCCGCCCCAAAAAAACCCCAACAAGCACCAAACCAAGCTAAAGCAGCAACAATTCCTTTGGAATTACTGATTTTTGTGTATTTCCTGTGGTTTTACACAGCCCATGTGGGGCTGGGCTCCGATATTCTTCCCAGATGGAAATTGTCTTTGTGCTGGGTGTCCCTCAGGGTGACCATCCTTAGTGCAGATAACTCCACAATACAAATATCCCAAATTAAAAGCACGTTTTTAGGCATCCACAAATCATCCCTCCTCCTAAAGGGCACATCCTAAAGTTCTGGAATGAGGGAAGAAGAAAAATTACCTGGCTCAGCTTCTTCTTCTGCCTCATGTCAAATAACAGCCCAGCTGTGAATTGGGAAAAGAATTAATTTTCAATAACTGGTTGATCAATTCTTTTCTGGTTTTGCAATTCCCCATCCAGTAATGAATATGCATCCTCTGCATTTTCCAGAGAAATATCCAGCATCTTGGGGTATTTAAAATTAGATTTGTATACATTTACAGAGTAATGATTATTCTGAATTTCATCCGAGGCAATTAAAAAAGCATCATGATGACATTTAAGGTGATATTTTTCTCCCCTATGTTAAATAATTATAAATAATAATAATGATTAAACAAATTATTCTGTTCCTCCCAGTCTGGATCAACCTTTAGGTTAATAATCTAAATCATTAAAATTCATCTGTCTCTCCAAGGATTGAGTAGTTCAAAAAAATTGGAGGAACCTTTCTGCAGAAGGGTGATTGATAATTACCAAAGAAAAGATGTTTTGTGGGTGAAAAATGGGGCAGCTCAGCGGATTGATTGGGTTTGATCCTGGTCAGGTTGAGGTGATGTTTTCAGCAAGTAAACTTTGTTTTTTATCAGTTTTATCAGCTGGACCCTCTTTGGGAGATGATGCAGGGGTCAAGTCCAAGGCAGCTCCCAGCAGGCAGAGCCATGGGGTGACCTTGGGTCACATTTTTGGGGATTATTTGTTAATTAGAATAGCAGTTAAACCCTTTACCTGTAATTTTTTATTCCTTTTCCTCAAACTACCTCTATGGATGAGATTTTTTCTTGACTAATTTCAAGTTGAGACTGGTAGTGTCCATCATTTCCTCTGCTTTAGGGTTGGTTGATTTCCCCTCAGAGCTGCCTAAATCTCTTTATTTAGGATTTAAAACACTGAAACAAAGAGATGAGAATGGAAAGTCAACTTTTTGGGTCCAAATTTCTATCCATTTGGATATATATAATGTATATATCCAGGATATGGAATAAATATATAGAATATATCTATATCCAGATATGGAATATCCAGAATATGGAATAAATATATAGAATATACCTATATCCAGATATGGAATATCCAGAATATTGAATAAAGATATAGAATATACCTATACTCCTTTCAGAACTGGGACCAGAAAGATTTCATATATAAAAATATAGATTAAGGATATGGAATAAGGATATATGAACCCATTCAGAGGAGCTGGGATCAAATGGATTCCCTATGTACAGAATATGGAATAAAGATATAAAATGAGGGTATAGAAACACCCCATTCAGAGGAATTGGCACCAAATGGATTCCCTAAATACAGGAAATAGAAAATAAGGATATAGAAATACCCCTTTGAAAGGAATTGGGACCAAACAGATTCCCTAAATACAGAATATGGAATAAGGATAGAGAATAGGGATATGGAATAGGGATATAAAATAAAGATATATAAACATCCCTTTCAATGGAATTGGGAGAAAATAAATTCCCTAAATACAGGGAATATAGAATAAGGATATAGAATATAAAATAAGGATATAAAATATAGAATAGGGGTGTGGAATAAGGATATAGGAACACCCTTTTCAAAGGAATAGGGACCAGATTCCCTAAACACAGAATATGGAATAAGGAAATATAAACATCCCTTTCAAAGGAATTGGGACCAAACAGATTCCCTAAATACAGAATATGGAATAAGGATATAGAATAGGGATATAGAATAAGGATATAAAATATAGAATAAGGATGAATAAACATCTTTTTCAAAGGAATAGGGACCAAACAGATTCCGTAAATACAGGGAATAGAGAATAGGGATATAGAATAAGGATATAGAAACACCTCTTCCAGAGAACTTGGGATCAGACAGATTCCCTAAATAGAGACTATGGAATAAGGATACAGAATAGGGATATAGAAACACCCCTTTCAAAGGAATTGGGACCAAAGAGATTCCCTAAATGCAGAATATGGAATAAGGATATAGAGTAGGGATATGGAATAAGGATATAAAATATAGAATAGGGATGTAGAATAAGGATATAGAAACACCTCTTCAGAGAAATTGGGACCAAACAGATTCCCTAAATACAGAATATGGAGTAAGGATATAGAATAAGGAAATATAAACATCCATTTCAAAGGAATTGGGACCAAACAGATTCCCTAAACAGAGGATATGGAACAAGGATATAGAATAGGGATATAGAATATGGATATAAAATATAGAATAAGGATATATAAACATCCTTTTCAAAGGAATAGGGACCAAACAGATTCCCTAAATACAGGGAATAGAGAATAGGGATATAGAATAAGGATATAGAAACACCCCTT
This sequence comes from Tangara arthus, assembly GCA_035584835.1. Classification (NCBI taxonomy): domain Eukaryota; kingdom Metazoa; phylum Chordata; class Aves; order Passeriformes; family Thraupidae; genus Tangara; species Tangara arthus. The sequence goes on from JAWMQZ010000095.1 coordinate 4,366,932, forward strand.
TCAAAGGAATTGGGAACAAACAGATTCCCTAAATACAGAATATGGAATAAGGATATAGAATAGGGGTGTGGAATAAGGATATAGAAACACCTCTTCCAGAGGAATTGGGACCAAACAGATTCCCTAAATACAGAATATGGAACAAGGACATAGAAACCCCACCCTCAAAGGGATCAGGACCAAGCAGATCCCCTTTATCTGAAATACAGCCCAAGGTTTTACAGAACCCAGACAAAATCTGGGGGACCACGGAGTTCCATCTGCTTTCACTGCACACTGACCTGGCTGGTGAGAACTCTCCTCCTTCTCCCTCTTTTTTTTTCCCTATTTTCCCCTTTCAGACACATTTTTATACTCCCATCTCCCTCCTCAGCACCCTGGGTGTCCCCTGCACCCCAGTTATCCCAGCTCCTGCTGGAAATCCAGGGATTCTCCTGAGCCCAGCTCCTGCTGCTGCAGACAGACAGACAGACAGACAGACAGGCTGCCATTCCCTGGAGAACAGCCCTGCTCAGGAAATGTAGCTATTTCCGCTCTGCCTGCAGTCAGGAAATGAGGAGGAGGCAGCACTGGAGATATTTTTTGAATTTGACAGGATTTTTTTTTCCTTGTTTCAGAGCAAGGAATGCTCAGCCTGGCTGGGGGGTTGGAAGCCACGGGGGTGGTGTCAGATTTTGGGGCTGTGTTGGATTTTGGGGTTGTGTCAGAGCCAGGTTAAGGTCTGGGATTTGAAAGCAGAAAAATGGGATCAAATAATCCAAATATTCCAAGCCAAAATAGTAAACATGACCTCATAAAGCGTCTCTGCTTTCCCTTGCTGACGTCCTCACTGGCTTGTTTGACTTTAAACTGATTTTTTTTTTGAGTTGGTTTTCGTTTCAGTGTTTGTTTTGACATGGAATTAAATGATTTTAATTAAAATTTAATTGTTTTAATTCTGTTCAGAATCCAGAGCAGCACCTTTTGGGTGCTGCACGTGTGGAAATTCCCATCCAATCCCTCTGCACTGAGAAGGGATTCAGCTCCCACATTTTAACACTGGCCCACTTTTACATTCATTTTAAATAGACTTTCTTCAAATTAATCTCATGAGACTGTAAAGCAGTCAAGGGTGCTTTAGTTTTAATGGAAGATGTGTGGCTAATTCCCTAGATTGTTTTAAAAATCTCCTTCTTATTAGTGGGAATATCCTGGAAATTCCTACTGCAAGTAGTGCTTGAAACCCTGCAAACGTTTGCAGGGGAGATGGAAAAATAGAAATGGTGTAAAAACACCACCATTTAGTGGTGTTTGAGAAATGTGTTGATTTTAGAATTAAAGAGAAGATAATTCTTGCAAAATATTTCAAATTTAGCTATTTTCACAAACAGGCCCATAATTTCTCTGAAGGTTTTCCTTTTCTTCCTGAAAAAAATCCATTTGATCAGAATTTGCCATTTCATCAAAATATTGACTATTTTTAAAAAAGCAACCTGTGTTCACTAGGGATGGATTAAAAGGGTTCTGCATTGAGATTGGATTTTTCTTTAATATATGAAAAAATAAGAGTAAAGCTATAGTCAAAACTATGTAGAAGTAAAAAGCAAACAAGTATTTTCTAATGAGGGATAAAACATTTATTTGGAAGTTTTTGAATGGAGTTTTACAGGGATTTAAAGGTTTTCCTGGTGTTATTCCCCACAAAAATGTTGTTGCATCATTATCCTGATGTTTCCCACCACGGTTCCCTGGAATCTTGTGGGATTATGGCTGAAATATGAGCTCCATTTGTTGATGTTTTGGAAGCAGAGTCCCAAACCAGAGGCCAAAATCCTGCCATCACCTCGGGAAGGGCCTCTGCCCTAAGAGTGGCTATTCCAAAAGTCCCTACAGCAAACCTTTCCCAAGGAAAGGATGCATGGAGCAGCTGGATCTGCACCCCAGAGCAGCCAGATCTCCTGTCTGTGCCCCTGGAGCCCGACCTGGGGTGTTCAGGGGTTAGAAATGTGCGCTTGGACTTCCAGACTGGGATCCCAACTGGATTTTCATGCTGCAGATCCGTGGTGTTTTTCCTGCAATCCCAAAATCTGCTTTGTTGTGCTGCGCCGTGTTTGGCTTCCCACAGGTGGGATCGTGGAGTGGTTTGGGCTGGAAAAGACCTTAAAGATCTTCAATTTGTGTTGAGGTTGGCAGAGGAAGCTGAGTGTGCTCCTGGTGCAGCTCAAAGAGCAGCAGAGCCGTGGATTGTGGGTCTGGAGAGGCAAAAATGAGGGAGAAAAGGTGAAATTATTTTCTTGCGGTCATCTAGATGGAAAACAGGCCAAGACAAATCTGACCTGCGCTGTTAAGCTCGTTCCCTCAGCACCCAGTGCCTCCCAAGCCTTGTCCCAGATCCCTGATTCACAGAATCACAGAATCACTGAATCATAGATTCACAGAATGACCAGGCTGGAGGAGACCCTAAAGATCATTGAGTCCAGCCCAGCCCCAGCCCCTCAACTCAACCCTGGCACCCAGTGCCACATCCAGGCTTTGTTAAACACACCCAG
>JAWMQZ010000095.1:4386476-4402297 GCA_035584835.1 Tangara arthus
ATGGAACTGATAATCCAGGGAATTTTGTGAAATCGTTCAGTAGGGAATTGAACTGATAATCCAGGGAATTTTGTGAAATCCTTCAGTAGGGAACTGAACTGATAATCCAGGGAATTTTCTGAAATCCTTCAGTAGGGAATGGAACTGATAATCCAGGGGAATTTTGTGAAATCCTTCAGTAGGGAATGGAACTGATAATCCAGGGAATTTTGTGAAATCCTTCAGTAGGGAATGGAACTGATAATCCAGGGAATTTTCTGAAATCCTTCAGTAGGGAATGGAACTGATAATCCAGGGAATTTTGTGAAATCCTTCAGTAGGGAATTGAACTGATAATTCAGGGAATTTGCTGAAATCCTTCAGTTTAGGGTTAAAATATTGTTCCATCCCCACGTTCCTACAAAGTGGAAACAGTTTAAAGTTGGGAATTAAGCTAAAAAAGCTGAAAAAGTTTGAAGGACAGGGATGAATGCCCTTTCCTCAGCCTGGTGACAGTGAGGGACAGCCTGGATCAGTCATGGGGGGTGGCAATGCCAGGAAATGAGTGCAGGGTACATTTTCCCCTGGCTTTGCTTAGATTCCCAAAGAATGAGTGTCCATGAGCAATGCTGAGACGATCAATGTGAAGAAGAATTAATTTTGTGCCTCCAAAGCTGTATTTAGTAAGTCATGGTCGTTGAAATCCCCTTAATTGGATAAATTCTTTGCCAGTGTCACAATCTGATGGATGAAGGTTTGTCCTCCTGGTGTCTGACATGTCAGGAGGGAAGGGAAGAAGGAAGGAGAATTTCTGGGCTCTTTCTTTAGGTGTGTCAACATCTATTTTCTGCTAAATTAATTTGTATTGAAGGTTTGTGTGTCTGGAAGAGTTCACAGGATCAGCTGCCCTGGTTTGGGGTGTTAAAATTTGCCTTTATCACAGCTTTAATTCCAAGCTGGAAGAAGGTAAATTTTCTTTTCTCTGTGGGATTTCTAGAACAGGGCACGTAGAGGTCAAAATTTCTTGCTAGAAAGCCTTGACAGGTGTGAAAAAATTAATCCAAACCATTCATAAGTCATGATTCTCTTCCTCACTTGATGCATTTCACTACTCTGGGACAGTTTTATTCCAAATATCAGCATTCTTGGGTCAAATTTGGGCTGTTGCTTGTCAGGAGTGGAAATTCTGCAAATCCTGGTGGAGCTTCATGGCCCATCTGAGTGTTTGGAGCTTCAGGCATCACTCCTGCTCTGCCTCAGCTCGAACCCAGAGCTGGAGAATTTGGGTCTCGTGCTTCTTTGCCCAAATTGTGGTACCTGTAATAAAAAAAAAAAAGGGCAACAAAAAAAAAAAAAAAAAAAAAAAAAACAAAAAAAAAAAAAAAAACAAAAAAAAAAACAAAACAAAACAAAAAAAAACCAAAAAAACCAAAGGAAAAAACAAACAAAAAAAAACCCAACCAAAAACAACCAACAAAACCAAAAACAAAACAAAAAAAACCACCAAAAATCCAAAAAACCAAACCAAAACAAAATAAAAAGGTGTGGTTTGCCTGCTGTAGGAAGAGATTGGAGAAAATAATCTCATTTTCTTGGTGATGAGGCAATAAAAAACCTCCATTTTTTGGCCAGCAGCAGCAGCAGCAAGGTGGAGTTTCCATGAGGGAAACTGCAGAAGGGAAAATGCTCCCTAAATTAAATGACCTGAGCTGCATTTTCATCACATTATGGGAACATTGAAGTGGGGTTTTCTCCTTCTTTTCTGGGGATTTATCTACTCTGTGGATGCTTCCAAACAGTTTCATTATTTCCTAGGTATTTTTAGATATTATTATTTCCTAGATATTATTTTTTTCCTAGATAACTTGGGATTTCTTTTCCTTTCAGCTTGTTCCAAGTGGCAGGCAGGTATTATCCCAAAATATTTGCTGGAGGGGAAGCAACTCTCAGCACCCCCTGCAAGGATTTTATCTCTCCTTTAAATTCCCCAGTTCAAAGCACGGCTAATGACACTTGTAATGATGATAAAATGGAGTGTGGCTGCATGGAGTAACGTTTAAAAATAATGATACACCTCTAAGTAGGTCTTATAAAAGGAAATCTTAAATAGCTCCAGGGAAACAGATGCTTTGGGGGACTTGGGGATTAAAATAGTGGCTTCCAATTGGCAACCAAAACAGAAATGCAGCCCCACTCAGTCAAGCTCAGCAGCAGAAATTCCTCTGAAATTCCTCAGGGCCCCAAAAGTGGGAAGGTGTGAAAAGCACCTGGTGCTGCACCTGCGCTGGGGTTCAGAATCTTTTTGCCTCTTCTGCTTTTCACCAGAGGACTATGGAGTGGTTTGGGTGGGAAGGACAGTAAAGCTCATCCAGTTCCACCCAGGCACCTTCCACCATCCCAGGCTGCTCCAGCCTGGCCTTGGGCACTGCCAGGGATCCAGGGGCTGCTCTGGCAGCTCAGTTATCCGTGAAAAAATAATATCTAGGAAGTAATAATATCTAAAAATATCTAGGAAACAATAAAACTGTTTGGAAGCATCCACAGAGTAGGTAAATCCCCAGAAAAGAAGGAGAAAACTCCACTTTTCCTATAATGTGGTGTAAATGCAGCTCAGATCATTTAATTTACCTGTGCCAGGGCTTGCCCACCCTCCCAGAGGAGAATTCCTCCCCAATATCCCAACTAAACCTCCTCTCTGTCAGTTCAAAGCGATTTTTCTTGCTATTTCTCAGCTTTCTCTCCATAGTGGTGCCTTTCACGTGCTCTGTGCTCTCGGGAGCTTTGCCCAGGGTTCATTTTTGGGGCAAAATCATTTTTCTAGGATGGGAAAGGGCTGAGGCAGCCCCAGCAGAGGTGGAGGTTTTGCAGGGTGAGGTTTCAAAGGAGAGCTGCAGGTGGCTGGCCAGGGGCAAAGGCAGGGGATGTTCCCTGCTCCCCCAGGGGACAGAGGAGTGTGGGCAGCCCCAGCCCAGCTCAGGGTCTGCTTAGGTACCAATTCCACTGATTTTAAGTTAAAATAACTGGGATTTCATGGACATGGGGAGCTGTGTTCGATCCCATCTCCTGGCTCTGCTGTGGATGTGAAAACCTCCTTCAAGAACCCCTCAGAGCTCATTGCAGCTGTTTGTCCTTCCTCAGCCCCAGCAACCCCTCAAAGCTCACTCCAGCTGTTTCTTGATGTGTGGACCTCAAGCCAGGTGTCTCACCCCCACATTTTTTGGGTTTTGGGACAGAAACACGAGCCTGTACAAAGGAGCTGAGCAAGCTGAGGAAAGGGGAATGTTTATTTTGTGCGCTTTCGTTTAACTCAGAGAAACAAAATCCTGGGTTTGTGATGATTTCTGCTTTTAGGGCAAAACCCAAATCTCAAATGAACAGTTTTAACTTGTTGGTTTGGCATTTTTCTTTCAGGTGGGTTCTCCCAAACCGAGACAAGCACTCAGGTGAGTCAAACCTTGATCCCTACTCCCAACTCATGGAATATTTCTCCTGCCTGGGGTGACATGGACAGGGAGCCCCCTGAGGCTGAGCACAAGGAATTCCCTCTCCTGTGCTTTTGTCCTGCGTAGACAGCCAAGATGATGCTCTTTGGGGAACTTCGGGTTCCTGTTATGGGATGTGATGCCTTCAGGACAATCCCTGACTCAGAGAATCCCAGATTTGATGGGACTTTAAAGCCCACCTCATCCCTGCCATGGGGAGACTTTTCCTTGGGAGCTGCAAGTCCTCGTGAATGCTGAATGCTGCAAGGCACAGCCCGTGAAATTGGCTTTTCCCACGTGTGCTGCTGCTGGTTTTGTGGATTCCTGGATTCCTCGCGTGAGGATGGAAATCCTCATCTCCCCCAGTGCAGGGCACAAAAGGAGCAGGAGAAGCAGGTGCTGAATGATCCCTCTGAGCTGCCCATCAGCAGGAGAGGATTTGAGATGGGCAAGAGAGGGAAGGAGGGCTTAAAGAAAGAGATGGATTTCCTGCATCCAAATCAAGGAACAGCCAAAGAAATATAAAAAGAAAACGCCACCAAGTTTAATTTAAACCAAGTTTAATCCTGTCCCAGACAAGGTCAGCAGGCACCACGCACAAATAGCTCGGGCTTTGATTTGATCTGTCCCTTCCTAAAAGTGGAAGGTGAAAATATTACATCCAGTGTGTGCTTTGGGAACAGGCAGGGGGGGATAAACCGAAGGGAGGAGGGGAAAAAAAAAGGTTGTTTAATGTGGATATATGACCCCAGCGTGCTGGGAGAACGAGCCCCAGTGTCTGGTGGGTCGGACATTGTTAGATCTGGCAGGGATTCAGACATCTGCCAGGGAAAGGGGGAATTTTGTCAGGAGAAGCGGGAGAGGAGGGAGAGGGAGAGACGCAGCGTTCTGTACCAGCCCGGAGAACACTTCCTCTTTAAAACTCCCTTCCTAAACCGGGGCTCCTCTATATTTTATATTCAGCAGCCAGGTCCCCGCCCCCCCAGCCCTCCCCACCCGGCGGCACCCTTTAACTTGTTAAGTTTGAAAGATGATCCAGAGCCGGGCTCTGCTCCGCCGCGCTGCGCTCTGCCAGCAGCCCCGTTTAAGGCCGGGCTGAATGCGGAGCGTTGGTGCAATGGTGCCGCAGTGCTGCGTGATCGGAATGCCAGATGCAACATGGGGGGAAAGGCCACAAATGTGCCTGCATTCCCAGTTTACACAAGTCTCCTTAGCAACTTGTCTGATTATTTAATTTTTTTTCCCCCCATTTTTTTATTTTTTTTTCCATACATGTGAGTGCAGCAGCGTTGTCCCAAATCTCCAGCGAATAAAACATTCCCCGAGTTTTTTCTGAGTGTTGTTTTGCCTTTTCCTTTTGTTAAATTAGTGGTTTAATTTTAATTTTTTTTTTTTTCCCCTCCCCTGTACCCTTGGAGAAGGATGGCAGAGGGGCTGGGGGTGGGGGCACTGGGATAGTTTTCATTGTGACTTGCCCAGAGTTGGTTCCTTTCCAGTTGTTCACATCTCAGCATGTGGAATTATTGTGCTTTCTCCCGATTTGCCACAGAATGGGCACCAGCCTGACATTGTTACTCATTGGAATTGTATTTGGAACCGGGCTGATTTTCTTTTAATTTTTTTTTTCCTTTTTTTATTTATTTATTTTAATCACCCGCATCTTTTTTTTTTTTTTTCCATTTCGTAACAACCCCTTTGATTTTCCAAACAATATATTTAACAGTCTGTAAAATGGAGGAGAGGAGGAAAAAAAAAAACCCAACCCACCAGGGTGAGAGGATTGTGGCAGTCTGTCCCTGAATCCCATATTCCCCTCCCCGTGCCATTTTTTTTTAGTTGCCTCCTGAAGAACCCCCTCCCTCCCCACAGGAGGGAGTGGCCTTTTAGGGATCAAGGTACGTTGGATTATTTTTATTTTTTTTCCCCCAGTTTGTGTGATACTTTATTAATAGCATGGGGCAAGAGAGAGGCTGAAAGGTGGGGAGAGCAGGGGAGGAGGGTGGAGAAAAGCAGAGTTCTCCTCCAAGCCCTGTACCTTGAAATAACTCAAGGGGAAAAGTGGTTTCAAAATCTTCCTGGGTGCTTTTACTTTTTCTTTTGCTCCTATTTTTTTTTTTTTTTTTTTTTATGTCCAAGGGGAGGGGGGTAGAAAAAGAAAAAAAAAATAAAAAGAAGAAGCTGAGCCAAAAAACATTTTGAAGGCTCGATCTTGGCTTCTATACAAACAGATGTTGCCTGTCATTCCGTTGTTAAGCAGGCAGCAGATTGGAGCAAGCAGCAGCAGTTTAGGGGGAACTGCAGCAGAACTGCAAAGTGGGAGATACAGAAATATAGAAATATATTTTTATTTTCTTTTTTTCCTTTTTTTTTCTGTTGGGGTTTCTTTTTTTTTGTTCTACACATAAATATTTTCCCCCTGGAATTACCTCTAATTACAACACGTCTCTCTTCAATTTTTTTTTTTTTAATTCAAATTTTTTTTTTGTTGTGGGCAAAACAACCCCAAAACCAAATGGAAAAGCAGCAGAAACTTCCACCCAAATTTTACCAATGCAGCTATTTTTTTAGGGCTGGTTTTGAGGGATTTTTTTGGGTTGTTCTTTCTCACACGTGTAGGGAAGGGCGTTCTGTTGGAAATGCTTTGGCATTCTCGGTGAGTGAACGTTTGCCATCACTCAGGTCAGGGATTTCAGGGATTTTGGGGTTTTCCTTGCTGCCAGCCCTGCTCCTGGTGCTGGAGGTGCAGCTGGGGAGCTCCAAGGCCTTTCTGTCTCCTCTCCAAGTTTTGGGAAGGCTGCAGGACCAGAACCTCGCTGTTTGTCCTGCAGAAATTCTCCCGGAGCTCTTTTGTGCTCTGCCTGGGGGTTTCATCCCCCCATCCTTTTGATGCTCTCAGATTTTTTCCTCCCCACTCCCTTTTTCACTTCTCCCCTCTGATTTAATCTCTGCCTGGCTGGATGGAGAGAGGAAACAGCAAAACTCAGCAGGCATTGAGCCGAAGGAGTTAAAAGTTTCTTGGCACCAGAGCAGCAGTTTAGCAACAGATCAGTTCATTTAGATGAAAGAAATCACAGCCCCAGCCATCTGATTTTGAAATTTCACATCTTCTGCTTCCACTTTAGAACAAAGCTTCTGTTTCTCCTTTCCCCCTTTTATTAATTCACTCTGCTTTTGTTCTAGACTCGGTGGGTTTGCGCAGAAACTCGGGATCGGGCTGGGTTTTCCCTTGAAATGTGAAATTATGGGGGTGCCTCCATCACCTCCTGCACACCCAACAGCTGCTGGCAGGGCTGTTTGCACCTCTCTCTTTGTGAGCTGAGAACAGCTCTCATTTTTTGGGATAAAGGCACCTCAGCACTGGGAAAAGGAGCAGTGTCCAGCAGGGAATTGAGGAACCGAGCGGGGATTTTCCCTGCCCACATCTGGAGTTTGGGACTCAGGATTTTCCCTTGAAATGTGAAATTATGGGGGTGCCTCCATCTGCACACCCAACAGCTGCTGGCAGGGCTGGGAACAGCTCCCATTTTTGGGATAAAGGCACCACAGCCCTGGGAAAAGGAGCTGTGTCCAGCAGGGAACTGAGGAACCGAGCGGGGATTTTCCCTGCCCACATCTGGAGTTTGGGGCTCAGGTTGAGTTTTCCCTTTAAATTTGAAATTATGGAGGTTCCTCTATCATCCTGCACACCCAACAGCTGCTGGCAGAGCTGGGAACAGCTCCCTTTTTGGGATAAAGGCACCTCAGCCCTGGGAGAAGGAGCTGGGAGCTGTGTCCAGCAGGGAACTGAGGAACCAAGCGGGGATTTTCCCTGCCCACATCTGGAGTTTGGGACTCGGGGGTTTTCTGTTTAAATGTGAAATTATGGGGATGGGTGCCTTTATCATCCTGCACACCCAACAGCTGCTGGCAGAGCTGGGAACAGCTCCCATTTTTGGGATGAAGGCAGCTCAGCCCTGGGAAAAGGAGCTGTGTCCAGCAGGGAACTGAGGAACTGAGTGGGGATTTTCCCTGCCCACATCTGGAGTTTGTGTCCCTCCAACATCTGCAGCACCAAGTGGTGGCTCAGGGTTCCATTATCCTGCACTTTATGGTGTGCACAGAGCATAACCCCCATCATGGTTTTAATATTCTGGCCCAAAAGGATCACAAACAACTTTTTTTGTTGCTGTTTGTTCATTTAAATGCGCTCGAGCTTTGGCACAGGTCCCGGGAGTTTTGTTTCTACGTCAAGGAAAATGAAATAAATCAACTCCACGGTGGTGAAGTTGGGGATTTAAAAAATAATAATGATTAAAAAAAATTAAAAATTTAAATAAATTTTTAAAAATTAAAATTAAAAAAGAGAATAAAACAGGAAAAAAAAGGAAAAAAATAATTGATCTATTGACAAATTATAAAAATATTTTTAAAAATGAAATTCAGTGGCTTACACTGAAGGAATGTGTTTGGAGGGAGTTGGGACCAAGAGGTTTTTTCGTGGAGCTTCTTCCCAGTGGCATTGCATCCAAGAAAGGCCAGGATGTCTGGGGATGGGTGAATCCTATCACAGAAAAAAGGGGGGAATCCTTCTGTCAGGAGGCTGCTCCCCAACCCCACCATCCCTGTACCCCCTGGATGAAACCCTCAGTGGGGAAGAACAGCTTTGAGTGGGTGAAAAATCGAGGTGCTGGTGCTGAGAGGGGGGAGAGGTACCAACCTCCACCTCTGCCGTGGCTCCTCGTGGCTCTGGCTGCTTTTGGGTTTTGTTCCTCCCTGCTCTCCTGGCCAGCATCGGGAGCCGGCCCGTCCCCCTCGATATTGGGAATATTTCTGTGGGTGTCGTTGTGGTTACATCACAGAGCTCTCCTTCCTCATCTCCATTCTTGTGCAAAATCCAAATAATTCCCCCCCTCCCCGATAGCAGCTGTGCATGGGTTTCTTTTTTTTGGGGGGGGTTTTTTTTGAGTTTTTTTTTTTTTTAAGTCGCTCTTTAACGTTGCGAAAGGAACAATAAAATGAAAGGCAAAACCGGCATCTTAAAACTTGGCAAGTGAAAGCAGCTTGGACTGGCAGCCAAGAATCCTGCTGTGGTGCAAAAAGAATAGCATCCACGGAGCCACCACAACCCGGGGCTTCTCCTCTTTTCACAATCGCGCCGGCACCGAGAAATAATTATTCCTTGTATCAGTGTTAAAAGAGTCAACAAGCTTCAAAAAGCTTGCTTGGTGAACCTCCTCCAGAGCAGGTAACGATGCTCCTCTTTGATTCTGCTTGCTCCAGCTGGAATTTTGGGGTGAGGATCTGGAGAGGAGAACTAATCACTTGCAGGAGTTGGTGCGCGTCGCTAACTGCCAGGGAAGGCATTTGCCTCGTCGTCGTTTTCTTTCTTTTCCTGAATGGATTTGGTGGGAATAGCACTGGCAAACTTCTGGAGTGGTTGTGTTCCCAAGAATGTTTTATTTCCACGCCGGGGGGGGTGGGGGGGGTTGAGCCAAGGTGGAAGACGGGAAAGAATCATCCAAAAAAACAATTTAAAAGTGAGGATGTTGGGAGGTGGGGAGGCGTTTCTCTCGTTGGAGCTTGGCTGTTCTTTTTTGCTCCTAAAAGCTGTAGCCTCTGGGTGTAGGAAAACAGCATCCATTCCTTGAAAAAATGCCATGAAAATATCCATAAATATTTTGTCTTCCAGAATACGTTCCCGAGGAGTTGGGCCTAGCAATATGGCAGCGCACGTTCCATAGGAAACCCTGCAGAATGCTGCTGCTGCTGCTGAGGTAATTTGGATTCTCAGTCAGTGTCTCCCTTTCCCTTCTAATTCCTTAAAATTATTTCAAGCACAGAAATCCTTAAAAAGTTGCTTTTTGAAGCTAGGATAGAGTGCATGTGTGTGTGTGTATATGTAAATATATATATATATATATATATATTTATAGGCCTAATTACCTTGGGGTTAAAACTGGGGAGAAAAGAATGGGAATTATTTCACAGTTGTGTTTCTGATTTGCCTGAATTTCGGGGCAGAAGGACGAAATGGCTGCAAACAGCTTTTTGCTCAGGCACACAATGCGTTCCGTAGTGATCGATTTCCCTGGACAGGGCATTTCTGCTTTGTGGTTTGCAAGAAAACCACCCACAGACCAAGCCCTCAATGTTAGGTCTTTAGAGATTTTATTTCCCCATATTTCCCTCTATATTCCTTTGGATATAAATCTCTAAAATACCAGCTTTCTATTGGGCTGTTACTGACAAAAATATTCTGTGTTTTTGGCTGTCCCACGTAGCAGATCCTGTGATCACTGATATTGTAAAATTAATAAAGAAGCAAAGTGTGCTCAGTGTAAGGATCTGAGGAACCTAAATAAAAATCCCTTGATGTACAGGTTGAAACTTTTTATTTGTAATCTCAGCATTCGAGGCAAATGCAGGCTGATGCTGATTGATTTGTTTGCCTCTGATGGATTTTCTGCCACTGTGTGTATGTTCATCAGGTTTTCACAAGGTACAATAGCTCTGGGATTAATCAATGGGGGGAAACGTTTCCAACCCCACATCTTGGCAAATCCATGACTCTCTTTCAATCCCCCTGGATATGTTGGATACAAGTAAAATTCTTGTCGAAAAAGCAGCTCTCATTAAAAAAAAAAAAAAAAAACAACTAAAAAGCCGCATTTTTCAATAAACAAAACTGTTGCTTTGCTGCTGCATTTCTCAATTTGTTGCCTTAAAGCTTGTCCGTGGGTTTGTTTTCCAAAAGGAGCAGGTTGGTTGCTGGATATTTGTGATTTCCAGCCCCCAGGTGCCACGGAATGCCATCCCTGTGCCCCATTCCTCAGGAATGGGCACAATCACATTTATAGTGGGCATTTCTTTGGAGCTTTCCCAGGAATGGCTCTTGCTGCTTTTCCCCTTTTCCTCCCTTTTTTCCCCCACCCTGAGTGAAGCTCTGGTGATGGATCCCAACTCTCCCTGTTCCCTTTTGTGTTGGAAAAGCCAATCAGGTGGGGAGTGGGAGGTGCAGCAGGAAAAGGGTGGGTTTTCCCAACAAATCCCAGATTTCCTGGAGCATGTGCAGGGCTCCTCGAAGGTCTGGCTCTGGGTGTCCCCTCCAGGCAGAGCTGGGGACATGAATCCTGTGCTAAAGTCACCAAAATTTTACAGCTTGCTTTTTTAAATGGATTTAACCTATTCCGGGGAAAGGAGATTAGCCCAGGAATTAACGGGAAAGAAAAAAAAAATGGGTTTGGAAATAGATAAAGTGAGGAAAATGTAACCTCATGATGATTTCAATGAGATCATCTCAGGTAAAAAAATCAAATATTTCTCTGCCAGAGCCACTCAAATTATCTCACTGCATACACATAACTGAATGTAAAGAATATTACACATCAGGTTAAGCTTTTTTTTTTTGACTATCCTATTCTATAACATTTCTAAATCAATATTTCTTCTCTCAAAAATTTACATACAAAAATAAACCTTCTATAAAAACCATATAAAGCTTCTATTATAAAGCATACCATGTAAACCTTATATACCTTATATACCATATAAACCTTCTATACCATATATACCAAACCTTCTAGAAACCATACCATAGAAACCTTCTATCAAACTTTTAAAAATTCTCTGCAAATTCATTACCCACAATTAGGGTTAAAAACGAATATATTGAATATAAAGAAAATATTTGATGGAGTTTTGCACAACCCAGTGGGGCTGAGGGCAAAATTCCCTTTTACAGGAAGAAATCCTGGTGCACCCAGCAACAACTGACCCTAAAATTGTACCTTTAGGCCCTGTTGGACAACCTGGATTTTAACCTCAGGTTGCCTGCAATAAATGAGCTTTGTGGTGGAGGGTTGGGGTTATTTTTGGCTGGGTAACATTTGTTGTGTTCCATTTGCAGCTCTGTTCCCAAGGAGGGCACAATCCCTGCCCCGCTCCAGCCTCCACCACTGCAGGGACTGAGTTTTCTCCACCCCAAAATTCCAACCCTGGATTTTTCAAAGATGCTGCAGCGTGAATTTTTGGTTGCTGAAAACTTTGGGAAAAGTCTGGATGCTTTTAAGGTGAGTGTCAGCAGAGGGATGTAAAGTTGGAGGATGAATTTAGATAACCTTTGGGCAGATGGTGAAAGTTTAACATCCATAACAGAAGTTTCTTGCCACCCAGCGATTCCAAATAAAGGAAAAATTGTATTTTATAATTGCATATTTACCAGCCTGGAAAGGTTGAAGTGATTTATTTTAAGAACCTGCACCAAAAAAAAAAAAAAAATAAGAGAGAGAATTTTCTAACAGCATCCAAATAGCAAAATTCTTTTCCAAGTGATTTTACAGAGGATAATATTAATTTGCATTAATCTGGTTTGTCTCCTGAAGGAAAAGAAGTGAAAAATTGGTGACACTTTGAGCAAGTGGTTTTGTCCACTAGCTCCATGTGGAGCTCACAGCCAGGCTGCTTTTCCCCACCAATAAAATGGGAAATATTCCTTCCACAGGAAAGCAAACTTGGAAACCTCAGGGGAAGGAGGGGGCACCTCCTGCTTGCGGTGGCAAAACTTTGCTTTTCAAGCTTCATTAGAAAAATCCTAAAGAACTTTTATATTTGTCTGAGTGGAAGAAACGCAGGGTTGAGGTTAGGGGGAATTGCCAGCTTGTTCAGCAGAGTGACAGGGGTTTTGTTTTTTGCCTTTGAAAATAGAATTAAAGTAGAACCCCAGCCCAGTAATGGCTTCTCTGAAAGTTAAAACAACTCTCAGGCAGTTGTTTAACCAGGCTGCCAGAATGGAAACAACTTTTTGCAGGGTGGGGGGATGGCTGTGTGTTGGAATTCTGTTTGTATCCCAAAATTTTGCTGTTGGATCATTTCCCACCCTGTTATAGTGATGTACCTCCAATGCTGCTTGTTCATTCAATTCCTGTTAACCTCAGTGCTGTGCAATCACCAGAAATTCTGTCCAGCAAAGTGCTTGTGAGGAAGAACCACAGATCAGCTTTATTTTGGTCGGTTTAAATTTTTATTTTATTTTATTTTGCTGATTTTATTAAGGCTCCCATGGGAGTGCAGGAATCTGTGGCTTCATATCAGAACAAAATCAATAATCCACTCTGCCCCCCACACTCCAAGGAGGGGCTTTGAGAGAACGAAAGCTTCTGGCTAAAACACAGAAATTCCACTTGCAGAAAGGTTTTTCCTCTTTCCATCCCCCCCTAAAAGTGACCCCAAACCCTGTCAGTGCCAGCAGGAATCCCTGCCTGCTGCCACAAACCCGTAGATCCGAACTTGTGCTCATATTCCACACAAGCTTGTATCTATAGGTCTGGGGCTGGCTGGCAAGAGCACCCTGGGGTGCTGCTGCGCTTCAAATATCCTTCACTCTTCCCTCCCCTTTTCCCCCTCCTCCCTCTTTTATTTTTATTTATTTATTTTTTTTAATATTTATTTATTTTAATTTTTTTTTAATTTTTATTTAGAGGAGCTGCAAATCTCTCCCTCAGCTTTCAGTGCCCAAAGGGGTCTTTGCTTGGTTGGTGCTGAGGAAAATGGGATGGGAGAAGTTGATTTTCATCAGGATGAAGAAATTCAATCCCACCCATGGCCTGCCCTGCTCTGGTGATGGGGATGTGATAGGGAGCATTCTTGTGTTGATTCTGGAGCAGATGAAATAATTTCATTTCTAAAGTAACGTGGAGTTATTCCTTCCTTGCTTAGCCCAGGAATTCGTGAGAGGAGCAATCACTTCTCCTCCTTTATATCCAGGAACTAGGAATCCCTTCTCTGACACAGGAGGGGCTTGGCCCTCCAGCTCCTCTCTCAAAAATCAGTTTGTTATAGAACCCCATTCCTCCCAATTTCATGGTGTTTGTGTCTTTTCAGATCGTTTTTTAAGAGAAAAGAATCATGCTGGAAAATCCAAAAGAAGTGGTAGGACAGGAAAAACCCATGGGTGTAGGCAGCGCAAAGGCCGCTGTGGAAAAGTAAAAAAAAACTTTAAAGTTGGGAAAGCGGAACAATTATTTTTGAGGAAGCAATTTTTTTTAAAACCCCAATGTAGAGATTCTATATGAAAATAATTAGGCTGTAAACTCAAAATAAAGTCTGACTATTTCTTTCCAGCAGCTTTCGGTGTTAATTCCACCAAAGATTTGCTCTGCATTTCCACTTTTAAATTTCTCTGGTTTGAACTTGGCTGCTTTGACATATGCTGCTGTAGGCCAAAAAAGGGGATTTTTTTTCCTCTCTTTGCTGAATTTCCAGGGTTTTCTATGTGTTTTCTATTTATTATAGAAGTTTTATTAAACATTTATATGAAAATGAAGTCAGGGAAGTCAAACCACTCTTCTTTCTCCCTGTGAGCTGAAACTGGGATTAAAAAAAAAGGGGGAAAAAATTGCATTTTGGTGTCCTGTGTGATGTAAAGTTGGGTATAAAAGCTGGTCCTCAATATTCCCCGAATGTTGGGATGGGAAAGCAAGACATAAAAGCTGATGAGTCGTTTCCAGCAGAACTTTTGCCCCTGGACTGTTCTGTGGTGGGATTTTACCCAGAACAGGCACCTGGAGCCAAGCTCTCCTTTGGGATTTTGAGGTGGGATGAGCAGGGGCTCACCATGGGAGCAGGAGGAGATTGGGACAGTAAAACTGGTTCTCCCAGAAGATCCGTGAATAATCTGGGCTGCTTTGGAGTTGTTTTTTTTAAATGCTGTGGGTGTTCATCACCTTGAGTTCCCCTGGGCTCGTTTAGTGTGAGCTCCAAGGAGAAATGAGCTGGTGAAACCCAATAAAATCCAGATTTCTGTCACGTGGTCTCTCCTCTGTGAAGCCATTTGGGGTGGAATGGGCTGAGAAAAGCCTGGAATTGGTCAGGGATGTTCTGGATTGGTCAGGGATGTTCTGGATTGGTCAAGGATGTTCTGGCACTTCAGGTGACTTTGCTTGGAGAGTGCCAACACCCCCTGGCAGGGGAATTGGGTCAGATATGTCCCAAAATGAGGTGCCACCATTTGGTTTGGTATTTTTTTTTTTTTTAATTAGGAAATCAATACTTGAATCATAAATGAGGAAAGAAGAAACAGATTTTTTTTTCCTTCATTTTAGTGCAATTTCTCTCTGAATAAGTTGGGACCTGCTAATCAATATCTGATTTTTTTTTTTAACCTCCTTTTGGTGAGAGGCTTGGTCTAAACACAGCTGGATGCTTAGAAAGGAAACCTCAGAGAAGTGGCAACAGAAGTGGGGTGAGCTGCTGGGAGGAGGAGCAGGGAGTTATTTCTGAGGCTGAGCATGTTTGCTGATTGCTCCTGGTTTTTTTGGGGTGAGTTTGGGGTTTGCTGTGGCTCAGCTTTGTGGGACAGGCTCAGGGAAGCCTCACGCAGGAAGGAGCAGCAGCAGCTCAGCTTATCCAATAAACCCAATAAAACCTGTTCTCACTGAGTTTTAAAATGCATTTCATTTTAAAGTGCATTTCACATGTTTGCTGATTTCTCCTGGGTTTATGGGGTGAGTTTGGGGTTTGCTGTGGCCTCAGCTTTGTGGGACAGGCTCAGGGAGGATTGAAGGAGGGCACCAATGGCAGCACCAGCAGCTCAGCTTTTCTGAGCTCGGCTTATCCAATAAAACCTGTTCTCACTGAGTTTTAAAATGCATTTGTCTCTTGTTAAAGTGCCCCCCTGCTCTTTTTTAGCTGCAGCCTCCCATATTCTGCCCCTTTGCTTTCCAGCCCTTTGAAAAGCACTGCATTGTGTTTCCAGCTTTAATTTGTATTTCTTTGCTGCTGCTTGTGTTCCCCTGCACTTCATTGAGTTCTCTGGTGAAACTGGAGTCTGACGAAGTGATGTGAAGGGCTTTGAAATGTGTCTTCCTTTTAGGATGGAGGGGAATAACTGGAGCATGTGCAGCTCCTACCTGTGCTTACAGGTTCTTTTTAGAAATTATTATTATTTCCCCCTTTTAAAAAATTATTAGTCATTATATTCATTTGAAATATTCATTAATATGAATATAATTCATAATAATGAATATCTAAAGTGAATTCATAATTCATATGAATCGAATCCATTATTATGCAATATATATAATATATGTGATATACAACATATAGTTAATATATATTATATAATATATAATATATCTATACTATATACTATATACAATATATATAGTATATCATATATCATATATAAATATATAATATATAAAATTTCACTAAATAAAGCTGAAGGAGTGAGGTGAGCAGAAGGAATCATGTCAGCATATGTATCATATATAATTAATATAATATATAACATATAACATAAATATATATAATATATAACATATAATATATAACGTATAACATATAATATATAACATATAATATATAACGTATAACATATAATAT
>JAWMQZ010000095.1:4402397-4427034 GCA_035584835.1 Tangara arthus
TATAATATATAATATGAGCTGCTGAGATCAGAGCCCTTCACTCACCTGGAGGCTGCAGAGGGACTTAAAGAGGCACAGCTGGAGTCAAACCAGAGCTCCTGCATGTGGGAATTACCCCAGAATGTCCCAAAATCCTCTCAAAAATCAGTGCCTTCATAAATGCAGCTCCTTTCTCTGGAAATGGGCAGAGTGGCTGCTTTAAAAGTTAAAAAAAAAACCCAAAACCCTCCTGTGTGGCTGCGTCTGGAGAGGTTTTGCTGGGTTTGTTTGGCCAGAGTTAGACTTGAAAGCAGCAGAAGTTCTCTGAGGAAGCAAAGCTTGCCCAAATCTTGTTTTTTTTTTTTAATTTCAATTTTAATATTTGGTAAATCTTTTTCTCCCTCAAATTATCACTGTGCCCTTTCTCCCTGACCATCTCTCACTCCTGTTGCTGCCTGAGATCACCTGCAAGGTCTCCTGCAGCCAGGGATGTCTTGTGGTCCCCACTGAGGGATGAAAAATGGAATTTATTTGTGTGTTCCCTCCTTTCCCAGCCTGGTGAGGAGCACAGTGAGCCCCTGGCAGCAGAGCAGCACACAATAATTAGAATAACCATACGCAGTGGCAAATGGGATCCGTGAGAAGCAGAATGGAATTGTGCACCCTGGAATTTGAACCCTATCCAAATACTCTTACTCAGATCATCAAATCTGGTTAAACTCTTAAAAGGCAGATAAATTTCAGTATTCTGGTTATTTCAGTAATCTGATTTTTTTTTCCTCCCCACCTCCTCCCTCTCTTTTTGTTTATTTGCTTCTGATCAGTAAGGGAGGGAATAAGGGGGGAAATACGGAGAGGATTTTTAGGGGAGGGATCCAAGGCACCTGAGCCAGGAATGCTGCATGGCATTCCCCAGCTGGGCTGGGGAGCCCCTGGTTGGATTTTTGGAGGTTCAGGGTGAAATCCAGCCCCAGCAATCCACCCTGGATTGGTTGGTTCAGTTTCCTGTCAGTTCCTTCATTTTTCACATGCAGGTGAAAGCAGCCTTGGCTCCAGGTCCGGATCATGCTGTGCAGGGTTTCAGTCACAAAGCAGGCCTGGGATAAACCAAAAAATAATTTAAAAAAGAGTTTTGGGGTCGTTTAGAGTCATCAGAACTCATGACTTGTGCCACCCTGCCATGCTGTGCAGGGTTTCAGTCACAAAGCAGGCCTGGGATAAACCAAAAAATAATTTAAAAAAAAGTTTTGGGGTCATGTAGAGTCATCAGCACTTTTGACTTGTGCCACTTTCCCCCTTAGATCGGCACGGGCAGGCGCTGGGTTAATTTCATTAGGTTAATCTGAAAGTGTGAACACGATAATGATATTTCAAGGTATCTAAATAACCCAGAAAATTGGGGGTTTTTTTGGTTTTTTTTTTTGTTTTTTTCTGATAAAATGGCCCTTAAAAACTTGAATACCTGCAAATCCCTGTTTGCTGAATGCAAAGAGAAGCTGTGAGGTTCTGTTCTCTCACCCAGAGCTGATGCTCCAGCTCCTCCCAAAAATCACATTCAGGAGTGAGAGCTGAGCCACCTTTCCCCTAGAAAAAACCCAGAGGTTGAAATGTAATATTGAGCAAACCTTCAGATTGCTGCAACCCTGGCTAAAAGTTGAGGCAAGGTTTTTGTCATGAGTTGAAAAATTTTGGAGAGCTTTCAAAAATATTTACTCGCTCTGGATTTCAGCTGAGCCCAGATGAGGTTTCTCTCCCTACTTTGCAGCCTCTTGGACTTCCAGCCCTTTTTAGGGTGTTTGCCAGAATTCTGGGAGAGCTCTCTGAGCTGGGGTAAAGCTTTAAATCTCTTGAGGTTCCTCACTACAACCAACCTCTAAGAGAATGTCACCAAATAAAGCTGGAGGAGTGAGGTGAGCAGCAGGAATCATGCCAGCATTTCCAGTGTGAAAAACCCCCTCCTGTCAAAAAGAAAATAATAAAAGATCACTCCAGGCTGAAATTTGGCAAATGGGATCTCAGCCCTCCAACTGGAACCATGGCATTTGTGGGGTTTTTTTGTATTTTTTATTTTTTGCTCAATGACTTCAGGAAATGCATTTGCTTGGGGAGTATTTTCTGGTTTGCCACCCCCTCCTTGGCAAGCCCTGCCTGGGATCTGAGAGGGAAGGTGAGCTCCTCCTTCTTCTGCATCGTTCACAGCCTGAAAGGTTCAGAGCCAAAGCTCAGCTGATGACTTTCCTGATTGTAATGGGACAAAATTCAGTTTCTCTGCCTATCCATAGTGAGTGCCCATTGCTGGAATCCTGTTTAAAGTATGTAAATGCATATAAAGTGTGATTTAGGGCAGGAAATTAATGCATCAGACACTGTTTTATGGCATTATTTGGGAATATTCTTATATTGTTCTAATATTCTTATAGATATAATATATATCATATAAAATATAATATAATATATTATATATTGTTATATATAATATAAGATATATAATATATAGTAATTATTTGGGACTATTCTGCCCTCAGCTGATAATTTTCCTGATTATAATGAGAAAAAATTCAGCTTTCCATAGTGAGTGTCCATTGCTGGAATCCTGTTCAAAGTCTGTAAATGCATATAAAGTGTGATTTAGGGCAGGTGATTCAGGCATGAGGCACTGTTTTATGGCATTTTTTGGGAATATTCTTATATTATTCTAATATTATTGTATGTATAATATATATTATATCTAATAATATATATTATTTATTATATACAATATAAGATATATAATATATAATAATTATTTGGGACTGTTCTGCCCTCTGCATCCCTCAGCTGATGATTTTCCTGATTATAATGAGACAAAATTCAGCTTTCCATAGTGAGTGCCCGTTGCTGGAATCCTGTTCCAAATCAGTAGGTCTGTAAATGCCTATAAAGTGTGATTTAGGGCAGGGGATTCATGCATGAGGCACTGTTTTAGGGCATTTTTTGGGAATATTCTGCCCTCTTCACCCAGCTTTTCTGTGTGACTGAATTGCTTCTTTCCACTGTGTGGAAAGAATGGGATATTCCAACCAGGCAGTTCCCAAAAACCAGCTCTTGGGGAAATTCAGCAGGAAGTGTGGGTAGGGGAAGGAGCTTTGTGGATTTTTTCTCACCTGAAGGCAGTGAAGGGAACAAGAGTAAAACCAGTGAGGAGTGAAAACTTCCCAGTCCAGTCTAAGCTTGGTCCTGGTGTCTGCTGGGGTCGGTGGTGTGGGCAGGTGGGATCTCCAGAGCTGGAAAACCTGAGAAGAATTCTCCAGTGGAATTCTGTCTCTTTTTAGAAAAAAATACTCAGTGGGTGTGAATCCCAGCATTTCTGTGCTAGGACAGCAGCCAGAGTCACGTTTTCTTCAGGAATCAGAGAGTTACAGGCAGAGAAAAAACACAATTTTTTAATTACACTGGAGCTTTAGAATAAGGCCGGGCCGGGCTGGGCCAGAGGTTCCCTTTTATCCCCAGAAGGGTGAAATCATTTCTGGGACTGTGAAACAGCAAGAGGCCTAAAAGGGGTCCCAGCAAAAGGCACCGGGGCCTCATGAGCTGATTTAGGAGCCCAGAGCTCCACATGTTCAACAGGAGCTCCCTGACATCGATAAAATATCACAGCATTGTCATTAAATTACAGATCCACCCTAATTGCGTAATTAGGTATGATTGTGCTAATTGGGTAAAGACATAATTGACAAAAATCACCAGAAAACAAACAGGGAGCTCAGTGCCACCACGGGGAAGTGTCACGAGGGCTGTGCCTGCCTCTGCTCTGCTCCTGCCCAGACCAGGCACGGAGAGGGGACACGAAGGGACACAAATAATGGCAGAAATAAAAAATGACAGAAATACCGGCACAAATAATGGCACAAATAATGGTAGAAATAATGGCACAAGTAATGGCACAAGTAATGGCAAAAATAAATAATGGCACAAATAATGGTAGAAATAATGGCACAAATAATGGTACAAGTAATGGTAGAAATAAATAATGGCAGAAATGATGGCACAAATAAATAATGGCACAAATAATGGCACAAGTAATGGCACAAATACATAATGGCAGAAATGATGGCACAAATAATGGCACAAGTAATGGCACAAATAAATAATGGCACAAATAAATAATGGCAGAAATAATGGCACAAAGAATGGCACAAGTAATGGCACAAATAAATAATGGCACAAATAATGGTAGAAATAACGGCACAAATAATGGCACAAGTAATGGCACAAATAAATAATGGCACAAATAAATAATGGCAGAAATGATGGCTCAAATAAATAAATAATGGCAGAAATAAATAATGGCACAAATAATGGCACCAATAATGGCAGAAACAATGGCACAAATAATGGCACAAGTAATGGCAGAAATAAATAATGGCACAAGTAATGGCACAAACAATGGCACAAAAATAATGGCACAAATAGTGGCACAAAAAATGGTACAGATAATGGCACAAATAAATAATGGCACAAATAATGGCACAAATAAATAATGGCACAAACAATGGCACAAGTAATGGCAAAAATCATGGCACAAGTAATGGAACAAAAAATGGCACAAACAATGGCACAAATAATGGCACAAATAAATAATGGCACAAGTAATGGCACAGGTAATGGCACAAATAAATAATGGCACAAATAATGGGACTTTATCCAGCTCCTTATCCAGAGCTGTGCTTTGGTCACTGCTCCAACTGATCAAACAGTTAACAGTGCCTGTGCTCTCTGCTGCTAACTCAGATATGCTGCATTTCCACTCTTCGGTCAAAGTAAACTTTACTAAATATGGAATCATGAGAAATTGGGATACCATCAACACCATGGGCACTCAGACATCACAGGAAGATTATTTTGCATTTTTTCCAACGTGTTCTCCTGTTGTTGCAGGCTGAATTCTGATTGGGGTGTAAAGGCAGGGCAGTGCCTTTCCCATCATCAGGAATTCTGCTTTATCTTGGGAATTCAGCAGAGCTCAATGTTCATCCCTGACGTTTGATTCCCTTGGAATCTCCTTCCTGTGCCAGGGGCTGGATGCACCTGAGGGGCAGCTCCAGCACCACCAGCACATTTGGGGATGATAATAACAATAATAACAATAACAAAATAAGAATAGTAACAGTAATAGTAATAAATAAAAATAAAAATAAAAATAAAAATAAAAATAATAAAAATAAAAATACAAACCAGGAAGTCTGCTACTTTAAGTGCTACCTTGGTGGGTGCTGGGTGAGTCACAAGGATAACATCCTGCTTGTTTGGCTGGGAATTAATACAAGTTAAAAATGCGTGGCCTGTGAAGGGAAGGCGGCTGCCTGCTGAGGTGATTTCCCAGAATGGTTCATTTGGACCCTTTATTGCAAGGGTCAAATTCACCTCAGGATTTGTGCCCCTTCTACAGCTCTCTCCCAGCCCCATTCCTGCACATCCTTCAGACGTCCAGGAGCCAAGGTCGAGGTCAGCGTGGTGTGTTCAGAAAGGAAAAGACAAATTTCACCCTGAGCCTTCTTTAAATGCTTTCTAAGAAATAAATATGTCTGTGTATGTTCTGAATCTGCTGTGGAAGGGGAACACCATTATTTTGGCGAGGAGAAAAAATTCCATCCCGTGTGAAAACCTCCATGATCTCACCCAAATCCAGCAGGAATAACCCTGGCTTGTCGTGTCTTATCCCATTTCCACTGTGGGGAGCTGAATTTGGGCTTGGTGTCTTTCCCCCAGCAGTTTATTCCCTCTAAATTAAAACCACTGAGGATTTGGAGGCCTTTTTTTTTTTTTATTTTATTTTTTTGTGTGTGTAAGTAGAAACCCCTGAGGTTATGAATTTTTGACTGCATGCATCCAGGTTGAGGTAGTAGGTTGTATAGTTTAGAATTACACCAAGGGAGATAACTGTACAACCTCCTAGCTTTCCTTGGGTCTTGCACACACCGGCGTGAGGAGCGACCAAAAATCCTCAGCACTCTTTGCTCTGGACACCTGGAACAGGAAAAGAGCAGGTAAGACCAGCTGGAAAACCTTTTGAAATCCTTCTGCCTCTTTAGAATTATCAAAATGTTGGTTTTATAAGCGTTTTTTTCTCTACTTGTTGGTGCTGTTTTATTGAGTTTGTAGCAAATCCAGTGATGTTTGTCTTCCTTCATTAGCCCTCGAGCAGCGTGGTGTTAACATTCCCAAAAAAAAGCACCATGGCAACCTCTCAGTGCCCCTGCCTGCATGGTCAGCAAGCAGAAGTCTCCAAAGGTAAAAATATCCTGTATTATTTTCCCTCCTTTCCATTAGACTTTGATTGGCTCAGTTAATTCTACACTGGGAGTTAAACAAGGCTGGTGATTCCAGATAAAGCCTTGGAGGCTTTATCCAGATACTTATTCCAGATAAAGCCTTGGAGGTTTTATCCAGATTTTTATTCCAGATAAAACCTTGGAGGTTTTATCCAGATTTTTATTCCAGATAAAGCCTTGGAGGCTTTTTCTAGATATTTATTCCAGATAAAGCCTTGGAGGTTTTGTCCAGATATTTATTCCAGATAAAACCTTGGATGGTTTTGGTGAAAGCACCTAAACCTACAGAGCTGTTCCTTGGGAATATCCAGTGGAGAATACACTCAACTGAAAATTTTAGGGATTTTTGGGGGTTTTTATACATTAAAATTGGATGTTTCAAAGCAGAGATTTGCTTCTCAGTCCCAGCAGATTGAGTGAAGGAGATGGGGAACAGCCCAAATGTTGTGGAGAAGCTGTGGGACGAAACCCTCACATTTCTGATGGTTTTACAGGTCTAAAATGCAGAGAATTGGGAATATTTATTCCAGATAAAGCCTTGGAAGTTTTATCCAGATATTTATTCCAGATAAAACCTTGGAGGGTTTTGGTGAAAGTACCTGAATCAGGAGAGCCGTTCCTTGGGAATATCCAGTGGGGAATACACTCAGCTGAAAGTTTTAGGGGTTTTTGTACATTAAAGTTGGGTGTTTCAAAGCAGAGGTTTGCTTCTCCCTCCCAGCAGTTTGGGTGAAGGAGATGGGGAACACCCCAAATCTTGTAGAGAACCTGTGGGACCAAAACCTCACATTTCTGGTGTGTTTTAGAGATCTAAAATGCAGGGATTTGGGAACATCCAATTTACCCAACTGCTCCTGAAATCCATGGGTTTATTTTCCTGAATATTGGAGACCTGAGAAACCCTTGAAACTCTCCTAAAGTTGGAAGAGAGAAGTGAACATTTTGATGCTGGCAGCACTCAGGGTTCGGCTCCTCTGGGGGCCTGGGTGAAGGTGGTGGCCACAACCCTTGGTCAGGGCCCAGGACCCGAACTTAAATCTTTTCACTCTCTAGATGAGTAATTCTGGCAAGGTTTTCTGAGTTCCCAGAATTAAGAGGCTCTGTCTCTTCCTAAACTTGTTCAGTTGGTGAAGAAAAATAAAGAGCAGGCACTGGGTTAATTTCATTAGGTTAATCTGAAAGTGTGAACACAATAATGATATGTCAAGGTATCTAAATAACCCAGAAAATTGGAGTTTTTTTTCTGGTAAAATGGCCCTTAAAAACTTGAATATCCGCAAATCCCTGTTTGCTGAACGCAAAGAGAAGCTGTGAGGGTTACTCAGGGCTCACTTATGAGTTATTCCAAGAGTGGATTAATGGGATTTGATCCCATTTTGCTTCCAAAGAGGTTACAGGTACCACTGCCATGGTTTATAGCTCTGCAGCTCCTCAGGATGAGGAGAGGATCTGGGATAACACAAAGCTGCTCTGTGTTTCAGGGAGGCACATGCCCCGAACACATGCAGGTAGTTCAAAAATGAGGAATCTTCTTGGCACGTTCCAGGCACTACCTTATTTCCCCCCCATAAATCTTTCTGCAGATGGAAGCGCGAATTTTCAGCTGCATTGATTCCCATCCAACACAGAGGGTTTTTTTTTTCCATGAGGGTTGGGTTTTTTAACCTGTTTGGGACTTCTTTAGGAGCAGTTCTGTGAATAATCCTAAATAGGAACAGGGTCTTCCTTTTTTTTGGTTTTTTGTTTTTTGGTTTTTTTTGGTGGTTTTTTAACCTGCTTAGGACTTCTTTTGGAGCAGCTTTATGAATAATCCCAAACAGGAACATGCTCTTCTTTTCTTGGGGTTTTTTCGTGTTTTTTTAACCTGTTTGGGACTTCTTGAGGAGCAGTTTTGTGAATAATCCCAAATAGGAACAGGCTCTTCTTTTTTTGGGTTTTTTAAACTGTTTGGGACTTCTCTAGGAGCAGTTTTGTGAATAATCCCAAATAAGAACAGGCTCTTCTTTTTTGTTGTTTTTTTTTGTTTGTTTGTTTGTTTGTTTATTTGTTTTTGTTTTTTGGGGTTTTTTTGTTTGTTTTTTAACCTGTTTGGGACTTCTTTAGGAGCATTATTTGTTATTTATGAATAATCCCAAATAGGAACATGCTCTTCTTTTTTTTGTTTTTTTTTTTTTTTGTGTGTTTTTTTAACCTGTTTGGGACTTCTTTAGGAGCAGCTTTGTGAATAATCCCAAATAAGGGCAGGCTCTTCTTTTTTGGTTTTTTTTTTTTGGTGGTTTGTCAACCTGTTTGGGACTCTCTAGAAACAGCTTTATGAATATTCCCATACAAGAACAGGCTCTTCTTTTTTTTGGTTTTTTTTTGTGTTTTTTAACCTGTTTGGGACTTCTTTAGGAGCAGCTTTGTGAATAATCCCAAATAAGAACAGGCTTTTCTTCTTTTCTTATTTTTTTGGTGGTAACATTTCAGATTTGCTCCA
This sequence comes from Tangara arthus, assembly GCA_035584835.1. Taxonomy (NCBI): domain Eukaryota; kingdom Metazoa; phylum Chordata; class Aves; order Passeriformes; family Thraupidae; genus Tangara; species Tangara arthus. The sequence continues at coordinate 4,411,167 of JAWMQZ010000095.1, forward strand.
CACACTCCAAACTTCAGAAGGTTCAAAACTGATGATTATTTATAACAATCCTGTCAAACCCAACTCAATGTTAAATCTGAGACGTAAATGAAAAGCCCCATCCCGCTCCAAAACCCGAGGAACCATAATTAAAAAAGGAGAATGGCCAGTGGTGAACATAATTCAATGTGCATATTTTCCCTGTGAACAAAGCAGCATTCCAGCTCTCCCCCTGATGAGAGGAATGTATTGTCAATTAATTAGACTCCCATCATATGTCCTCGGATGCCCTTCCATCATATGCCTTCCATATGTCCCCGTGTCATATGCCTTCCATATGCCCCCTGTGTAATTAGGCTCCCATCATATGGCTTCCATCATGTGCCATTTCAGGAGATTTCCAGGAGAACGTGGCACTGTTACAGTCCTGGACCTTTCGCAACGAGGAAAGGAACAACTCAGGAGCTGTAAATGAGGAGAGGAGGAAGAAAAAAAGGAAGGTGGCTCGCCCTGAGAGCTGCCTTTAATTGCTGGTTTTGTTTCTCCCAGCTGGAGCAGTGGAGGCACAAAAATGTCCTGTTTTCCTTGGGTGGCAGTCCCAGTTTTTATTCAGTTCAGCCTCTGGATAGCCAGGGAGATAGCCACTGTTTTTCAGGGAATGTTTCCGCTGGAATGTGAAATGCAAAAGAAACAATCCACCTCCCAGCAAAGTGTTTGTCCTGAGATAGGGAAATGGAAACTTTGGCCTTGTTTGGGGTCCCTGAGCGGGAAGTGAAGGACCAGAAATAGCCTGGGAGGGGATTCATGGAGAGGGGATGGCACACTCCATCCCTGGGAGGGAATTCATGGAGAGGAGAACTTCCACTTCCATCCCTGGGAGGGAATTCATGGAGAGGGGATGGCACACCTCGCTGGAATTCATGGGAGGGAATTCATGGAGAGGAGAATTTCCACCTCCACTTTGACTTCCATCCCTGGGAGGGAATTCATGGAGAGGAAAACTTCCACTTCCACTTCCATCCCTGGGAGGGAATTCATGGAGAGGAGATGGCACATCCCACTGGACTTCATGGGAGGGAATTCATGGAGAGGAGAATTTCCACTTCCATGCCTGGGAGGGAATTCATGGAGACAAGGACTTCCACTTCCACTTCCACTTCCATTCCCTGGGAGGGAATTCATGGAGAGGAGAACTTCCACCTCCCCTTCCACTTCCATCCCTGGGAGGGAATTCATGGAGAGAAGAACTTCCACTTTGACTTCCATCCCTGGGAGGGAATTCATGGAGATGGCACACCCCACTTCCATCCCTGGGAGGGAATTCATGGCACACCCCACTTCCATCCCTGCTCTCCCTCATGGACCACGGATGTGGAGGGCACAGAACTTTCCTTGCCATGAGGAGCCCTTGGGGGATAATGCCCAAGGAAATCTGAGAAGGATTCCAAATTTACTGGGGTTTATTAGGGATAAGGAACAGAAAATAGGCACTGATGCTTGCACGTGTAATGAAGGAAACTGCAAACATCCAAGGAATGATGGAATGGTGTCCAGTGAAAGGACAGCTCGTGTGCCTCGTGTACAATTGTGACTCTGTGCCTTCCTTCTTCCCAACAACTTCTAAGACTCTTTTCTAATCCCAAATCTAACCCCAAATCCCAAACCTGCTCTAAACCTGACAGAAGAGCAGTGACTTCCAAGGGTGCTCTGCTCCAGCTTTGCAGGAATTGCAGAAATCCCAGCCCTGCACCCAGAAATCCCAACCATGCATCTCCAAATCCCAACCATACACCCCAAAATCCCAACCACACACCCAGCAATCCCAGCCATGCACCCAGCAGTCAGGAAGGAGTTTGGAAGGACAAAGAGAAGGTAAAATAATCATTTGTGCTGAGATCTCTCAGTTAAAAAATTCAGAGTATTTTGTAACATATCCCATTTTACCGGGTTTGAATGGCAACAGTTCAAACTGCCACAGGCTGGGAACCAGTGTATCCCTAAAAACTTTGCATTCCAGCTGTGGACCATGGTAAAACCCAATATTTGGATGTGCTCTGCCTAGATTGAGTCAGTATTGACCCAAAAATCATCCTGCATTTGCTGTGCAGGCATTCTGCACTGTTTGTAATACAGGTGCATTCCTGAGAGACAGGTGACAGCTCTTGCTCTGGCTTAATCTTTAATTTTCAACTCAATCCTCATTTAAATCACACACAGTAAACCCAGCCAGCCCATCTGAAAGCTTTAGGTCATTAGGGAAATGATTTGGGGAATATTTTGTGGTCTTGCACCATCATTAGTCTGCCACAGTTGTAAAGTGCATATTAAGGGAAGCTTTTAAGCCTCTTGTAGAGCACCACTGAAATTATCTGCCCAGAATTGCTACTCAAGTGTTGTATTCTGAAATATTTTATTCTCCTGGCTGGCTGGGCAGCAAGAAAATCCTCCCAGCAGTGCTCATGCTTTGCTTCTCTGTTCTTGCATGGCTTGTGGAAAATGAAACTTTCATTATTTGACGGAATTTTTTTTTTGCCTTCTTTTTTTTATTTTTAACCAGTGAGTTCCATCTATTTCTACACCCTCCTCAATCAGATGCATTAAGCAGAGTGAAATTTGTACATGGAAGTTCTGTAAGGACTGGGATGAGCTGGAGTGGAGTGCCAGAATGACTCATTGTTCCATGAATAAGGCCCTGAGTGTTCCATTGATGCCATTTCTAAATCTCTGTCATATCTACAGAATTCCTGTCATAGCTGGAATTCCAAGCACAGCAACCTTGAGAGTAAATGATGATGATGATGGGGTTCTGCATGATTTCATCTGGATTTTCTGTCTGAAAGCTGATCAGACAGTTAAAAATAAAATAATTTCATTCCCCAGACTCAGAGCTGCTCCTCACATCTTTGGGAATGCCAGGAGAGGGAACTCCTCTCTCTGTGTTCATGTGTTGGAGTTTAAAAGTATAGGATTTTATATAAAAATTATTAATAAAGTAATAAATTTAAATAAATAAAATAATTTAAATAGTAAATAAAAATTACATTATAGCTCAGAAATGCTGCTCCTCACAACTTTGGGAATGCCAAGAGAGGGAAGTGCTCTTTCTATGTTCATGTGTTGGAGTGTATGGAATTTTATATAAAATTATAGATAAATTAAAATATTTAAATAAAGAAATAAAATTAAATAATAAAATATGAAAAATAAATAAATTATAGTTCAGAGAGGCTGCTCCTCATGTCTTTGGGAATGTCAGAACAGGGAAGTTCTCTCTCTGTGTACATATATTGGAGTTTGAAACTATAGAATTCTATAAAAAATTATAAATAAATTAAAATATTTAAATAGATATGTAAATACAATTAAAATATTAATAATAATTTAAAAATAATTAATTAAAATTAAATAAATTATAGTTCAGAGAGGCTGCTCCTCATGTCTTTGGGAATGCCAGAACAGGGAAGTTCTCTCTCTGTGTACATATATTGGAGTTTAAAACTATAGAATTCTATAAAAAATTATAAATAAATTAAAATATTTAAATAGATACATAAATACAATTAAAATATTAATAGTAATAAAAAAATAATTATAGTTTAGAAATAAATTCTAGTTCAGAAATACTGCTCCTCACACCTTTGGGAATGCCAGGAGAGGGAACTTCTCTCTCTGTGTATGGGTGTTGGAGTTCAAAAGTATAGAATTTTATAAAAAATAATAAATAAATTAAAATACTTAAATAAATAAATAAAATTAAAATCATAAAAAATAAATTCTAGCTCAGAAATGCTGCTCCTCACACCTTTGGGAGTGCCAGGAGAGGGAAGTTCTCTCTCTGTATACGTGTTGGAATTTTATAATTTTACATGTGTATGGAATTTTATAAAAAATTATAAAAAAATTTAAAATATTTAAATAAATAAATTAAAATAATAAATAAATTATTTAAAATATGTAATGAATAAAATTATTTATATAAAATTTTCATCCATAAGGGACGCAGATGTCCTTTCAGTGAGATGGGGACGTTGATTGCAGTTCCCAGTGAAAGGATGAGCTGGTGTGGAGCAATTCAATATTTGGAAATGAACAATCTGAGGCAGAGATGGGAGTGCACATCTCCCTCTTTTAAGCAACTTTTCCCTCTTCATACCGTGAGGATTTCGGTGTGAAACCAAGCTCAGCATTTCTGAATTTTTGGGATAAGTTCTGTGTCCACTCAGGCTTCACTCAGGGACAAACTCACAATTGTGGTGCTGGACTTGCAGGGTTTCAGCAAACTGGAACAGAAAAGAAATCTCATGTCTGGAAATTTCCCATAGCAGAAGAAAATCCAAAATATTTAGGAATGCATCCCTCCTTCATTTTAATTTGCTCTTTAAATAAGACAAAACTCCTGGCTGCCCTGACTCTGCTGGTGCTCCAGGCAGTCCCACTTGCACATATTTAGATTTATACATTAAAATATAAAATGTGTTCTCCCCAGGCAAATAATCTGTACATGCTATAGGGTGAAATTAACCTCTTTGTGCAATGTCATGGCCCTGTTTCCTGGGGAAATAAGTTCAAGAATCAGGTTTCTGGGGCAGACATGGAAAGAAATTGAAAGTATTTCTTCTGTCTTATCAGCAGTGGCTCCTCCCTCCCATCACCTCCACTCCAGACCCTTTTTAAAAATCATTGAATTCTTGATGGGCAACCAGACTTAGCTGTTTTTCTTATACCCAGTAGATTTATAACTCAAACCATAAATTTTAGTTTTTAGTAATATTTTAGGCCTCTTTCCTTGTATAAAATGGGAGTGGATAAACTCCTGCTTGACACTAAAGGGAAATTTTTGGGTCCAAAGACACTAAGATGGCACAGGAGCTGTTGCACCAAATCTGAGAAGACAAAAATTTACTAAAAAGGTGCCAGAGATAAATCTGAGATGGAGGCACTGAACCATTCCCATCAGAAAGGAAAAAACCAAAAGGATGCTCTGAGGAAAAGAAAGGATGAGGAGGGAGACTGGGAATCTCTCAGTTTCACAAAGTGAGTCAAATAGTGGCAAATTCAAACTGTTTTATAAAGCCATTCTTTTTCCCCCAGAACTTAATTTAAAAAAAAAAAAAAGGAACCTAATTGCTTTTAGAAGTTAATGGGAACTTTGCAAGTCAAGAACAGATTGGATACTTGTGTTTTTAATAACCATACACAGAATTATGGGCGTTCATTGTAACAACTTTGGAACTGAGCTTAGACTCCATAAGGTTTGGGATGAAAAGCAGCAGCTCAAGAGCAGGGAAAATCCAGTGGGAAGGGCAGATTTGGGCTGTCCAAAGCTGCTAATTCTGGTCACTTTTGGGGGAAATGTTAGGGAAGTCTGGAGGGCCCCAGTCCTTGGATGGCTCCTCCAAAGGATTGAGCACAGAATTTCCACTGGGAAGTAAAAATGAAAGGGGAAATGGATGTGGATGGCTCCTCCAAAGGATTGAGCGCAGAATTTCCTACTGGAAAATAAAAACAAAGGCGGAATGGATGTTTGCCCTGCTCACAGGCTGAGCAGCTGCACTGCTGCAGTGTTCATGGCAATTTTCAAATCTGTGGCACTGAGTGATTCCTGTCCAGTGCAAATGAGAGCTGAGGAAAGGGAGCGACACCCAAGGTCAGACAGAGCATCACTGGAGGGCTGGGTACAAACCCCAGCTCACTCAGCCACAGATCTGCACCCAAACATGGGCTGAGGCCTTTTTCCTCCTCAGGAAATGAATTTCATATAAGCCTGGCACTGCCAGAAATTAATTTCCTGCAGGCCTGGCACTACCAGAAATTAATTTCCTGTAGGCCTGGCACTACCAGAAATGAATTTTCTGCAAGCCTGGCACTACCAGAAATTAATTTCCTGTAGGCCTGGAACTACCAGAAATGAATTTTCTGCAAGCCTGGCGCTACCAGAAATTAATTTCCTGTAGGCCTGGAACTACCAGAAAAGAATTTCCTGTAAGCCTGGTACTACCAGAAAAGAATTTCCTGTAGTCCTGGCACTACCAGAAATGAATTTCCTGTAAGCCTGGCACTACCAAAAATGAATTTCCTGTAAGCCTGGCACTACCAGAAGTCACAGAAGTTTCAGGAGCAGTGAGGGTCACCCCTGGCTCTGCTTTCCCATCCCTATTTCACTGTGAGGTCACTCCCAAGCCATCCTGGCTGCAGATTTGTGGGGCACAGCCCAGGCTGGTGTGAGATTTGGGGTCACCACAGTCCCTGGCCAGTGCAGGCAGCCCCTTTGTGCTCCTCAGCTTAAGGGAGATTTAAGGAATTGCTGCAAGCAGCAGGTCAAACCCATTCTGGGATTAATGGCACTGGTGTGGCTTTAGTGAGAAGTTTGTTTTGGTTGTGTTTGAAGTGGCCTCTCATCTCCTGTGACAACAAACAGCAGCCCAGGGGGTGTCTGCAGCCTGGCAGGTGCCTCAACTTCCCCTTGGAGCTGCATTTCCATCCACAAAGGATGGGGAGGATGGGGTTTGAAATAAAGAATGAGGAAGAGATGGGAAAAGAGGAGGGAAATGGAAGGGAAGAAGGGAAAACATGAAGGAAAGTGGAAGGGAAGGGAAAGCATGAAAGAAATTGAAAGGGAAGGGAAAACATGAAATTGGAAGGGAAGAAGGGAAAACAGGAAGGGATTTGGAAGGGAAAACAGGGAGGAAATTGGAAGGGAAGAATGGAAAACACAAAGGAAATTGGAAGGGAAGAGAGAAAACAGGAAGGAATTTGAAAGGGAAAACAGGAAGGAAATTGGAGGAGAAGAAAGGAAAGCAGGAAGGAAACTGGAGGGGAAGAAGGGATAACAGGAAGGAAATTGGAAATTAAGGAGGAAAAACACAAAGGAATTTGGAAGGGAAGAAGGGAAACAGGAAGGAATTTGAAAGGGAAAACAGGAAGGAAATTGGAAAGGAGGAAGGGAAACCATGAAATTGGAAGGGAAGAAGGGAAAGCAGGAAGGAAATTGGGAAGGAAGAAGTGAAAACACAAAGGAAATTGGAAGGGAAAACAGGAAGGAAATTGGAAAGGAAGAAAGGAAACAGGAAGGAATTCGGAATGGAAAACAGAAAAGGAACTGGAAGGGAAGAAGGATAACAGGAGGGAAATTGGAAGGGAAAAAAGGAAAACAGGAAGGAATTTGGAAGGGAAGGCTCCACTGCTCTCTGCTGCAGATCTACAGCTGATTTTAGAGAGTGCCCTTCACTTCTGAAGTGGGAAAGGAACTGATTTTCTAAGAGCCCTGAGATAGTTCAGTCACGTGCTTGCCTTCATTTGCATGTGAGCATAATTATTGAATGAGGAGTTAACCAGGGGAGGTGTTAATGGCAAAAACACAATCAGTGTCCAGTGCATTCCATGTTGGTAGAGATGTAGTGAGGCTGCTGAACCAGGGCTGGTTGGAGGTCTTAGGATAGAAATCACTGCTCAGAAATATAATATTTATTTTTATACTATTAATGTATAACACAATAAATTTATAATACAAGCAAACATAGTTTATAATATTATAATATTATAAATAAAGTATTTATAATGTTATATGAATTTTTTTATTGCTCAGCTCTCAGCAACAGGGAACTCTCCATCCATACTCAAGTCTAGGGTAAAATGTTTAAGGGGTAAAATGTTTAATCCATAAATTATTGCTGGGAATCAAGAAAAATCTGCTTGACATCTGAAATCACAGGGAGATTTTATTCTCTGTAAGAAAAAAAAAAAAAAAAAACTCTGCAAATTATTTAAAGCCTTTTTCTCTGGGCCAGTGTTTGCTCTTGGCTAGGAGTGACTTTGTTCACTCAGGATTTTCCTCTTTAAGAGGAGCTGGCTCCTGGTTTAAATGGCAAAGGAAATGTCTCCAGGGGCCATTCCCATGGATTCTGCTCTGAATTTTGGGTATGGAATCAATATCATTTGGTCACCTCCCTGCTCTGAATTTTGGGTATGGAATCGATGTCATTTGGTCACCTCCCTGCTCTGAATTTTGCGTATGGAATCGATGTCATTTGGTCACCTCCCTGTCTCTAGGTCAGCTCTTCAACAGCATTGCCTTCATCCCCAGGATGATGAGCTCTGCTGCAAATTCACATTTTTGTTTCTTACTCTGAAATCTCAGTGGGTTCAGAATTCCCTCAGAGTTTGGGTTTGAAGAGACCTTAAAAATCATTGAATTCCACACCTTCCACCACCCCAGGGTACTCCAACCTGGCCTTGGACACTTCCAGGCATCCAGGGACAGCCACAGCTCCTCTGGGAAATCCATTCCAGGACCTCCTCACCCTCAAAGAGAAGAATTTATTCCCAATATCCCATCTAAGCCTGCCCTCTGTCAGGTTGCAGCCATTTCTGGAGTAACAGCAAGCACAAAAGCAATCTCTGCTCTGCCTGCCTGGCTGAGGGAGCTGTAAAAGGCCCAAGCAGGACAGAACTCCCTTGGGAAGTTGCAGGGCTGTAAAGCAGCTCCCTCCCTGCCTCCTGCCACATTGCATCACATCTGAACAGGGCTTTTTGCATTATATATTAGCAGAGATTTGTCCTCAGATACCCTCCTCCGGAGAAGACCATTTTTAAATCTTTAATAGGGCATTAGAGCAATTTGCCTGTGATTTAGCTCTAAGTGGGCAAGGAGAGTGGTGACAAACGAGGCCGGGAGGCCCCTGAAATTCTTTGAATATTCCATGTTTTCCTGGAACTGTGAGGAAAATGCTGCCAGAGAGGTCTTGGCAGGTTTTCTAGGTGGCTGGCCAAGTCTGAAGCAAACGTGGATGGTTAACAGGCTGATGCAGCTCTGCTTCCAAGCTCAGACATATAGAACATACATTTTTATTTAAGAAATCCCACCACATGGAGGAGCAAATGTAGTGCTAACATATCTTCCTGAAGGAAAATGGCAAGGGGAAAAGCAGTGTCATCTTGCCACCATAAAATAAAGGTTCTTTTGCCCTTGCTTTTTAGGGGCTTGGGGCTGTCAGCTGAAGGAAATGAAATCCAGTGGCTTTCCCACGAGGGCCCCTTATTAATCAGGAATGGCTTATAGAGCAATCGTTTGTGTCTGAGGGAAGAGGCAGAAGTTGTTCAAAGAATGGATTTCCGTTGCCAGATTGACTTTTTGTTGTTGCCATGCGAGTAATTAAAACTGGCAATTAAGCAGGAAAGTGATCAAATAATCGCTTGGGAGCTGCTGCTGCTGCACTTGGCTCCACGTGGGACCACCCATGTGGGTCAAGCAGCGACAGTGAGGGGTTGGCACTGAATTATGCCAGGTAAAGGTGGCTTTGGGAGGGATTTCTCTGGGAATTGGTGTTTCCTGTGGGAAACACGAGTTTGGGTTTCCTGGAGACATCGAGTGGATGAAGGTTGGCGTTTTAATCTTGTCCCTCGCTCGTGGGGCTTGTCTTGTTTTATTATTGATGGGCAAAGGCTGCGCAGGTTCTACCTTTAGACTGAAACCATTTATTTTTCTTTATCAAGCCCTTGGTGCAGGCCCAGAAGTCCTGCTGTGGACTCCCTGTGGGGTCTGGGATGAGTCACTTATTTTCCTTTGGTTCTACTCCCTACCTATAAAATAGAGGTCCTTGTTCCTCCTGAGGGAGCTGTGAAGGCAGAGGGACTGATCCTGAGTGAGCTGTTCAGAGACACTCACGCTGGAATTGCAAGGATCACGCTGGGGAGAAATGTTTCTGATGGGCTGCCTGTGTGCTGACACCTTTTTTAGCTTTACACTGATAAGATTTATCACCCAAAACCATTTCTGCGCAACCGACTCGAGAACATTATTACAGCACGTTCAAAATCCCAAGTGAGGTGATTTATTGTCGCAGCGAATGAGCTGAAATTCAGATTTTTTTGAAGAAAACTGCCTGTTTTCTTCACGTTGCGTCTCCTGGAAGTGTTCAGGCTGTCTCTGTGCATTGTGGGCAGGAGGAGCTGTGGGTTCGGGGTGGAGCAGAGCCTGCAGTGCAGCGATGCAGGAGTGCAGGGGGGCACCGGGAGCTGCGCCTGCTCCCGCTGCTATTCCTGGCACAGGCACCGAGCAGTGTCCTGACGCTCATCCTGTCTGTCACATCCCTCTCCAGACGTGGCTCCCCGTGTCCACAACCACAGAGACACCATTTTCCTTCCCCCTTGCTTCGCCACCTTAAGATCCGATCATTTTGTGCCTTTCTCACCTTTATTGTTTCAATTTTTCCCCATTATCCAGGGTGGGGTGGAGTTGGGGCTCAAGGAGAACCTGTTGGCAGAACTGAAGGGTGAGGGGAAAATCCAAGCACCACTTTTTAATGCAAAATCCGTTGGTTTGGAGGGGAAAGGTGCTGGGTGAAAAGGATTTGGAGGTGGTGAAATGGGACTGGGATGATTTTGAACCACTCTCTGTCCTCTCTGTTGAATAGCACGGGATCAGAGGAGGGCCACAAAAACAATGTGGACACTGCAGCTTCTTCCAAGGGCTCACAACCCTCCAGGGATGTGGTAAGTGTTGTCCTGATGGTTCTGTATTTTTACAGAATATTGATTTTATCAGTGATTTGGCGTGGAATTGGTCTGCAAAACACTGAGGCTCAAATTAGAAGCTTTTGGTTGGCAAGGTCACCATTCTGGAAATGTCCAAATCATGGCAACTTCGCCCAGTTTTGCTTTCCACTCTGAATTTCACCTTTCCTCACATAATTTGAATTCTTGATTTCTATTACTGAATGTTTTCTACTCCCCTGAAGATATTTTGTTAATTTGGAAACTATTCTGATGTAAGCTGTCCTTACAGCTGAGCTGTAAGCATTATTTTAAAGATATTTCCTAAATGATCTCTGCCCACTCTGCCCAGAGTGAAGTTATTGACTGCTCTCAAAAAGGCCTCAAGGTTTTATATTTAATGCTGAAGTCCCTAAAGCTTCCTCCCTGGCTGAACATCCCCTCTCCTGTGTGTCTTCCCCTTTGAATTGCTAATTCCAATTGATCTGAGGGGGAAAAAAAATTGTAATAGTTTGTATTTACTCTATTTCTGCTACAACAGCACCTACCAAGGTCTCTCCTCCCTTTGATCCTGTCTCCATGATTAAATTCATTCTTCCTTTCTGTTTTCCAGCTTCTCTCTGCAAACTTTCTTTCGCTCCATTTCTGCAAGAATTTCCTGCAAACCATGCCCCTGAGAGGATTAGTGGAGGGGATACCAATTTTATTTATATTTATTTATAAATGGACTGCAGGGACTCGGCCCTTTTTTAAATATGAGAACAATTTTCAGGCCTCTTTCTGTTGTGGTTATTTCACTCCAGAAAAAAAAAAAAAAACCCCAAACCCAACAAACCACAGAACAATAGAGAAATACGAGAAGTTGTGGAAACCCCTCAAACTTTCTCTGTTTAAATTTTGAATTCCTGGTGGTCACAGGGCCAGGTGATGCTGCCAGTTGTGGCTTTTTTGTGTGGTGCCTGGCCCTGAGCAGCAACTTGAGTTAAATGCAAAGCTGGGATCAAACCAAACAGAATGACACCTCTATGATTTTATAATTTTTATTTTATTATTATTTTAAATTTTATTATTTTTATTTTATTATTTTTGCCAGGCCTTTACCATTTTGGAATTGGAGTGTTCGCAAAACAGGGTTGCTGGACTCCAGTAAATGAAGTGTCTGGATGTCGGTGGTGATTCATAAAAGCAATTAAAAGAGGAAAGTGCTTTTCCTCTGAGCTGAATGTCCTGGTTGAGGATGCCCTTAAGTGAGTGTGAAGTGCTCAGGCAGTCGTCAGGGGATCCACGGATCTATTTCCAGCAAACCCTGCTTTATCACGTGCTGCTGATGATTGAAACCAATTTTTTTTTCTTTTCTCACAGAATCCCAGAGCATTTGGGGTGGGAAGGGAGCTCTGGAGGGTCCCCAGCCCAACCCACCCTGGCCAGGCAGGGTCACCTGGGGCAGGGACACGGGGACACAGCCAGGTGGGGCTGGGACAGGGAGAACCAAACCCTCCCTGGGCTGTTCAGGCTCTGCCACCTCTGTGGTGGGAAATTCTTCCTCAGGTTGAGGTGGAACTTGAGTTTTACTTTCTGCCCATTGCTCCTTTTGCTGCCACCAAAACCAGTCTGGCTCCCTCCTCTGACACCTGCCTTGGGGATATTTGTATGGATTTAACTACTGAATATTATTGTTTCTATTTCAATATTTCAACATTTCAATATTTCAATATTTCAATATTTCAAATATTTCAATATTTCAAATATTTCAAATATTTCAAATATTTCAATATTTCAAACATTCCTACCGCTCCATCACTTAGTAACTGATGTATTTCAAAATTTGCCAGATTTCAGGGTGAAACCTCAAATCTTAAGAAATTATATATATATATAAATAAAATTCTATATGTATATATATTTATATAGATATAAATTTATACATTTATATACATATATATATATATATATTTAAATATTTAATATCCCATTTCTCCCTTCCTAAATTTGAGGACAATCCTCCTGAGGATGCAGCATTTTTCTATGGGAGAAATGCAACATAAATGTGGGCAGTGATGGATAATTGAAATGTATCAAATGTGATATTTTTTTTTCTCCGCCTGGTGCAACCCCCTGGCATTTCTGACCCTCCCCACACACAGAACACCCCATTTGTACAACTTTAAAGTGATTTTCCACCCTTCCCAACCACCCTGGTGGCTTTTAGGGGTGGTTTTCAGGCTGTCCCAGAGCAGGCACTTCCAGTCTTGCCTTTCCAAGGGGATTCCTCTCTCTTTTTCTGGAGTTTGCACAAATGGAAGTTGCACCTTCTGTTGGTTTGCCCTCCCTCCCTGCCCTTGGTTATCCCATCTAAGAGTTTACTGATTTATCATGGATCATTAGGTGGAAGTAACTATTCTTAAAACATCAGGATGGATACAATAATTAGGGATGTGCTTTTGTTAACACCGCCAGCCTCTACCCTCTTGTACAGTACCCTTGGGTACTAAATAATTACCCACTTTGTGTGGTTATCTAGCGCACTAATTACCCACAAAAATTGGGGTCAGGTGTTAACTGCTTGAAATAAGTATCCTCCAAAGGCTTGGCTAAAGTGTGTAAAGAAATTATGTGTTTGCTACAAAACTTTGGGAAAAAAAAAAAAAACCTCAAACATTTTTTTATTGGGAGGGAAGATAAGGAGACGATGGATGTGAAATGTTCTGTGTGATGGGAAAATCTTGCAGGGGTGGTGAGGGGCTCTAAAGGGAGTGAAAGGATGGTTGGCAGATACAGTCACTAATCCAGACTTCTTCTCCCAAAGATTAGATCCTTCAGTACACAGGTTTGATTCTTCCCCTATCTAGGCTGATGCCAATCAGGATTATGCCAGTATAAATAAGAAAATTTGTATCTGTGGATTCCCAAACTGACTTTCCTGCGTAACCCCACCTCTTCCATCACCCAGAGACTTCTGCATTGCACCCAATAATTTCATTAGGGACTGCATATTTATTTCCATGCGTTTATTTTAGCTGTCCCCAGCTCTGTGTGCATGCAGAATTTCATTCTGAGGCTGCTGCTCATAAAACGCAGTTTGCTTGGAGCAATAATTTGATTCCTGTGCTCAGGGAGTTACCCCAGTGAGTCAAAGATTTCTAGATAGCCCCACCCTCCCCAACTTCCCGAACACTCACACTGCAGCCACTTTCTCTTTGCCAGACCCACACAGGCTGCCTAAGCAGCCAAAATCCCAAGGGGCAATCCCAATCTCCTGCCTCCCCTGTTTCAGCCCCTGGAAACTGGGAAATAAAGCCAGGGCAGCCCTAAAGCACTTGAAATACCCGGCATGTGTAACTGGAGGTGTTTAACAGCCCTTCTTCCCAACCTGGCTTCTTGCATAGGTGCTCCCTGCGTTCAGTACAAAGAAAAGGGATTTCAGGGGGAGCTGGGAGGTGTTTCTGGCAATCCTTGTGGCTTTGGGTGCCCGGATACCTTTAATTCCTGAGCGCCTGTGCGGTGCTCAGCCTAACAAAGAAACTGCCTGCATTTATTGCTGGATTTTTCGTGAGGTGCTTCCTCTCCTCCACAGCCAGAACCACCTTCTGTTCTGTTCCTACAAGCACCTTTTGAAGCCTGTGTGGGTTCAGGTATCAGACAACGCCACCCCCAAGGTTTGGGCAGAGGGGGGGGCTGGGGAAGGCCCCAGGGTGAGGCGTGAGCTGGCTTTTGGGGCTACCTGTGCTCTGCATTGTGCGGAGCATCCCTGGGAAAGGCAGGGCTCAGCTCCTAAAGCACAATGCAGATTTAGTCGTCATCTTTGTCTCTCCCCCCGCGCCCCCCCCCGCTCCACTCCCCGCTGATGTTAACTGTCTGTATTATTATTTATTGTTATCAGGGGATTTGGTTTGATCAATGAAGTGTATATGCGTCTGACGGACATTCGGGGAGGAAATGCTTGCGGAATGAGTAACATGTCTGCAGTGGAGGGTGTGTGAGAGGGAGAGAGAGGGAGCATCGCTACTAGAAACATTGACTGATGAGTTCATTTTAAAATCCAAGGGCATATAGCTGGTAAATTAGCACATATTGCAAATATAGTCTGGTGCGAGAGGCAGCGGCGCTGCCATTGAGCGCAGGGGTGGGTGTGGAGGGGAAGGGGGGGGTCGAGGAGAGGAGGTTGTCAGCTCTAAAGTCATCACGGGCATGAGCCAGGAAGTCTGCCTGCCTCACTGCAGACGTGGGGCGTGCGATTTCCACGGGCGGCTGCGGCGGGGGGGAGCGGGGGGCACCCGCCGGAGCCAGCGCTGGGTTTTATTGTTTTAAAATCCACCGCCAGCCGCGGGGATGCGGGGCGGAGGGCTGCAGCCCCTCCGCTCCCCCTTTCAGCCCCCTGCACCCCCTCGGGAAGGCGGGTGCGAGGAGGGTCCCGGGGTGGTACCCGGGATGCGGCGGGGATGCGCCGGAGGGTTTCTCCCGGCGGCTTAAGGGATTATTGGGAAGGGTGACCGGCAGTGGAGTGTGTGAGAGTGTGAGAGTGTGCGGGGGGGAGCCGGGTCCTTATTCTGTTAAAGATTTAAGTAGGCATGCAAGGAATCTCTAGGATAGTTGGCAAAGGGCGAGGGTGGGGAGCGGGGGGAAGGATCCAAAAGAGTCTGTAACCAGACACTGAAGCTTTCCAGGAGTGAGAGTGTGTGAGAGGGAAGGAGACAGAGCGAGAGGAAGAGAGGGGGCAGTGTGGTCTAGTACATTTTCATCTGGTCGTTGATTTGAGCCTGATGCTTGCTGTCCCTCAACAGCCTCCCTTGCCTGGATTTTTTCTTTCCCCCTCTCCTCTCCTTTCCCTTCTAATTCATCGAAGCCTAGGGGAGCCAGGAAAGATTAAATGTGCTTTCGAAAAGGCAGCCACTTCATGCAGCTATGTCTGCTTCCCCCCCACACCCCCCAGCCACCCCCCCACTCCCCCTTTTTGAAATAAAAAAAAAAAAAAAAAGAGAGAGAGAGGGGGAGACAGAGAGGGGGAGAAGGAAGGAGGAGGAAGAGGAGGACTATAGTTTAATGATGTCGGGACTGGCTGATCCAGAAGGAGAAAAAAAAAAAAGGGGGGAAAAAAAAAAGAAAATATTTGAGCTCCTGGACGAGGAAGGACTTTGGTGAATGGGCTCAGACTCCTGAGGTGAGAAAAGGACGGAGTGAATGATGATGATGATGATGGTTCCGTAATGGTGCCTGTTACCGCTGCCCCCGGCCGGGCGGCGGCGGGGCCGGGGCCGGGGGGGACCTGCCTTCGGCAGCGCCGGATATTTGGCATTTTTAACCTCGGGCCCTCCGGAACGTTTCGGCTTCTCCCCGCTTATGCCGCTGGGCCTGAAGCGGTTCCAGAGCTGGGTGGAGGGTGCGGATCCGTATTATTTAT